>VXBB01004135.1:39086-49552 GCA_013399915.1 Illadopsis cleaveri | reverse complement strand
TCCCAACCTTGGCAGAAAAAGAACCCAGAACCATCACACACAGCTGTGCTGAGAGGCCCAAAAAATCCCAAAAATTTACCTGCAGACAGCAGCTCTGGTGGCACAGAGGCTGTGGGTGGCTCATGTCACAGAGGCAGAGCTGCCAGGAAATCTCTTTTACTGCTGCTGATGCTGTTGGTTTTTTATCCAAAATCCTTTGGATTGTCTCCTTTGTGCCAAGTGATTGATTGCTGTTGTTGTGGGGTTGGTTGTTTTGGTTGGGGGTTTGTGTTGGGTTTGTTTGTTGTTGGGAGGTTCATAGAAGCACAGAATGGTTTGGATTGGGAAGGACCTTCAAGAGCATCTCGTTCCAAAATCTCTTCAAAATTAGCGGTTTTTTCCAAAAAAAGAGCTTTTTTTCCAAAAACCCCTGCTGAGGGCAGGGACACCCTGGTATGGTTTTGGAGTTTGGGTTGGGTTTTGGTCACCCTGACACGAGGAGGAGTTCCTGTGGCTGCTGTGAGCTCTGTGAGGCCTGGCTGAGGCTGTAACGAGCATTTGATGTTCTGACAACCTCAGCTCTTCGTCCCACCTCCATTTCCTGGCACATTTCTGTGGGGTTTTGTGGCACCAGAATCTCTGAGCACGTTGCTGGGTTTCCTCTGGCTGCACCACACCCCACCCTTCCCGTGGCACTGCAGCTCCTGGAGTGGCTCTGGGGCTGGTTTGGTGCCCAGTTTGGGCTGCCTGGGCCACACCACGGACATGGGCCATGGAAAACCTTCCCCTGCCTGGAAAATTCCACCCCCTCACTTCAGCTGGGGATTTAACACCCACACTCGCTCTGTATTCATACAGACTTTGCCTCCAGATCTCAGTGTTTGCTCTGACTCTTTGGCCACTTTTCTCCCCTTCTTTCATTTTCCCTCCTGCCCGTGCCTGGCTACAGTCTCGAGATGTTTGCCAAATATCCCCCAGTACAGCAAGAAATCCATGTTGAGAGATACCAAATTCCTGTTAGCTCTTAAGGTTGGGAGAGGTGTGTTAGGTAGCCCATCACATAAAGCTTGATCAAAATCCCTGAGTAAATGCCACGGGAACCCTCCAGGAATAGAGCCTTTAATCTTTAGATCGTCTGAGAGGAGCCTGGTGACATGGCTGGGCTTATTGCACAAAGCTCATTTCAGGCACTCTGTGATATTGGGAAGAGCCTCAGGTCCTTCTCCCCATCCTCTTCCAAGAGGCAGAAATGAGATCTTCCTCTTTTTTTCCCCCATTTCCCGATGCTAAAACACAAAAAAACCTACATAGAAATGGAAAATGTTGGCGTGTGTAAGCACTTTTAACTTTCTCATGGTGCTGGGTGTGCCCAGCTCTCCTCACCAGGGTCGGGAGCAGTTCAGAGCATCCTTGGGCCCACTTGGCTCAGGGTCTGTCCTGAGGAAGAGTAGAGGTTTCAGTGTGTTACTTTATTACCCAAATGTCTGATTCTTTAATTTTAAATTCTGTTATGAAGGGAATAATAAAAGGAAATACTTAGGAGAAGTAACGTTGCTGTATTAAAAAAAAAAAATGGGACGTGCAGAGCTAATTCCCATTAACTTGGGACTTTTCTTTTTCCCCTCAGTATTTTCTCCCAATAAAGAATAAACCTTGGCAAATCATTTCTTTTTCCTGTTTCCTGCAATAAGGTGTCATCAGTGGGGAATGTGGAGAAAAATTGGTTTGTGGCCTGCTGTGGCCAGGGACAGGAGGAGAGGGAACGGCCTCAGGCTGGGCCAGGGGAGGCTCAGGTTGGACAGCAGCAGGAATTTCCCCATGGAAAAGGTTGTTAAAAATTGACAGGGACTGCCCAGGGAGGTTTGGAGTGCCCATCCCTGGAGGTGTCCCAGGAATTCCTGGAGGTGGCACTCAGAGTCTGGATGGGAACAAGGTGGGGATTGGGCACAGCTGGGACTCCTTGGGCTGGGAGGGCTTTTCCAACCTCAGGGATGCTGGGATTCTGCTGTGGGACGTCTCTTCCCAGAAACGCCTCTGGGTGCTCCCCAAATCCAGAGGCTGGGGCAGAGGGAGAGGTTGGGATGCAGGGACAGTGCCAGGAGTGTCCTGTGCCACCCGAGCTGCCTCAGCTGAGCCTTCCAGGGGCACCCATCCACCTCCGGCACTGCCCAGACCCGTTTTGCACCTCTTGGCTGCTAGGAAAGGCAGAGTAGTGTTGAGACAATGCTCAGCCTGGGTTAATTAGTTCCTTTGCAGGGCTAATTAGGAGCTGAGCTCTGTGCTAACTCACCTGCATCGCTCCTACACGGGAGGGGGAACTGCAATTCCCTCTCACATTCCAGCTCCAATCCGAGCTCCTGCCTGCCGCCGTCCGGGGCCTGGCTGGAAAATTCCGGGTGGTTCTTGTTTGATGTCAATTGGTTCTTATCTCCTTAATCTGAAACTCCAATGTTTGCTCCGAAAGGCCTCGCGGAGATGATGGAATTCTGCCTCCAATTCGCGGGGCAGGGCAGAGCTGGGCAGCATTAATCTGCTATCAAGACATCATCGAGGCAATCCAGGGGCTGAGGGGATGTTTTGTGCAGGAATTGATGAACAGCTGATGGACAGAAGTGGCCCGTGGGCTGGGTAATTGGCTTCTTCCCACCCCTCTTCCTGGAATGCCCCCCTGGACCATGGGGATAAAGGGAATATCCCAGTGGGGCCATCTGATTGGTTTAGTTTTACTGTGATTTGGAGATTTAAATGCAGGAGGAGCTGATACAAAATGCTCTGGCAGTGACTGGACATGGAAAACACCCCAGGAACCTTCCTGGGGTCTGGGTGGGGGCTCAGGGACCCCCACCCTGGGGAATTCCCCCTGTTCGGTTTTCCAAGCTGGAGGATTTAATTGATCATTAGACTAAGCATGAAAACTGGGCTCACTTTCCCACAAGAAGACAATAATTCTTATGCAATCACCTCTTAAAAGGATTGTTTTCACTAGTTCACAACAAAATTACGGAAATGTGAACTTTCTAAGGGTTAGAATCCACTTTATGAGCAAAAATACCTTAAATATTGCCTGTAATGCAGCAAGCAAAGATGGACTCTGGTCCTTCAGCTGGTGCCACATTCAAAATATCAGGAAATAAGGAAATATTTCCATTTCACCCCACTGAAACCATTTGATCCATAGTAATATAGCAGTGCTGGGGAAAATTTAAATAATAATAAACATGGCATGCTGAACAGCACTTTGGAAGGTGCTGCCAGTGCTCTCAGAACAGTTAATAAAGTAGTCACAAATGATTCTGCCCACTTTTGTCCCAAAGAGGATCATATTTAATGCTCCATTTAATTTGCTCAAATGTCAGGGAACATCAAAAGGGGAAATTTATTGTATTAGTCACTGAAAGAGATATAGTAGGAGCATCCTGCTATCTAAAGATGATTAATAAAAATAGCTATTGATTCTGCAAAGTCAATAAATCCAGCTGTTCCGAGGGTGGCATTAGTCAGTCCCAGGCACTGCTGGAGTTTGTTTGGCTCCTGCAGATGGATCTGCAGCCTGTGCTGCTCTCCCAGGCAGGCAGCAGAGGAGGAGCTGCCCTGGCCATCCCCTCCCTGGATCAGGATTCCCACCAAGCCCTGATGGAATCTTGGGATCCTGACTCACAGCTTCTCCCTTGGTTTGGGCCAAGTGTGAAACCCCCGTGGCTGGGCACTCCTGGAGCTGACCATGGAATGGGCTGGGCTGGAAAAGTCTTCTCAGACCATCGAGTTCAGGCAGTTCCTTCAGCCACCGCTGCTCCTTGTCCCCAAGTGTCACATCCACAGGGCCTTCAAAACCCTCCAGGGATGGGAACTCCACCTGAGCACCTTTTCCTGATGGAATTGTCCCAAATATCCACCCTGACCTCCCCTGGCCCAGCCTGAGGCCGTTCCCTCTCCTCCTGTCCCTGTTCCCTGGCAGCAGATCCCAAATCCCCCCCGGCTGTCCCCTCCTGGCAGGGAATTCCAGAGAGGGAAAAGATCCCTCTGGATCCTCCTTTTCTCCAGGCTCAGCCCCTTTCCCATCTCCCTCAGGAATTCTCCAGCCCCTTCCCAGCTCCCTCAGGAATTCTCCAGCCCCTTCCCAGCTCCCTCAGGAATTCTCCAGCCTCTTCCCAGCTCCCTTCCCTTCCCTTTCCAGCTCCAGCCCCTCAGGGTCTCTCTTGCCCAAGGGCCCAGAACTGCCCCAGGTTTCAGGTGCATCCTCAAGGTTTGCTCAGCACTTTAATGCTCCTCAGCCTCTCTCTCTGCCTGGCCTCTGCTGTAATTCCCATTTCTGGAGCAGCCCTTGCTGGTGTTTAAAGAGAGAGCAGCATCTCATTCCCTCCCTCCTCATGTGCTTGAGCTTTGGGAAAACATTTCCAGCCATTAGGTTCTGTGGACTGGAGTTTTTCCCTCTCTGCATTACTTTTAAAGGAACTTCAAGGAAAAAACCCTGGCCATGTCTGGAATTCCACCAAGGGCCCAGCCAGGTTCCCTGTACCCATCTCCCAGTGGCCTAAGCCTCGAACTCTGCTCAAGACTCCTGGAGAACCCTAAAATAAGTCAGTGTTTGGCTCAGGGCATGGAAAGCATGATTTCAACACTTCCTTCTCTGTTTATTTTCTCAGCGGGGCCAGACGTCACCGGGCTAATTTTTTCTTGGGCTGATGATGGGAAAAAATTAGGGATGCTAACTTTAGCTGCCAAATCCTCCTGCAGCGATATCATCTCAGCACTTCCCTCCTGAACCCTTGAGCAGCTGAGTTCCATCTGCAGAAATGCCCATGGCAGACTTGCAGAGGGTGCAGGGATTGGTGCTGATGGTGATGATGAGCACAGAGATCTTTCCATGAGGGGGCAAAACCCCTCTGATTTAAATATTAAATTCGCTTGCTAATGAAATTCAGGGGAAGTTATAGAACAGGGTAGGTTGTGGCAGCTTTGAACGTTCCAGGGCGATGCTGCTGCTTCATTTCTGATCTCTTGTGATGCTGATCCCTGCTTTAATTAGCAGCAGGGAGGCAGGAGCCGCCACTGGTGCCTCTTACAAACGGGCTGGAGTCCCTGTCCCCTGGAGTGCTGAATGGAAAAAGAGAGAAATTCCTTAAAAATCCCCTTGTGCTCCATGCAGGAATGTGGGAGACGCCCTGAACATCCTGAGACATCTGAGACATCCTGAGACATTCCTGATCATCTCCATTCCTGAGACAGCCCTGAGCAGCCTGTGCAATTCAGGGCAAGGCTGAAGTCACTGTGCCCTTCTGCTGGGACCTTTGCTGGTGTTTATGGCATTGTCCCCTCCCTGGGACCCTTCCTGGCTGTCCCCATGCCCTCGCTGGCTCTGCAGGAAGCACCTCTGGAATTTGGGAGCTGCCCCAAAGCCCCTCATTGCTCCTCTGGTATCCAGAGCTGCTCTGCTTGACACCATTCAAGCTTTTCCAGGTTGGCTCTGGATGTATCTGCAGATTCCTGCTCAGTGAAACCTCCTCAAATGTATTTTGGAAAATCTAACTTTAGTTTAACATCTCCTGAATTTCCCTTCTCTGTTGTGGCAGTAATGTCTTCAAAGAATACCAGGGATCAGTTAAGCAGGACCCAGCCATGCTGCTGTCCCCAGTCACAGCCTCCTTTTCCTTCTCCTCCTCCTCCTTCTCCTGCCTCCCTCGGGAGTTTCCTTCCACAGATAAGAATCTCCCTGCTTCGAGGTTCCCAGCGTGTCTTTGTAAAACCCCTGAGGGGTGTTTGACAGCTTCAGAGCCTCTGGAATCTCACCCAAAAGTTTATGAGCTCTTTAAAATGTCCATTAAAGATTCACAAGGTGCCATGCTCATCATTTGGTGTTATAATTTAAGCACCTCTGTTCTCCTTCCATTTTAGGTGGCGTTTTCTTTGAGCTTTTTTTTTTTTCTTCAGGGAAATGTGCTGATAAAATCTTGTGGTGGTCACTGGTTTCTCACTGCTGGTGTGAAATTGTGCCAGAGGAAGGTTAGGGTGGATATCAGGAAAGGTTCTTCCCCCAGAGAGTGCTCCCCAGGCAGTGGGCACAGCCCTGAGGCTGCCAGAGCTCCAGGAGCCTTTGGACAGCCAGAGATGCCCAGGGTGGGATTTTGGGGTGTCTGTGCAGGGCCAGGAGCTGGATCCATGATCCTGTGAGTCCCTTCCATCTCAGGATTCCAACCCTGACTCCCCCCAGCTCTCACATCCCCTTTCAGAGCCTCCCCTGGAGCCCCAATGTCCCCAAGCCCAGGAGGACAGAGCTGAAGGAGGCTGTGCCTGCCCGGGAGGAGGGGAGGGGAAGCTGGGGTGCAGGGCAGGGGGTCCCCCAGGCAGGGAGGATGCTGGAAATGCCAAGCCATTATGGCAGAGAGCACATAATGTCCCTGCACGGGCATTTGTCACGGTGGGTGCTGAGCCGTGGCAGCGCTGAAGAGGCACCCAAGGAGCCCTAATGTGGGGGGGAATGGAGGCATTAGGGAACACGGCCCTCTGGAAAATGTTATCTCACACCTTGCATATGTACCGGGCCTTCTGCAGGGCCCACGATAAGTAGGACTCCTTGTTTCCTTGAAAGGAGCAGTAAATAGTCACATAAAACCCACATAATTTGCTGGCTTGTAAGTTAAAGCCCCAGGCAGTCTTATCACTTCTTTTGTCATGTCCCTTACACTTCCAGGGCAATTCCGTGTCAAATTGCTCTACATTTTGCACCCTGACCCAAGCAAAAGTGGGAGCCTGCAAAAAACTCACCACTCTTCATCTCTCTCTTTTTTTTTTTTCCTTTCCTTTTTTACATTTCATACCCTGTGAACCGAACTATTTTTCCTCCCTGCGAGCTGAGTGCGTCTCTGTATAAATCTGAGTGTGTCTGGAGCTGCACCCCGAGCACATCCTCTCGCCAGGGCCCGCCTGTGTCAGCCCTGTAGGAAGGGAAAACAGCACTGTGTGCCCAACTTCAGAAGTGAGGGTATTAATTACTGAGCAGGGAGATCTTCCCTAATACTGATGTCCAGGCTGAGGCCGTATTTCTGTGCGAGCCCCCCGGAACAAAGGCGGCCGGGGGAGACTCTTACCTTTGCAACCTTATTTATCATGTAAATAGCCGGGGCAGGGCTGCTGCCAGCTCCATCCCGAGCCCGGCAAAGCCGCATTTCCCCATTCTGTAAATGCCAGGGCGCTGCAGCCCCGCTGGAGTTAACGGCGCGGCACTTTTGTGTTCGGTAGCATGAATCATTAATCATGAGGCAGGCCATATTCTTGTACTGCTGCTGCTTTCATTACTTGGCCTAATTAAACAGTTCTCTGAACTGGAATCTCAGATTCCTCTGTTACAGATTATCATTAATTATGGTGAAAGTGCTCAGAGATGTTGGACTCAATTATATTCTGCTCAACTCTGGCACGGCGTGATTCATTGCACAGCCTGCGCTGCAGATGTACTCTGTTCTTATCTCGCACTCCCACTTTTGTAAATTGGGCTCTGCCAGCCAACAAACCGAGAGTTATGTGCCGCCTTTTCATTAAAAACATGTTGGAGAAGCACACACCAATTAAGGAGCCTGTATTTTATGCCCGGCGAGGAGCGGGGTTTGGGAGGAAGAGCCGAGCGAGCGGCGGCTCCGCTCCCCGCCCGGTTCTTGTGGCTGCTCCCGGCTCCTCTCTCCGCTTTGGGCTGCTCTCCTCGGCTTTCCCGAGGTGTGGCTCCTCCCAGGAGGAGCGGGCACGGGGCTGGCATCACCCACGGGGTGCCCATCCACGGCTGGGCCTGTCAGCAGAGCCCGAGGCCCTTCCTGCGCAGCGTTATCCATTGAAATGCTGGGAATGGCTCGAGCAGCCTGGATTTCTTCTTATGATTAATGCAAAAAGTGGCCATGGCATCGAGCAGTGGTGTAACTCTGTTCATATTAATTATTATTTAATACCCAGCCAGCCTCAGCACCTTCCAGCAGGCAGTTTCATAAATTAAGGTACAAGGTAAACGCACGGCTTTGCAGGTTGGTGTTTCAAAATGTTTTAAATTGAGGCGAAATGTGAAATGAGAACCATCCAGAATTTAAAAATATTAGGATCTGAAATGCAACGATCCTGCAGCAAAAGAGAAGGGGAGATTTTTCCTTTTGTGTTTTTGGCATATTTAGAACTCACTGCTTCTACCTGTTAGCTGGAGCTCATGGACGGCTGTGAGGTGACGTGGTCAATTAAACCCCCTCGAGCTGGGTAAAAATAGACATTGGGGTAAAAATTGATGAGAAATGTCATAGCCGTGTGTCATCCCTGATGGAAACCCCTGGTGAGCATCCTGGCACGGCTCAGACACCGATGCCAGGTCTGCCAACACCTGGGAGCAGGGCTGAGCATCCTTCCCTGCCCTGCATCCCCGCTCTCTCCGGAGCGCTCCGCCTTGGAGCTCAGCTGTTCCCAAAGTAAAATAGATTGCCGACAAAATTGCTTCTCCTGCTCCTCCATTGTCAACAGGAGAGGATTTCCCTAGTGCGGGTTAACATGGCTCACATGAGAGAGCCGGGGCAGGGCCGGGCTGCCATCCAGCGCGGGCAGAATTGATATTCAGCAGCATCCCCGCGCCGAGCCGTGCTGGTGCCGAGATGATGATTAGCTAATTCACCTGCCCTAAGTGGATTTGTTTCTCCGTGTCAAAATACACTCCGGGTTTTATCTACAGGTAGATTGGAGCAGAGAGTCCTTGATTAAGTTATCAGGAGAGCGGCGTGGTTTGTACTCGGGCTTTGATTGCGGGGACAAAAGGCATCTCGTACACAAATAATCGGTGTGGGATCGGGAGGGACTGGGAATCCTGCTGTGTCACCCAGAAACGGGGGCTTGGAGCCTGCCATGAGGGGAAATTGGTTGGAGAACGGGTTGGAGAAGGGTTGTGTGTCATCCTTCTCTCCGTTGGCTCAGACCCCAAGGCAGCGTCACCACCTGGCTGGGCTGAGCGTGCTCCACATCCCCTTTCTGCCAGTCCCTGCCTCCACGTGAGCACCTTCCAGCCCAGGCGCTGCATTTGGGGTGTTCCCTGGAGCTGCACACCCGGCCCTACGTGGGGCTGGATCTCCAGGCCCTGCAGGACATCCCCCTCTGTCCCCGAGGCGGCACAATCCCAGCAAAGCCCCAAAGTTGGCCGCGGGAGCTCCCGGGCGCCGCCGCGTGCGGAGCCTCATTTTTCCACAGGAGTTGCAGGGTTTAATATATATGAAAATCAGGCGTGGTGTATCTTTGCATATGTGCCTTTTGTAATCTAATTTTGACAGATGGCGAGCTCCATAAATCTCGCTCCTCGCTAGAGAAACCCTTGGCTTGACTCGCGCTCTCCGCAAACTCGCTGCCGACTGCGTTTGCATTTCAGTTTTTAATATAGATGCGGATTTTTCCCCCCCCTGCTCTGCTTTTGTTTTGATTTTCAATGTATCTGCCAAGTATTTCCACCCCTGATTTCCACATACAAATTGCAAGCGAGCTCTGGTTTCTCCTTTCTTTCTGTTTTTTCAGCCCTATTCGGTGCATAATGCCAGGGACTTTGCTATTCTGCATGTTGCCTTATTAAAAATAAATATGCTGCCCTGTCCCTGTTTGCACCGTCTCCCATTACTGACAACAATCCCGACAAATTCTTACTATTTAAGGGTGGTGAAAAAACTCCACCAGGAAGCAGTTTCCTCTCCTGCCAGCTCCAGACAGGCTGCTCATTGAAAATGTAATACACTGCTGCCATGTCACAGGTCAGCTGGCAAATGGCAATCTGAATTTTAAAAGGAATATGAATAAAATTCTGTTTTATTTTGAAAATGAACTTTGTGCCCTCCATCATGAATCCAATATATGTCTTAATCTTCTATGCTCTTGAAGCCTGCGGCTCCTGGCTGAGTCCTTTGACTCCTGAACCTAATAAGGAAAATAGGTTGTTTTCCCATCCTCGCCTCATTTTGAGAGGGGCTGAAACAAACAGTCCCTATTCCAGCTGTAATTGGCAAAGCATAAAAACATGTGTGTTATATAATTTTGGGGGTTTACGGCGGAGCTCGGCGCGGCGACGCTCGGGGTGGAGGTTTGATTAAGCCGTGATACCTTTGGAAATAACGCTGTCAACATTCCGGCGGCGCCGGCGGCGCTCCGTGTTTACCTTGCGGCCGCCGCGCGGGGCTGGGCGGGGAGGAGAGGAGAGGAGAGGGCCCCTCCGGCTGGGATGTTCTGCCTTTAACCCGGGCTTTAATCCCAGCCCCATTCCCAGGGCTGGGTGTTCCCGGCGGGTCTGGGACTGGAAAATTCCCCGCGGGATGACGGGAGGGACAGTGACACCGGTTTTGTCCAAGGTTCCCCCGTGCTTTGTCCTCCAGGATGTGAACTTGTGTCTGTATCTCTGTCCTCCAGGATGTGAACTTGTGTCTGTATTTCTGTCCTCCAGGATGTGGACACGTGTCTGTATCTCTGTCCTCGAGGATGTGGACACGTGTCTGTAT
>VXBB01004129.1:82415-123279 GCA_013399915.1 Illadopsis cleaveri | reverse complement strand
AACATTCTCCTCACTATCTCCTTCTTTATCACTGCTGTCCATTGATTTCTTGAAGCTTTTCTTTTGCTGTGATTGCTAGTTAGGAAATAAAATTTAGGAACCGAAGAATCATTCCTCGTGCTTTTAGAAGCACAAAATTGTTTAATATGTTCATCAGGTTCCTTGAGCTTGTTTCTAGTTTTGCAAAATATACTGAAGGGGGTTTTTTATTTAATTTTTTCTTGCATCATCTCTTAATGGATATCTCTTTGATATCCACATTCTTCTGCTCAGCATGAGTAATGAAGGGAAGATCCTATGCCACAGTAAATTTCTGCAAGACCACACAAAACTAACAGACCAAAGCAAGGAGGAAAAAAAAAAAAAAAAGTTAAGCAAATGTATTTCATATTATTCATAGTTTGTTATCTGTGAATTCATTTTCCATTAGTCAACTCTTTAATCAGATCTGTCATCCACTGATTTAGACTTATCTTTCCCACAGGTGAGTGTTTTATTCTAGTCTTTGTTTTCATACCTAGCTGAAAAGGAAAATTTTCATCTAGATGCTCAAATTGACTTATTTTCATGCCAGCATTGTCTCAAACTATTTATTTTGAAGAGCTGCTTCTAGCATTAAAAGTATTAAAGAAAACTTCTCCAAGGACCACTCTTCATTGATGCATGTAAAGGCAGAGGAATCGTGCAAAAACATCAGAGAGAAGATCTTTCAGTCTCCCTTCCCCCTTCCTCAGTGGCATCAGTTTCTTATTTCATTCAAGTCATAAGTGACTTTGGCAGATAAATTCTTCTGGACTGTTTGCCCTTTTGTCTCAAAGCAGACTCCTTGCACAGCAAAATGCAATTTCATCCCATCCAGTGAGTTTCATAAAGGCCATGAAAATTAATGGCATCCAGAGGTCACATCTACAGTACTGTGAGATTGAGATTGCACAAGCCATGTAACTTAGCTCACCATTGGCATGTTACCAACACAGGACTTTCATTACCTCCATGATACGGCTGCTGCCAGTTACAAAATGCATGGCTTTGGTGGAACAAAGCAATGTTGAGTAAGTGGAGGAAGACAACAGTGTCTGCCACAGCACTATCTGTGTCCTGCTGACCAAGGTTAAATAAGACAGACAGCTGACATAGGCCTCTGATACAACAGGAAAGTTGAAAAAGACATGAAGTCAGCTTTGCTTGGCTGTAAGAGAATCACCCTGAAGAAAGAAAAATCATTCTATTTTGCCCTGACATACTCAAACTTTGACTTGTCTTCACTGACCTTGAAGTATTTTCCAGCAAGGAAGTGCATCCTGTAAAATACAAGTTTAGGCTGGAAATGATGTTCTTAATGTATGTTTACTGAGATGTTTGTGCCAGGAAGCTTGCTGAGTTTCTGCAGGTTGCAGATTGGTAAGGAAGGCTGCAGGAGAGGGCTGACAGCAGAAAGGGAAGAGGCACTGCTCCCCAAAAAGCAGGTCCCACAGGTCTCAGGTGTAGCCTNAATTGTTTGCTTTCAAATCTCTTCTAAAATGTTAAACATTCTCCTCACTATCTCCTTCTTTATCACTGCTGTCCATTGATTTCTTGAAGCTTTTCTTTTGCTGTGATTGCTAGTTAGGAAATAAAATTTAGGAACCGAAGAATCATTCCTCGTGCTTTTAGAAGCACAAAATTGTTTAATATGTTCATCAGGTTCCTTGAGCTTGNGTAAAGGCAGAGGAATCGTGCAAAAACATCAGAGAGAAGATCTTTCAGTCACCCTTCCCCCTTCCTCAGTGGCATCAGTTTCTTATTTCATTCAAGTCATAAGTGACTTTGGCAGATAAATTCTTCTGGACTGTTTGCCCTTTTGTCTCAAAGCAGACTCCTTGCACAGCAAAATGCAATTTCATCCCATCCAGTGAGTTTCATAAAGGCCATGAAAATTAATGGCATCCAGAGGTCACATCTACAGTACTGTGAGATTGAGATTGCACAAGCCATGTAACTTAGCTCACCATTGGCATGTTACCAACACAGGACTTTCATTACCTCCATGATACGGCTGCTGCCAGTTACAAAATGCATGGCTTTGGTGGAACAAAGCAATGTTGAGTAAGTGGAGGAAGACAACAGTGTCTGCCACAGCACTATCTGTGTCCTGCTGACCAAGGTTAAATAAGACAGACAGCTGACATAGGCCTCTGATACAACAGGAAAGTTGAAAAAGACATGAAGTCAGCTTTGCTTGGCTGTAAGAGAATCACCCTGAAGAAAGAAAAATCATTCTATTTTGCCCTGACATACTCAAACTTTGACTTGTCTTCACTGACCTTGAAGTATTTTCCAGCAAGGAAGTGCATCCTGTAAAATACAAGTTTAGGCTGGAAATGATGTTCTTAATGTATGTTTACTGAGATGTTTGTGCCAGGAAGCTTGCTGAGTTTCTGCAGGTTGCAGATTGGTAAGGAAGGCTGCAGGAGAGGGCTGACAGCAGAAAGGGAAGAGGCACTGCTCCCCAAAAAGCAGGTCCCACAGGTCTCAGGTGTAGCCTTGTGCCAACAGCAGCAAGTGTGGCAGCACAGAGATGTGATGTCTCAACACAGCCACAAGGCTGCCACACACACCAGGCTGGCATCCTGCGCCTTTCCCCCACACTCTTTTCAACCCTGGAGAAAATCAATCAGTTACTGCTTTTGCCCTGTTAAAAGGCTCAACCTATTCTCAAGATTTTTAAGAGTAAAAAAACTTGCCATTACTAAATCCTTTATCCTCTCACATGCTGGTAATGTCCTCCTTGCAGTTCAGCCTGCAACATTATTGGGTATAGCAGCCAAGGAACTTTGAAAGTAGTATTTACAGGCAGTTTGCAATAGATCACGTTGTTTGCCTGGCTGTGGTAAAAAGTGTTACCAACCCACAACATGGACAGAATCCTGTCAACATTTGGTTTCCTTCTTCAAGCTTCATTTTAGCTTTCACTCAAAAGGAAAAAGGGAAAGTCTAACTGTTTGGATTGCAGTACAAGATAAGTTCAAAGACTTATCAACAAATAATAAAAAATACCTAGTGATTTATTTTATATATATCCCGCTGTTCTAAACTAAACTCAGGGATTTTTAAGATTGGCTTAGGGTTTTTAAACAGCTCAGACCAATTCTCTTCTTGTTTTAGCTCATATTAGAAGACAGTATTTAAGAAAAAAAAAAATGCCTACATCCTCTGTATCCTCAGGAGAGCTCCACTGCTGTCTCTGTCAAGCATTCACCTATGATGTTGGCCTTGAACACTTGGTAGTTCCCTTTTCACTTGTGCAAGGGGATTTGTGCAAAATTTCTGTCCTATGCTTGAGCCTTTCAGGAGCTTCTCTCTCTCTTTCTATCCTTAGATTGGTACATCTGCCCAATAACTGTAATACGTGAAACACATTCTGCTTTTTGGTGTAAAGAACACCTAGTTTTGCTGGGCTCAGGTGTTCTATTCTCTTCCAGTGTTTGGGTTATCTTTTGGGCTTTGCTAAATTGCTGGCTCAAACTCATGGAATAATGCTATCTGGCAAACAATGTGATGAGGGAAATCCCCGGCATCTCTCTTGCAGGGTGGTGGATGGCAGTTTCCTGAGTCACCTGCAAGAGGCACTGACACATTTGATACTCAAGGTTCCCATTAGCACAGATTTCTTTCTTAAATGTACACCTTGTGGCACTATAAAATGGATGTGACAGTTGAGAAACCATAACAGTTCAGCTGTAGACTGAAAGAAGATTTAAAGACAACCCTCCCTAAACATTAACTAATGAAAATATACTTTCATTTTGATACAAAATGACTCAAAAAATTGTCAGCAAATGGAGTTCTTGGAAGGTCATTTGTAGGGTACCCCATGCACTAACAGTTTTCTGCAAGGAACTTGAAAGATCAGGCCCAGTCTGCAGAAGAAAGGTGAGCCTCCATCTTTCTTGTAGGCCTTCTTCAGGTACTGGAAAGCCACAGCCTTCTCTTCTCCAGGCTGAGCAAACCCAGTTCTTTCAGCTTTCCTTGTACATGAGAGGCTCCACACCACCAAAGAATCCCTTTTAAAGCTGAAGAGCAAGGACCAACAATAGGACTGCCTTAGCAACTCGCTTTATGCTGGAAAGGCAAGTTGCCACATGTAAAAAGGGCAGTTCTTTTGGCTATGTAGCTGCATGAACTCTTGCCACATCTCCTCCGTTAGCTGGACAAAAATCTTTGCTTTCTGTAGAAACGATGATGTTCATCTGGACTGCATGTCCTTCACTCAGAGCCTGTCTTGTCCTGATCAGGCTGTTGAGCCATTTTCTCATTCCTGTGAATCCATCCCTTCTGCAGGTCTCTATCTGCATGAATACATGAGTATGAAAGTGGCTCAATTAGCACAGCAGTTGCCTGTAATCTATTTGCATTGCATTATAAATCTGATTTTTGACAGATTTATAACCAGATTGTAGAAATTAACTGCTGGAGGAAATGTGTCATTTATTCTCAACAAGAACACATTTTATTTTTCTGCATGGTTGTTACTAGACTGTTCTGGAAAAATAGTGTTATGGTTGTTTTCATGTATTTCTTTTCAAGTGAAAAAAACTTCTAACTTTTCATAAACATTTAAAAACTGTCTGGTACACTAGCATGTTTATTACATAGTCCTCTCTGATGTTTCTTGAGAACAGGAACTGGTTAAATGGTATTACTATGGTATTACTACATTAAAATACATTAAATGGTATTACTACATTAAAATACAGCTTAACTGAAGAAACAAGAGCTGAATAAAATAAGGTTAGCAGGTGAAAAAAATCATGTCAGAACAAAGAGTGTCGATGTTAGAAAGAAGGTAATCCTTTCTATTGCAACAAATATACTACTGTTCATTTTTTAAAAAGCCTGAGTTGACAGCAGATATAAGGGACAGCATTCCACTGCCCTTGCAGTAACTTCTGAAGTTTTGCTGCAAATCTTTGTCAGTGAGCCCAAGGTGCACTACTGCACACCTTTTAATACAGGCAGTGGAAGAAGTTGCAGGCGTGAGGGCAGGGGAAAGAGAGCAGTCTCTCAGGACTGGTCTGGGTGTAAGAACTTGCTCCTCTGCACTCACAGCTGTCATCTGCAGCAGTTCACAGAGGTCCTGGGCAGGGTTCACAGAGGACACTGAGCTGGTGCCTGCTAATGTGACTGCTCCTGACACATCACGCAATCCTTTGAAGCCTGTCGGAGTCAGTCCCACCAGGACTACACTACACAGTTAAGAAAAATAATTCTTTCAGGCTAGGCAGCCTGAAATCTTTCTGCTTTGCCCTACTAGTCATGTTTTCTAGGCCATTCTTGTTTGTCTTTTTGCTGTCATGAGTATGATTTCCCTGAGTGCCACTTCACACACACTCATTCTCAAGCAGTACTATGGATAGTGACAATTTCATACCTCCAGGCAGGAAATTAGAGAGGGAAATGAGAAAAGACTCCCTTTCTACAGAAAGCTCTTTCTTTGATAGGAATTCTAAGTGCTTTGACAGTTTGCAATGAAAGGACCCTGCTTACAGAGTCCAAAGGACCTTGTTATAAGCAAGGCATAACCTAATAATGTCTCTCTCCACTACTCTCCTCTGGAGAGAGAAGTTCCAAACAGGGAAGTGGTAACTGTATTTTTCAGAAACAATGGATCCCATGGCTATGCTGGTGAAAAGCACAGTCAAAATTTCCCTCTGCACCCATCTGGAGAGGATTTTCTTTGTGATCTCAATAAGCAACTCCCAAAGATGACAAGAGACTGGATCGTCTAGCAGAACCTGCATAAGAGACCCAACAGTCTGAGATTTTATCATACTTTTGTCCAAGGGGATTGACACATTTCAAGTTAAGGAATAATTTTTAACAGCAAAATAATAAAGTCTGTCTTCTTGTCTACAGGTTATATTTCAAAACTTTGTTTTGAATTGTACAGAAAATTTAAAATTAAAAAAAAAAAGTGGAAATCTCTGGTGGGATACAAATATCCAAGTAAACTGACAAATAAATTCATTGCATTAGGAAGGAAGCTGTCATTGATAAGCATTCTTGTTCTTTGCTTATCTGCATACCTGCTTGTCTATTGGGAATCCTTTCTACTAAGGCTTTCTTATCAAAGATAACAAAGACATATTTGGCAACCTGTGAGCAACCCTTTGTGTTTTCTAGAGAAGTTGTTTTTGCTGTGTCTTTAATTCAGAACTGAAGGCATGTATCTGCACTAGTCTGTGTCAGAGCTTGTCACCAGGGCTACCATTATATCTTAAAAGGTAATCTCTGCTACTCTGCTCTTCCCCACCACCCAGGGATCTCAGGCTGATTAAAGAGATTGAGCTTCAATTGCCTCAGGTTTAGCACACCCTTTCATGACTCACGTTTCCAAAGGCTTCCTCTCATGACCACCTCCATGAAGCAGAAGGCTACAAGGAAAGCAACAGATTGTCTTCTATGCTTTGAGAATGGGGGCATGGGGAGGGAACACGTCCATAATGACTTTGAAAATCTGTTTCAAAGTCAATGAAATCTTGTTTCATTGTGGAATTAGTAACCTATACGTTTTTCACTGCAGAGTGTGCAGTAGGAGACAGATTAATGGGTGCCTAAGAATCCTGGACTGGATGTTTAAAATTACATAAGGAAAGGTGTCAGACACAGCCTCGTCTTGCAAATTTATTTAACATGAGGTATTTCAGTGGGCAAGTCTTGCTTTCAACAAGGCTAAACACTTAGGGCACTGTGCTGAAATCCATTCTCCTTCAGAAAAACTTTATAAAGACACAGGGGAAAACATGGAAGTGAATGTGACAATAAATTAAGCGGATGCTTGAGTGCAGTCTCAAATTTGTGTGGGCTTATTGGCTTACTTTTAGGTATATTCTTACTGCGGTGCTTTCCTGAAAGAGGATTCATGACAGGGATTATCATATTGCATTTATATGAAACATAATTTGTAATAAAAAGCTTTCATGCTTTCTTTCATAAGCTGCTAAATAGTCTTTATTATCCCTGCTTCTCTGTGAGTAGGTAGAACTAAAGAGGTAAAGATGTTTTGCACTGATCTGCACAAGTATAATTAGGTACTTGGAATTAATAAGAAAAATCCTTCAGAGGAAAGAGGAACAAGAATAGATTTTGACTGACTGTGTTATAATGGGATGAAATTATTTCAGCACTCAATGTGATAAGGAAATAGTTATGTCAGTATCATTACATACCCATCAGGGCAAACTTCATGGTAGCAGATGGAATCTGTAATACAATCCTCTACCACAGTAACTTTCAGGAGTAGTAAGACAGCACTGCTACCTGACCTGAATCTAGCTGCAACAAATCAGACCTAGATTTTCTACCATTATTTATTTTAGTAATTGAATATTTGTTACAGCAGAAGTGAACTAAATTATCAACCCTCATAGAAAGCATCATATGTGTACTGAAATAGAGAAAAAAAAAAAAATCCAGAGTTTGCATCCCGAGGCAGGGAAAGCAATGTTAGTACAGCTGTACTTGCTGTCTCATTTCTCAGGAAGCTTGCTGCCATGCCAAATCTGCAGTTGGATTTGGGTAGCTGGCAGGGCCTTAAGGTAATGTTCAGATTCCCTCTGGACATTTTCTTGAAGGACAGCAATCTGTCTTCATAACCTTCATGCTCTTTGTCTCTTTGTCCTTTCAGTTCTGCCAAGGTTCTTTTTCCCCGCTTTTTAAGTGAAAAGTCTTCTTGAGTTAAAACTTTTGGGTATGGTGGTTTGCTCTATACAGAAATGATGCTGTTTGGATTAGGGTGCTCACGACACTGTGAACCAAGTTGTTTGGGACTTAGAAAAGTGCTTGAGTTCTCTGATTTACTGTCTTGAGTCCAGTCCTTCCAGCAGTTTGATTTCCATATAGATCCAATCAGCCACCTCTTCAGGCTGCAATGCGGTTACAAATGGGTTGCAATCGCACCTTTCTTATTGATTAGACAGGCTCATTACACCAACAGGGAAACATGATCTGCCCAGTGATTTGGTGCAGTCAGTTCTCCTGACGTTGAGATCTATGCCTTGGCACTCAGCAGAAGGTGGATTTTCACCTGTCCAACAGCTGTTTTCTCTTCTGAATGCAATGGCTCACTTGGGAGCAGGACTAACAGAGGAGGAACTGGACTACCAAGGCAGCTCTTGCTTTGTGAAACTCCACCTCGACTCTAAGTCTCCTTTTCAGCTTTAACCATCTCCTGTGCATCTGCCCTGGTGGTCAGCAGCCTGAAGAGACCTTTCAGAGCTCTGTGGAAGAGTTGTGAGATACACGGGAGTAAAACACACATGATGAAGCATCTCCTAACAAATGTATTAATGGTTGTTTAGCATGGGCTCAGCCCATTACTTCCAGCCCAATGAGTTATGTACCTTACCTTGCTGCACAGCGAGCATGGAAAAGAAGCCTTGTGGCCTCCAAAACAAGGTGAGCCAGGAATCCGTTCCTACAGTTTATTTGGCCACTCAGGTTTTTCTGCATGATGGGAAGCTCTCCGGTACAGCAAAGGACTCCACACTGGATAACATTTATTGTATCATGACATTTGCATTCAGCTCCTTGTCTGCTGTCTGCTTTAATCTAGGGTCTCTAAATTTTTCAAACCCTCCCACCCATTCCTGGCAGTTGCAAGGTTGTCTCTCAATAGCAAAATCACTTCCTTGTCTGGCTGTCAGTTTAGCATTCCTGAGCTTAGACCTGTTTTTCCTGCATTGGTCCAATCTATGCATATTTCCTCTGCACCTCCTTTCTTTTCTTTTCCTTCTGTCCTTTCCTGCCACACACACATTTTTCCTCTGGTCTGCTCTGGGATGCTCTGGTCTGTCACAGCCTTGTGTTTTGCCATTCATGTCTCCCTTCACCAGGTGGGGAATGTTTTCTAAAGGCTTTTACAGACTTTTTGCTTATCACACTACCATCAAGTGAAAGCTAACATCTTTTTTTTCACGGGAGTGAAAAAGCATGCCTTGTCTCAAAGCTTGGTTTCAACCAGGTCTTTCCATTCTCTAGTATTCTTCCACAGCCTGTGTTTTCCACCCTTCTTCTGAAAAATTTCTTTTGCAAGCAGTAATTGCATTTCCTCCCTAACAACCTGTGAACTGTGTGTGTCTGTGCCCATGCTTTCTACCACCTCAAAGTTAAATGAAGCAAACTGAATTGTTCTTGATCAGCAGTGTTTAGCATGTGTCACCTCTTGACCCTCTGTGGTGAGCCAGATGCTGTGCAGGTCTCGCAGTCGCGCGCCTGCCAACTGGGTCAGTCTGTTGGCCTATCGGGGAGGAAGCCATCGGGTGGTGCAGCAAGCTGAAGCGTCTGTGCTTTGTTTTTCTTTTTCCTTTTTTTTTTTTTTTTTTAAACTTTGCTTTGCTAAGGCTGGATTTGTGAAAGGAAACCACCACTGAGTCCATGTCAAAGGGGGAAGAGAGGCATGCCGCCTTGGTTCAGCAAGAGTTTATGTGCTCTCAATCTTTCCTGAAGTTTCTATCTTGCAGACCCGGCGATTTCCTGTTTCCTTCTTGCTGGCCCTGATCTTCATAGAGATAGTGCCAAAGTGAGAAAGTACTGTCTTAGGGCCAGAGAACAATTCCACTAACTTGTAAGCATTCAATTCCAGCTGCTGCCTGAACAGAGACTCCTCTCTGTGGAGGTCCCGGGAATCTGTTACACTGCATGTTATTTGTGAAGAGAGAACCTGAAAAAAATTTTAACTGGATTGAACAGCCAGTTTAGGGATTAAATCACAAAAACAATGTGAAAAATTCTGAGCAGCCCCATGAAATGGATTGTAAATGCCTCATATAGAGACTTGGTTGTTTTGGACGGTTTTTTTCTCTGGTGTTTATCTGTTGGTATTGGTAGTTTTTTAAGCCTTTGGTATGTTCACAGCTACATGAATGCAGTTCCAGATCTGGAACAATTATGTACATATGAAAATATATGTATGAAATACATCTTTTTACACACCTGGTAAAATGGAAAGTCCTGTCTCTTCAGAAAAAGGCTAATTATTGATTGCTCTCAGGTTTGGCTTCTCTTCTCCTTGAAAGTACCCATATAGCTTCTGCTGCCTGCTGTTACACTGGAACCAGCAGCTTTCCTTATTCATTGCAGTACAGAAATGCCAAGGTTTTCTGTACTGTAAGTACCTTGCAAGTTGGATTCATCAGGGAAGTCAGAGTGATTTGAAGAGGCTCAGTACTTAGGGAAGAAAATGTAGGTGATTTCATGGAGATATAGAGGAATTAAGTACTACAGCCAAGGTTGCACAGGAAATCAACATACCCTACAGATCAGGGATGTGCATCTGTAAACTGCAGATCAGCAAGTCAAGAGGGAGCTGGACTGTGCTTTCAGAGAAATTAAAGAGCTTCAAGGAGAGGAATATGGGTTAGTAAAACTGGCTTTCAACTGGGAGCAGACACTGTCGTCCCAAAGCTTGTTTTTGTGCACTCCCACCCCACCTGTTTCTCTCCCTTGGTTCTGCTTCACTCCATGCAGGTCCTTTTCTCTCCACTAGCATGAGCCGCAGGTTCACAAAAAGGGGACTGGAAAGGCGTCCATCTGCAGTCCAATTAAGGTGATGTATTTCCCTCCAGTAAGTGTCCTTGCAGCCAACTTAGCAAACTTTCCTGTGTGCTGCAGATGCCACTTTGCCTCCATTGTGTCGTAAGCATCTCACTGGCTACCTTGCATGACTTTGAGTGTGTCCTCTGATTTTACACCACCTTTGCAGAAACCCAGTTCAAAGAGGCATGGATACTATTCTGTTTAGGTTGCAAAGCTCTTTCCACTTAGTCTGAATTGAGTAAGAGATCCCTTAGGGTTCCTTGCAGTGGACTGTCTCATCTGTGTGGAGTCTGGGAGTTGGTGCTGTAGCCACTAAATTTTAGAGGGTTTTTTGGAAAGCAAGAGAGAGAAAGAGAATGCATTTTTCTGTTTCAGACCAGGAAAAAAGGGTCAGAGATTCCCCAGGTAAGAGCAGAATTACATGAAGTTTTGGCTGCTTGACATGAAATGAACCTAGGGTAGTTTACAACAGTAATTCACCTTCTAGAGAACTGCTTTTGTAAAATGGAACTGCTTCTATTTTTCTTCTTGTTAATGTCTTTAGGCAATTCCCATGGATGGGAGCTGATCTCATTGTTTTTCAGTGCCATGTGAATATTTGTTTTACATGTAGTGACCTTATTCACACTGCCTGCAGTTGCTTTTTTTAATATGGTGTTTCTGCCTTCAGGGAAGAGAGAGGGGAAGGTAGACTAATGCAGTGTTTTCAGATATTCTCTCATGCATGATATTTTGAAATTGTGATTTACCTGTAATGTATGTAACTTAGTCCTTGAAGTAAGCTAAGTGTTTGGTATAAGACTCTAGAACAAACCAGCTTTTCTCTCTTATGCTTGCATAGCTGAATAAAACATTACAAAAAAGAAGGTTGGTACAAGCTTTGACTAGGTGGAGAATAACAATGCAAGGATACATATGCTACAGCTGTGTGCTTTACCTCATCACTACTGGTCATTCCCACTAAACATCTTCCAAGACCATGTCTGCTAGAGATGCATGAAAAGACCATATTTTTGGGCTAGTTATGGACTGTATGAAATGAACTCTGATGAACACCTGCTCCCAAACACCACATTTCTTCCGTTATGTGTCTTTAAGTGAAACCCAAACCCATAGTTAGTGTTTCTTGTATTTAATTGGCAAAGTAGGCTTACAGTGCATACACTAAATACTGACCATAAAACTATGGCCATATGCCATAAAACTATGCATACTTTGCAAAGAAAAATTAATATCAGAACTAACTCCCAGCAGACTTTTTCCTCCGCTCAACCCATTACAAAGCTCAGGCAGACAGGGACTATGGTGCCAGCAGATCAGTAATGCAGAGAAAATTCTTGTGCAAGATTTATACCACAGTTTTCAACACGTAATGCCCACAGACAGGTAAAGATACTTCTCACAAATATGTGTGAAGCCCTTGCCTCATGAGATTTCTCTGAGACCTACAGACTATTCCCATCTTTAGTAATCACTTCAGAGCAACGCTGCTGTTCAAATCTTACTTGTATCAGCTGAGGAATCACTGTTAACTGTGAAACTCCATGGTTCTGGTTTTGATTGAGCTTCTGCTTAAAGAAAGAGCGAGTAAGTGAGATTATGGAAACAATTACAGACAGCTTCAAGTCCACTTGTTACTGTATCTACCTTCATTATTCAATTTAAAACACTACATTAGCCAGTACAGTAGCAAAACTATGGGGTTGTTTTTTTGGTTTTCTTTCAAAAATG
Source organism: Illadopsis cleaveri (assembly GCA_013399915.1). Lineage (NCBI taxonomy): Eukaryota > Metazoa > Chordata > Aves > Passeriformes > Timaliidae > Illadopsis > Illadopsis cleaveri. The sequence continues at coordinate 110,973 of VXBB01004129.1, read as the reverse complement.
TTGCAGACAATATTGCTTTTTTTTTCCCCCTTCTAAATTAATGTGCTAGCTTTCTGAGCTTAGGGACATCCTCAGAGTATTTGGTTCACAGCTTGAATTGTGTCCTTTAACTTTATTAAAGGGTGGATAGGTTATCAGCAGTGATAAGCTTAATATCAGTTGCGTGTTGAGACTCACAAAGGCTTCAAAGTATGCATTAACTGAACAGATGGACTTTGTTCACCCACATTCTTACATCCTAGGACATGGTATGACACAGCCTCTCATGTCAGGCATCTCCTGTATGACAATAATCCAGGCTCCTGTCAAACCAGGAGAGAAGGAAAGGCTCTTCTACAGGGCAAATCTCCCCCTCCTAAGGGAGAGGAGATCCTCAAGGATGGTGGTCAGGCCTCTGACATCAAACACAGAGGACCCTTCACTGCTGAGCGGGTGGCAATCTGTAGGCCAGCCTTTTGTCAACATTGGGTGCAAAGTCCTGTTTGAATTGGTGCTAGCTGAAAGAGTGTCAGACTACTCTTAAAACATGACCCCGTTTCCTGTCCCTAGACCAGACATAAATTTCTCCTGATCTGAGAGGATATAAATCATGCTTTGAGGGGCCAGGAAAAAGGAATGTGTTATTAAGAGGAATCTGTACTCCATGTTTGCATTTCATTAACACTAAGAGGCCATAGTCAAGATCAGGATCTGTGGAGATGTGACACAATGTGTGGATACAAGTGATAAGCAGGAGGGAGCTTCAGTTTTGGAGGGTTTTTCCTGGCCTGTTAGAGGAGAGCACCCCATACAAGTAAGGCAGCATGGAAGAAAGAGAAACAAGCCAAAGTGGTGCACTCTCCCAAGTACTGAGTGCTAAAAATACATTTACCTGGAAGATAATGGGAAATGCATAAAAATGAAATGGGACAGGGACTATATCATACTGTAGTTCAAAATGTATAAGTGGTATTTATTAATAGTTGATCTGCTAAAACCATGTTTTCTTCAGATTCAGTGTATGCAGGAAATGTCACATGTCACCTATTATAAGCATGGCCCTTGGGTGCCTTTGTGTTAGAAAAGGCTTCAAATATCAGACAACTTTTCTGTAGGTGTTTGCAGCTTTCTAGTCAACTCCAACGAAATCACTTAATAAGTAATAGCATTGTTTCACCTCAGGGTACACACTGTCTTTCAGAAACAAAAATATTGGGACTTTTTTGATCACAGTAACAAAATTCCTAACTTCTATATGTCTGGAAATAAGCAAATACAATGCAAGAATCTCCACCATTTTTTATATTTTGCAGGTAGTCACTTCAGTTAGTTTTAGCCATTTAGAATTTATGGGCATATTGTCAAAGGTTTAATCTTCACCTGCAGACAATCTGGACAGACTGTCACCACCAAAGGGGTTTATCCCTCTCATTGGGGGTGATAAGTTGAGTTCCTTTCTATGAGCTCATGAAAAGCATATCCTTGACAGAAATTGCATTGGAAAATCCTAAGGCTGTGATTACTTACCCTTCCCTGGCAGCCTCCCTAAATTTTGCTAAATATGCAATGCTCCTACCTTCTCTAGGTATTCCCTAAATGCAGCAGGGTGTAAGCTACAAAACACTGTGGTCAGGGTGATACCTTCATTTAACAGCAATTTAGACACCTAATGGTGTTTAGCAGCATTGGTGGCCCAAAACCTCATGCTCATCTCATGCAGATGAGCCTAACTGCAGGAGATACTAGGCTGACCCCTGGATCAAAGGTTCCTGTGGACACAGTGGTGGCAATGGTATATGCACAGGAAGGAACAAAATCTCCAACCTCCCCATTCTCTTCCTACTACAGAGTCAAATCAGGATAGCCACAGGTCTTGTTTATGAGCAAGGAAAGAGACACTCAGCATTTAGCCATTCACCCTCTCCTTAGGGAGAAAGAAGTGGCTGGACTGAGGACTTGAATGAGCAGAGGGCCTCAGGTTAAGCTTCACTGAAAAATACCTGCTTCAAGGCAATACCACAAGGAAATATCATCCAGGACCTTATTTTACTGGACACTATATCAGCAATCTGTAATGACTGTCACACACCAAAATCACTTGAATGCAATTAATGCAATAAAAGTTACTGAATAGAAATTACACATTTTTAATGAAACACATATAAGTGTTGCAAAAATTTTAGGCCACTTGATGGACAGAGCTAGGAAAACCCTCACTTCCTCCCAGGCTGAGTGTGGGGTTGTGTATATCTGAGGTATGTATTTGAACTCCACTCTCTCTGGCAATCAACAAAATGCAGGGTCAAGTGATTAGTGCTTGTGGTAGCAGCAGATAGAGAGCTCAAAGGACTGCCTGATCTTCCCTTGCCTTACTTCTTCCCTTACATACGAGTATACTTACCAGCCAGAAAGAAAAACAGCCTCTGATCTGTGTTTTCATTCTTATCTTTTCCAGCCACTTCCACATCTACAACTGGGACAAGTCATCTCACAAAATGTGACATAAAGCAGAAAGCCTTCTGTGTAAATGGGGGAGAGTGTTACATGGTCAAAGACCTCCCAAACCCCCCAAGATACCTGTGCAGGTAAGAAATCCTATTTGCTTCTTTTGTTGGAGACATCAGCTTTCACAAATCGCTTTTTCCTTATAGGACCATCTGAAAAATGTCTTCTTCTGAACTTGCATTTCTTCATTTTTTAACCATGTGGATGTGGAAATAATGCCAAGAATGACCTCTGTGTTCTACAGAGGCATATGAAACATAGCAGAGGCTAACTGGGAAATATTTCTACGTGATAGTGGCACAGCATCTTCTATTGGTGTTTGTATGGCATAAAGCAACACAACTTGAGCCTCATATTAGATATAATGAAACAGACACTATAAACTAAATATTCTACATTTAGAAAAGAAAAAAAGGTGTGGAAAACTGCATTGAATATTACTCTTTGTATAGAAGAAACTGTTATTTTAATTGTCTGGTGTGGTAACTGAACAGTTTCTGGTGAGACCAGATTCACAACTGTTATTGTGTTTAATTGCATAAAAAACAATGAATGTCATGGTCATGGTGGAGGTTACTATTTGTGTGCTGATCTTGATTCAGGAAGTCATATGAGTTTAGTTTAGTGGGGGGCTTGTGCACCTTTTTCAGGTCCTGGTTGTGCTGTTTTGGTCTGCTGCAATAGTCCCTTGCATCAGAGAACATCCATGAAGAGCTGCAGCACTGGAATTTACCTCCTGTCTGGGAGCATGTCATGTAGCTTTTAGCCCTGAAGATTAACTAGGCACAGGGACTTCTTCATGCTAGCTGGAGAGGAAACACAGCATTTAAACCTTGGGAAACATCCTTGGTACCTAAGAGGGCTGAGTGAAAAAGGTGCACTTCTGGGAGGATATTACTGTTTTTCAGACAGAGAGATAGTGGTTTGTGAAGACTGTCATCTGCTGTAACTGAATAATTTTTCAGTCTCGTAGGACTAAAAATTAAAAAACACTAATTGTAAAGATAACTTTGACAAGTGAGTTAGGTGAATGTCTGTGATGCTTTCATTAGGCCAGGAAGAAATTGCCTGCTTGTCTTCATTGGGAGTTTTTTTGTTGTTTTTGGGATTTTGGTTTTGGCGATTTTTTTAAAGGAAAACAAACAAACAAAAGCCATCAAATCCCCACCAAACCTCACAGTGTTCTGCTTTACCTGTAAGTTTTCTCTTTTTTTCTTAGAAAGATATTACCTGCACATCATGGGCTTTGTTTTCCTTTGGATTTTCATGGATTGCTGTGCTGCTGAAAGCAATGAATGTTCCATTGAATTTTAGGATTATTTTTAGCTAAAGCAAATATGGAAATGTTATATGTGCTGCGGGTTGGATTCTTTTTTGAGAAAGAGAAAGAAAGATTTGTGTTAAATTTACATGGGTATTGTAAGCCAGTTTGCTATGACTCTCCAGAGCACATACAAGAGCCTTGGAGTTTCAACATCCTATCCAAACACTGTTCAGAAAACTCCAGTGAATGGCAAAGCTGAGCATTGAGCAGACTTGTCAATCATCAATATTGTCTTGGTAGTCTCAGAGGTATCCCATCTTCACTGGTATGGGCACTTCTTTATTTTAATTCAAACATCTGTGTATGTTCTGTAATGATATTATAGACTGGATAATTTTTTAATAAAATGGCTTGAAGACATTTGAATAGAGTGGGGGCTATTTTTCCCTATTGCAGACAAGAAATAACCTTTAATTCTGGGGCTGTATGTCAGGGAAAAGGTGATTCCCAGATTTGGCAGATGTGCCTCTGCCTGGGTGGTCCAAGACCTATTTGGAAAAAGCATCAGAGCTGTAAAGTTAGACAGGGTGAATCTCATTTACAGTAAGGCAGTGGAGAAGGATTCTTACCCTGAGAACTGTCAGGGCCACCATTATTTTGCAGGGCCATTTGCGATACCCTCTAATACTTGCCAGAACAAAAATTTTATGTTGTGTAGTAAAACGATGCAACACAGTTATATAAGAAATAAAAGTGAGTATTTGAAAGTGGGTGTACTGGGAAACTGAAGGGATAAAATACAGTTTTCTTCTTATTTCTTTAAAAATAAAGATGTCCACTTTTTATCCTAACATTCCAGTTACCTAAAATAGGTATTTAACCACTATGCATTGTCTTCATTGTTCTAAGAAAACAAATCTACTCCCAGAACATGCTTGTAGAAACAGAATGCTTGAAATATGGTACTTGCTCTTCATATTTCTGCCTCAGTAGCAAGTTCACATTTTTCCATATGGTCCATCTGTTGAAAGCAAAAACAAAATTTCTGAAGCATGAGCCATATTGTTCTAAATTGGTTTTATCCCTAACCAAAAAAACATGACTCAGATTCAAAACAACCATGGAATTTTCCAAGCAATCTCTGGTTTTGTAAATCCCCTATCCTATTAAAAAAAATTTCCTAAATCATTTTCAGTTAAAATCTGACTATATATATTAAAAAAAATATATAAAATACATAGTGATGATCCAGACAAGATCAGATCTTACTTTTCTAGATACTGGTGTGAACTTCAAGAAAATTCCCTGCTTTCAAGAGGTAACCATGTGAAATGCTCAAGAAATGTGTGAAAACATAGTAAAGCATTATACAGCTACATCTGTGTTAACATGTATTTTCTCCACATATATTTTAATTAAGGCGCAAGACTGAGTAAAACAGTCTCAAAATAGGACAGATGAAATAGGAAGTTTGACTACTTAAATAAACTAATCTATACAATTTTCAGAAGCTTCCTAAGAACATGAGTCACATTTTGAAAACATCACAGACTTAAGAAGCCTGGATGTTATGGCTTCCTGTGAGACTGAGATTCCTAGGTCATTTCTATTCACTTGGAAATGTGTCCCCAAATTCACTGAAGAGAAAAGATTTCAATAAATGCTAAATTAAGACCAAAATTCCTAGCATTTCTTTCTTACTTGAAAAAAATCTATGTGAATATAAGATCTGTTACACTTTTAGAGTGTTCTTTTGAAGTATCGTACCATGAAGGTCTTGATAGTCTTGACTAATTGATTTCTGACTTGCAGACATCATCTTTTCTAGTGGTTTTGTTATTACTGAAGAAATGAAATTTACAATGGAATTTCATTGGATGAAAATAATGCCACTGTCTTAACAGAAGTGTGCTGCTGCTTTTCTTAACAGCAAAAGAGTGACTTATATACTTTTTAATTATATAGCCATTTTCTATGTCTGTCTCCATGTAAAAGCCTTTGTAGAATAGAAATGGGCAGAAGTTTCTTCAAACCAGCACGTTTGCAAACAGAAGTTTTGGAAGTATTCATTCAAGAGACAGGATAGAAATACTACTTCTGACTTAGGCAATGAAATGGATAACTAAGTACTGTACTTCTCGTGGGGAAAAAAAGTTGTCTCCCACAATGCATTTGTTTGTAGGCAGTGAATGAAATGGAAATACGAGTTCCTGAACCATTCAGACATTCCTCTCCTGATAAAAAGAGTCTGATGATACATGTTCACTGTTCTGAGAAGTGTCCACTGAATACATGGAAATGCTGCTCTTTGCAACTACTGTGTGTAGAGGCAAAAAAGCAATTATTCTATATGTGGTTCAGTATTTTGGTTTTACTCAGTTAAAACAAGAAATAAATGGTCCAAGTTGCCTTTTTTAAGGCAGAAAGGAAATTATAAGGCTCTCACAGCACAAACATATACATTTTGCTCTAAGTTGTTTCACCTCAACTTTTGCTACTGTCCTAAAGGAAAATGGTACATGGATAATGATATAGAAAAAAAAAAGTCACAATAAGAAATAATGTCTGAAAACTTCGAGTAGGACAAGGTGTTTGGGAAAGGACACCATTACAAGCTGATTGTAAAAGTACAGTCTTGAGGAAACAACCTTCCAAACTGTACTGGAAACAGGGCTGCAGTGCACATCTGAGCAATAAAATGCCTTTAACGTTCACACATCATCATAAATGGAAAGGCTCATCTCAACTTTCCTCTCAGCTGGCCCACCCTGGGCTCATTCTCAAGGGCAGATGCTGCAACTGTTTGTCAACCATTTGCTGACAGTGGTTTCAGAGGAAGTATAAACACACCTGAGCTGGTTTTGGCCCCCTCTCAAGACCCTGCTTGGTCTGAAAGTGATTTAGGCATTGTCTATGCCACCGCTCAAGTTGTTTTCATCATTTCCACTGCTGCACCAACATCTGAAAACAAGTACAGACAAATCAAGCAACCACCAGCAGCCAGTGGCAGGAGCAAAACATAAGGCTTTCAGTCATGTTTCTTGGGAATTTGTAGGGTTGAGCCTGATGAGAAAGATGCAAAGGTCTGTGAACTGAAAGCCTAGCATATGCAAATGCCAACTTTCAGGGACAGCCATTTAACAAGATCAGTAGTTCAAAATACTTTTTATTCTTGATTCAGTAACACAGATCAAAAGGTTTTCTATCAAAAGCATTTTGCCTTTTCTCAAAGGTGCAAAAAGGCTTCTGTCATGGCCAGCAAAAGCATCTTCTAAAGACAGTTACCCTTGCTGCATTTTTCTCAGCTGAATGTATCTGTGNTAGGGCAACCCTGGCAACATGTGGAGACTGGTATCTCTCCACTCTGGGTACTTACCAAAAGAGGTGACTTTGGCTCTCAAGAACTTAAATTCTCTTCCTTAATAAACAAATATATCATTAGAGAAAATCAGGTCCAAAGAATCATCTGCAGATCCTCGAAATATACCTTCATTACACAAATATCATTCCTGCATGGTTTGTTTAAACAAGATACTAGTGTTTATCCCTGACACTGATCCTTTGCCAAAGGGATTTTCTGAAAGTCTCGCTTGTGCAAGGGGAGCATCCCTGTCTTTTAGGGCTAGAGGCAGTTGTGAAAAAGCAGAATTTAAAATATTGGAACAGCTTTCAGCACACATGAAACTCAGATGGATAGAAGAGATGGAAGATTCTTCTGATCAGCAAGTGTTTGCAAATAAGAAGCCTTTTAGCACCTGACAGGAAATTATGAAGGGATTTGAAAAAGAGGCTAGCACTATATCCTCTGCAGGAGAAAAAGAGTGGGAGATTCTTGCACCATGGCAAACTCATGGAGAGCATCACGAAGGCAGGCAACACAATGAAAGATGGTCCCAGAAGCAGATATCAGGTAATTTCAGGTTACATGCTGATTGAGAATGGAGAGAAGAAGGAGAAAGAGGGAAGATTGAAATCTGTATAGATCTTTAGTGTGGTGGACAGTCATTCACACTTAAGTCTGAAGCACAGGAAGCCTGCATTGTTATGGTGATATTTTGGGAGCCTGAGTCCTGCCCCAGCATGGACAGTGAAAGTGAAGGAAGAATTGATAGGCAGCAGCAGAAAAGATGGGCAAATCACAGAAGAGAAAATCCTCCTCTGTGATCAAGGGGAAAGCTGCAGTGAAGTTTTCTGCAGAAGACCTTATGAACTGGAAGGACAGACAACTCCAGGGCTGCAAATCTTGAGAGCACTTCTGCCTTCTCATCTTACTTATTGCCTGGACTGACTTTTTATCTTTTTGTTAGCCGTGTTGAATATACTTCCCTTTGGGTTTGACTTTGTCTTCTCACTTGCTGGATTTTTGTGACTTTTGGGTCATCACTGTACTAACTATTCCTCCTCAAAGCAAATAACCAGAAGACAGAATGTGCCATCACAGAAATAGGGAAATCGTGGTATTTTCATAGATTTTATGTAACTAATGAAAGCAACAGTGTAAATTGTTGTTATGCACTGCATTGCAAATTTTAAAAGAGAACTTATTCCCTTCATGAGATGGAATAAACAGTGAGCTGGTACACATTTTTGCTAGCCATGATTCTTCTTTCTTTTTCAAAACAGACAAGCAAAATTACTTTTTTTTCTCCAATGGATTTTTGCTGTAAATTTTGCAAAGTTTTATCTTCTGGAAAGGTTACACTTTCTTGTCTCTCTTCTGATCATTTTTCATTAACACCCAAACAGGAGGTCACTTAATGAACTCGCACTCCATAGACCAGCAGATGTAAGTCTGTTAGTGCAGTGGTTTTGGTGTACTATTGCTTATCACATTTTTGCCCTTTAGGTGCCAACCTGGATTCACTGGAGCAAGATGTACTGAAACTCTGCCCATGAAAATCCAAAACCAAGAAAGTATGTTAAAATAATCTGAACTTTGCTTTCTTCCCCAACTACAGCAACAAAATCAATAGTACTTGGTGTTTTCACAGTTCAGCTGGAACCGGCCTCTTTACTCACTAATTTATGACCTGATTTTCTGAAGTACAGTCTGTACACCATGGCATTATTGACCTCCAAAATATTTCTCATTTGTGTGATTTTTGATCTTCCATTCATTCACAGATGCATTTGTTTTGCACATGCTGGCAGTTTTCCTGTTTGGGAGACTGCTGCAAAGTGCAACCCTAAAAGACAAAACTCATGGAGATGAGTATGTACAGATCTTGTGTCCTTGCTGCCTTGTGGAAAGAGCATCCTAAAACCAATCTGGGTCTCTGGAATGGTGAATTTCTGTCTCAGATCTTGAAACACACTTTGATCTGGATTGGTTTGGTTTTGGCTGGTTTTGCAGGGGGGATTTCTTTACATTTCCACAGAGCAAATGACTTGCTCTCGACATCCTGAGCTATTTTGGCACACTAAACCGAGATTCAGTTTCTGAAAGTGAACTCACCAAGTCATATCAGTTCACACTGAAGGAGCTTCTTTCTTAGCATATATTCACCTCTTCTCTTTTCTCTGTTTTTTTCTCTACCATTTTTTTTTTGTTTGTTTTTCCTCTCAGGTGCCCAAATGAATTTACTGGTGATCGCTGCCAAAACTACGTAATGGCCAGCTTCTACAGTACGTCCACTACTTTTCTGTCTGTGCCGCAGTAGAAGCATGCTCAGTTGGTGCTGCTTTCTTGTCGCTGCCTCTCTCCTCCAATTTTTTTTTTTTTTAATCTGTAACTAGATTTGTTGCCTGAGGCCTAACATTGATTGTCTCTGCCTGTTGCATGAAAATTATAACAAAAAGCAATTGCAAATTATAACAGAAGGCAGTCCTGAGATTGGTTGGCGTTAAGGGTATGGGGAAATGCAAGACTTAGGAATGCTGTGAAATTAATTCTGAATGTGTGATATGGACTCCCTGCTGACATCAAGCCAAAAAAGTACAAAAATTACATTTTGAAAGTCTCCCATTTTATTTGCCACAAAAAGCTTATGAGTCATGATACAGGCCAGCACTCCCTCAGCCAAAGGGTAGGTAGCTAGTCCTCTGCTTATGTATGAGATTTACATTTGGAACTAGAGGTTAAAGGTGATTGAAGTGCTTACATTATTTCAAAAGAGTACCTGCCAAACAGGATCAAAATATTCTTCCTCCTCCTTGTCCAAACTTCACTGGAAAAAGCACAGAAAGAAAAAGAAAAAGAAAAGGGAGAGAGATTACTTAAGCAATGGGGTCTAACATATTTTGGGTATATTGTGAGTAACAGATGCAAGAGATCAAAGATTAATTGGCCAAATGAAGGTATCAGACACACATATACAGAATCAGCACTGCAGTCACATCCCATAAGGTTTCCCATGAATTATTACTTGACAAGGATTTAGCAGAAGGTACACTATGTATTTGTTTTCTCTCATTGGCCATAGCAAAGTCAAAGGTAACATACAAGAAAATTGCTTAGATATTACATTTAAATGCATATGTACTATTTGTATTCAATTGCTCCTAGCATCAGAATGTACTGTGATCTAAAAGCAGTGTTATAGAAACTGGTTTTTTTGATGGATTACTTGCCAGCACAGAAAGACTATAAGCCAGCTCAATTTAATTTCAATTGATATATAGCACAAAAAGCTATATGTGCTGGACATTTTGGAACCTGAAGAGATGCACAGGTTTTCTCTTATACTGATGGATGAAAAATGTCCATGCATAATTCATACTTTCCATCATGGAAGCTACCAACGTAAATTCCAAGAGTGCTGACTGGGGACCAGACCTTCCTCAAGTGTGCATTTTATGTCCTATTTTAGAAGCTTTATTAGTGTGAATTATATTTAAATGCCTCTGGTAATGATGGCTTTAAAGTTTTTTGTGCTGTTGCAGTATTTGTTTACCAAATATTAGATTTAAGTGGCCTTTTCTGTGAATTATGGTGAAAAGTGCACTTAAGATTTTCTGATTTTAGAATAATAATTTAAAAGGATGTGGTGTAAAAAATATGAGATCCATTGTTTGCTGCTGAATTTTATCTGAAAACTATAGAAGAATTGTATGTTGATTGTAAATTCATTTTCCAGCCTAGGAGAAGAAAATGTTTAGGTGGGTTTTCCTTCCTTTGTTTTTCAGTTTCCTAACCCTGGCTGGGATTTTTAAAGACACTAGGTTGAGATTTTCTAAAGTTACCTCCATGGAAAACTGATGCCCTTGCCTGTGCTGCAAGAGTTGCACTCAGTTATTAGTACTCAAGTTGGTCAAGTGCTTCCTCTTCTTGAAATGCAGAGGCAGGAGAGCAGACCACTGCCTACCTTGGGCCACTCTGAGAGCCCCAGTCAATGGCTATGAGACTCTGGCAGTTCTGCCTGCCCTGCATCTGCACTGCAACATCTGATTTATTATACTGCTTAAGATCTTGAAATGACATTTTTGGAAAGGGTCCACTGAGGGCATGTTTATACTTAACTGAAAAAAATCTATGAAGAAGCATTTATATGACTTTTTATCATCATACCCAAGGCAGACCAGAGTGTACTGTCTCAGAGAGGACTTAGAATGAGAGTTCTCTAAAGGCAAATGTTGCATCTGGGTCTTAAAGCCAAGCTCATGTTTTGCAAGTGTTTTGGATTGTTAGGTTTGTTCTGTAGATGCAGCTTTTGCAAAGTACAGAGCAAATTGGGATGTTAAACAGCATAAGTGCTACTAGGAAACAAAATCTATGTGTGAACCCTACAGCTATCTAATTTCACTTGTTTTCAGAAGGATCTTTCTTCATTTGGAAAGAAAGAGTCAGTGGGGTTCCAAGCCAAGTGGGCCTACCAATGAGCTGTTACTGTCTTAATTTGACTGTTAAAGAAAATTTATCTTCAGAAATCTGCCCTGGAGTAGGTATTTGAGAGTCCTGAAGTTACTGGGCTGAGAACCCTTTGCCAGATCAGAACAAGGCACCGCTGGGCATTCTGGAAATGCCCTGTCCCAACACAGTGCAAGAGTAACTTGACTAATCTCAGAAGCCTGGTTGTCAGGCTGTAGTGTCCTTTCCTTGAGCACAGCAGTCACAATTGCTGCCAGGCGTTCTACCCTGGATTTTTTCTGTAACTACTTTGACTTTGAGGCTTGTGGTCCACCACTGGCACATAAGCAGCAGAAAGCAGTCCACAAATTGTTGCAAAAATACATCAGTTCCATGCAGATACATTTTCTGTTTGAACATTCACACATTCCCTCCCTTGAAGTCAAGGAATCAAGGACGAGAGCAAAAGTAATGAATTAACATTAAAAGTTTTGGGCAATTTTCATGTAGTTAGGCATGAGAACTCTTATAGCAACACTGTGCAGAATGATCCCTGGGATAAACCCATGAATTAACAGAAGGTTGAGGAAACCTCTCTAGAGTTTAATCACAGTAAACCCTTTGTCTTCTCAAGTGCCCCAGATGCACCAAGGACCTCACCCAAAGGACCTATAGATTTGCTTACTTCATTAGTTAACAATTATATATAAATTGTGAATTTAGAACTGGCACCGTGACAATATGAGGCAAGGCCCATTATCATCTAAAAATAAAATTCCTGCTGCCTCTCTTGGTACTGTCCCTCTTGCTTATCAGGGATGGCAGAACTGAAATGAACACTGTTTAAACTGGTGCCGATGCTGAAGGATGGCATGGACCATGTTCAGATGATGCCCAAGAAGGCCCATAGCATGCCCCTAGCCAGTTCTAATGCCATAGGACTTAACATATCAAGTCCAAAACCAATTTTGCAACCTGAGTACTGTTGAAATGAAGCAGATTTTGGATACAAAGTGGAATCTAAATGTCACAAAGAGACTGTATCCCAGTCCCTCAAATAGCAATGGCTGACATACAGGGGTCTGCTCTGTGGTAGTTCAGGAGATTTGAGTTTGTTTTCAAGTTAAATTGCATGAAGAAGGGGTGGTTTTTGGTTGGGTATTTTGTTTTATTTGGGTTTTTGTTTGTTTGTTTGTTTTGGGGGGTTTTTTTAGCATTTTTCATTACCCACAGAAAGAAACATGATACTTTTGTGCTTCAGAGTTGAAATCGGTCTTCCTGGATCTCTCTGCTGTTGCAGTTGATCCAAATGGGTCCTTTCTTTGCCAGGTGCAAGTTCTCTACAAAAATCTGAGATAGTGCTCACCCCTCACTGGGCACACCATGCCTCTAGGCTACCCACCCACCTGAATCCATACAGCAGCCACCCCAAAGTCTTGAGTGCCTAGCAGCTGTGGCACACCGCTCATAAACAGAGCATGCAGTTCTGGAGAGTTCTGTTCCACATTTCCCAGCACCATCCTCTGAGACCCTACATTCAGCAGGCTACAATATATTCAACAAGTTGTAGTTTTAAATAACTTCAGTGAAAAAAAATTGCTTCGTAAGTATTTTTTTCCTGCAAGACTGTCATGTCCCCCCAGACACAACCAGAATGAAAACTGAGTTGTTAAAATAATTAATTGTATTTATTCTTGGAGCACCTAGAGACAAATATTCAATAGAAGCCACACTACATGTAAAAAGCATGCAAAAATATCAAGCTAAGTAGGAAAATGTCAAAAATATTCACCGTTTGTAAAATGAGAAATGTTGGGTCTTATCAGATCTAGGGAATTGTAACTGGGAATACTGTAGATAAGTCAGAGCTACATAACATCTAGGTTTGAATAAGCAATGCATGTTTCTTCAGCATGTTTTCTTGTTAGGCATTCCAGCCAGAATATATTCTGATTTTAAAAACCAACTTCCTATTGAATTATATAAAATAGAAACTGCATGATATGAATGACTTCCCTTAAATTAAATTACCTTTAAACTAGGTGTCTTACCTATAAGCAAGCATAATTACAGCAATATATATGCATGGGCATGTCATTCATTTTACTGAAGATTTAATCAAGCTTTCTATGCAACTAATGTATATCATTAGCAGACATCAGGTAGGCATGTGATGCTGGCTCTTTAGGAGGAGACCTGGATGGATTCCAATTTACTTAACCCTTAAAATGTTACTGATTGGCAACAAAGAATTGATATTCCCCATATGTGCTAACTACATTAAAAAATTCATTTGTCATGAAAATTACCATTGGATTTAAATTTCACAGCACACAAGAACAAAAAAAGGGCAAGAGGTGTGGTGGCTACCGTGGCTGTGGTGTTGGCCCCATAGGAAGGGTCTCCTAGGGTACCTGCTGGGGGGACACTTGTGTTCCTCTTTACCCACAGGTTCCGGGACCTGGGAGTGCTGATTTAGGCATGTGATTTGTGTAAGGGGACCAGGCCCTGCACTCCAAGATCCATCCAGCTGGTCAGCAAGTTGTTTTGCCAACGCAGCACAGTCCAAAGACAGGGAAAAGGGGTTGGCTCCTCGTTTTCCAGAAGATGGAGGCCTGCTGCAGTCCATTTGCAAAGCAGAGGACTCCCACTACTGAGTAAGCAGTGCCAGCCACCTCCAGGTCATAACCTTCAGGAGCAAGGATACGCATTCTGGGGACAGAAGCACAGCCAGAAGGGAGAGCAATGCACAACCTATTTACAGGGGTGTGCTGCCCTTTGTAGAGCATCCCTTTGCTGTCATGTTCCCTCGTGAAAACACTCAGCCGTTGTACATGGCATCCTCAGGCCACGGCCCTGTTCATCTCACTAAGACCTTTAAGGGTTAATGGTTCCTGCTGCATTCCCTAGACTGTGGCTGCTCAGATGCCCCATGTATACATATATTTGTGTATATGCCTTGCAGAAGGTCTGGTCACATAGCTAAGAAAGGTGCACCTGAACACTGCCTACATAACCATGCTCCCTTTGTCCTGTTTCATGTGCAGACACAGAATAGCTGTAATTCTCATATGTAATTTATTTTTAAGTACAGTGTATTGCTCTTTTCTGAAACTTTTTCCTTTCTCTTTCTTTTTTTGACAACTTTCTGCATTGGCAGAGCATCTTGGGATTGAATTTATGGGTATGGACCAATCATTCCTTTTAGCCTGCAGATTCTAGACCCTGAGAGACAAACCCCTTTTTATTTTTTTTTTTTCTCCACTTCCCCTTTTCCCCTAACCAATTTCTTTATGCTTTAAAAGGGATCATACAGCTATAACAACAACCCTTGTCAAAGTGTTAGTGGAGATCAGTTCACTAAAATGGTAATATTGATAGGATACTCCAGACTTTAGGAGTTCTAGAAATTGCTGAAGTGATCACAACATAGTGTACATTCCTTTTTCTGCTGTATAGTTTTGACTAGTTTTGACATCTGCTTTCGGTGAGTTTTTCTTGGGTTGTCAGGTTTTGAAAACACTGTAAGTGTTAAGTAAAATGTCTAAGTAGCATACTAAAAGAGAGAAACTGCTATGCCCACTTAAAATTCTGCAAATTTGCAGTGTTGAGCTCTGATTTTCAAGTTTTACGTTTAAACCCACATCTAGGTGGTTACACATCATGTGTAAATCAGTTGCTGATACATATCTGTAAATCATATGCATATATACATTCATTTCCAGGTCTGTAAATTCAAAGTGGACTGAAAGTTATTTAGGAATTTAAGCAGAAGTTTACAGCTAGACTCCAGATCCTCAAGTCAGCAAATATATTCAATATTCCTAAAATTAAGAAGAGCATTGGCAGTGGGTACTGTTTTCACACTTCAGCTTTAAATATAGCAGAAATAGATCTTTTAAGTCTTATTCATGAATAGACTGTACTTACCTGACTCGCTGTTTGTATTCAGGGGTACAAATAATGCATTTCTTGAATAGGCAAACTCGAAATTCAGGTCAGTTTTAGCTTGGAATCTCCTATAATTATTGGTAAATTTTAAAAAAAAGAAAACACAAAGGCAAATAAACAAATAAAAACTCAAACAAACAAAAAACCTCCAAATGGTGAGGCAGTTGTAGTTCATGTTCTTATTAAAATGCCCCCACAGAATGTCATTAGCTTAAGCTGTGAACTGTGGAAAACCCATTACAAGCCCAAATTTAAAAAATCACTCACAACCCAGCTTATTTTTGTTTTTATTATTATCCTAAATTAGCATTAGTTCCCACTCATACATATTAGATTGTAGTGGAAGATATATGGCTACATTAACATATGAGGAGTTAAATTAAAATTCTTTTAAAAACTGACATGCAAATTTTGCTTTATATATGAAATTGCATCAGCAGAACCACCTCTTAGAATTAAATTCTTTTTAAAATCGATAAGAAGAAAAACATTAAAATTGAGCAAATTTAAGACCACATCAGTTATGTATAGATTAGAGTGATGTGAATTTAATTGCATGACATGCATATTTGAAAGGCTGACTATGTAATACCTTGACTTAAGTCTTACGTTGATTTGACTTTCCTAGCATTCTGTAGGGTAAAAAAATTACTGAAATTTTTTTTAGTACTTAGCAGGCTAAAGTCTTTCCTAAATTCTCACTGCACATGCAATTTTTACAGACTTCCCTGCAAGGGTGCTATAGATTTTTTTCAAGATAGTTTAATCAGCATGTGTTGTTTAGCTGGGTGCCATAAGCTGACTCCATAAATGGTGACACTCATCAGAGACAGAAGGCAGTTTTGAGGCAAGATGTAGTATAACTGCAAGTGCCCCACAGGAGTTCTTGGCAAAACTCTTCTTGGCCTTGAACAGGGAGTCTAAGGCTTGTCTTTGAGGTACCATGCCATCTGCAGAGTCTTAACCAGGATCCCAGTCCTGTCCCAGCTACCAGCATCTCCTGCCACCCACACTGGCCCCTGCAGAACACCAGGGCATCCCCCATTTGGCCCTGGCTGCCTCTTGTCAGCCAGGAGCACAGTCAAGTTTACATGAGAGCTTGCTGGTTTGCTAGGCATGACATGCCCAGGTGTGGATGCTTTCCTAGGCAGACGTTTCCCTCAGAGTTTGAGGAAGGGCATGGCAGCACCACCATTCATGCACACCCCGTCAAGCTGCTTTGTCCTTAGGGCCTTGTTCCAAAGGACAGAGGAAGGGACTAAGGCTAGGAAAGTAGATCCAGGGATTTAATTTCCCATGCCCATCAAGACCTGTAGTCCCAGCAGACTTGCTGGTGCTAGGTGCATTGCTCAGGGTTGCACCCCCAGCCCTGCTCCCCTCTCTGCATCCCCCACCCCCTGCACTGAGTGAGCACCCAGAAAAGTCCCACATGCAAGCAACAAGCCTCAGCCTGCTGGCACAGTCAGGCCATCCCAGCTAGCTGCCCAGCTCATTTGGAACAGCCTCAGCCTGCAGCAAACCTCCTGGAATCAGTCCAATTTTTCCTTCAGTATGAATACTGAGCAGAGTGTCCACTGTTAATCTTCTACTTGCTCTCCCTTGTGCTTCAAGAAAAAAAAAATGCGTTGATATGTCATCATTCATTTTGCTTTCATAAGCTAACAGCTGACAGCATGACAATAAAAAAATAATAATAATTCAAAGCTTTTCAAATTAGCCCCTAAATTGCTTAGCACAATTCTCCTGTTTCCTGTGACATCCTCGTAATACACCATTTCCATGGCTAACTAATAAGCGCTTTCAGAAGGGGCAAAAAAGGGCAGGGGATCCAGTGCCACTAACTAGCCTAGGTGAGGAGTTATGCTGTATGAGAAATCCCTTCACACTGCTTCAAACTTTTTTTTGTCCCCAAGTATTTCTTCTCTCTATTTTTTTCCAATTCCAAGCATGCTGTGTCAGGCCTGTGGTTGACTTCTCTACCCTTTTTTCCTGTCTTCCCTTATATTTCACCTTCCTCTTTTTCTTTGTCATAGTTTGGTTGGAGTTTCAGCCTTTTCTTCCTTCCCTTTTTTTGACTTTCTGTTCTGGGAGTTATATTTATTTTTCTTTAATACATTTTTGCAGCATCCTAGTTTTACCACACTCACTTCTTCTCTCCCCTTCCCCCATCTTTGTTAATAATTACTGCTATTAATTTTGTCTGACGGTCCTCATGACCTGTTTGCTGGTGTTTGATTTACAGTGGGTTTGGCTTGTAAGATAAACTTGTTCCATGGTGTGGTGGTGCATTGTATCAGAGAAATTAAGAATTATTTTTGCTTTTTGGTTTGTTGTGTGGAGTATTTGCCACTCGCCCACAGCAACTTTAAAACAAAACTAGACAAGCTCAGAGAAGTCTGCTCCGTGTTCGTGAGGAGTATTTTCCCCTGAACTGGTGTGTCATTTATGATAGCACATCATTTGGACAGAGACATATAGCACATGTGAGAGAGCACTGTGCACTTCTGTACCAGCCAGATGCAAGTCCCTTCCAGCAGGAATAATGCTGGCATTTATCCCAAAGGTAGTGCAAAGCTGTGCAGCTCTAATTCATTCATTTATTTTTAATCATCTGCTGGTATTCTGACTGTGGGCAATATTGCAGATAACTATTGGTCTGTCTGCTTAATCAAAAATAAGACTTGAGTAAAGCTAGACGTCCATTTTTATCTGAACAGCAGGAACACGAATCCACATCTGTAAAGCGTCAACACAGAATGCGCCTCTGTTTCAGGGCTCCTTAGGTAACATTTCCCCAGCAGAGCACTCAGCAATGCTCTCTGCCAAGCATGAGCGAGGCTGGAAAGCATCAGTAGCTCCAGCCCAAACATTAGCAGTGCTACTAACACCTTTATGAAAGTGAAATATCTCCGATGAATGAGATCGGTAACAAGTTGTCATCACTGAGCAAGCTGCCATCCTAGATAGAATTCCTTTGTTGGTCACAAAGGGATACAAGTTGAAACTCTGCATTTCTCTCATACAAAGCACTGCTAGTTGTTGATATTGTTGTGTTTTAGGAGGAGCACTGGAGAAAGAGTCTGAATTTTATGACCAGAGCTCAAAACCTGTCTCCATTTCCATTGGTGATATAATTACAAGCCAAGCTCATGTCTCAAATGTAGAAGAGTATTTTGAAATTTCTCCTGTAAAGACAGCTGAGATATAAATTGACATGAGACCAGAGGGATATTGGATATGAAAACAATCCAAAAAAGATAATAAGAAAATAAATTTCTCATAAGACCTGTAAAATGGCTTTCATTCCAGCTGTCTTTGCAAAACTTCCAAAGCATTTGCAAATTCATGTTATTGCCTTACCACATTTTTATTTCCAGCAAATGCTGTGTTTATCAACTATGAAGTTGTTTCTTAGATATTATTCTTGTTGGCTTAAAAAAAAAAAGTGACTTTTGACTGTAATTCTGTAATTGTTCTCATCCCCAGTATTGTGTTAATTGTTCTCATCACCCAGTATTGTGGTGTAGTCCTGTTCTCCTTGCAGTCAATAGTGAGTCTGTCTGATGTGTGGTGGCTGTGTCTCGGTGTGGCTGTGTGAATCTGTGTAGTGGTTTGTAGCATGACAGCTGTTGATTGTGTGCTTCTTGCCTAGCCATCCTCCATGTTGTAACTTTCTCTGGTTTTGTCCCTTTCTAGAAGCTGAGGAACTGTACCAGAAACGGGTGCTGACCATAACTGGCATTTGCATTGCTCTTCTAGTAGTTGGCATCATGTGTGTGGTGGCCTACTGCAAAACCAAGTAAACTTTTCTCTTTTATTTCGTGTCTGTGGTTGTTGGTCAGGGCCTTCCCAGTTGACTGTAGCTTGTCTGGGCATAAGGTTGTATCTGGGTTTCTCTAGAGATGAGCTTAAGAGATGAATTTGTGACCAGGGTGCTCTGGTCCAAGCCAGATGAATGTGTGTCTCCATGTCCATCAGCAGTGCAAAACTAAGACAAGTATCTGAAAGATTTCTCAGTCTTCAAATGTAATTTGCAATTTTTTGTCTCTTTTTGTTTGCTTTCTTTTCTATCACCCATTTCAGCTGGTTTCCCCAGCTGAAAAGAAACAAACTCCAATATTGGAATCATGCTGCTTTCCAGCAGTAGATTTTATGTATAAGCTGAATTTGTTGGTGCGTGATACACAATTAATGATGCTAAAAGTTACTATACACCAAAGGCCAAAAAATTGAACACAAAAATGCTCTCAATGCAAAAGCAGACATTTAAATGCATTCTGTGAGTCTGTAAATTACTGCGGGTGACTCTCAAACATGCATGAGACACTCTGGACCATAAATAACACAGAACATCAGCAGAATTTCTGCTGCCAAAACTTCTTCCTTCCCTTATAAATTTCCCCACCAAAACACACAAAACCCACATCATAAATATTCCACGTTTGTATAAACTCGATTTACTGTTTCAAGGCCTGATTGGCAGTTGGACTGTTGGGTTTTGTTGTAAGCCCCACCAGTGATGGATGTGTTAAAAGTGGGGGAGGAGAGAGATCATTTGTCCCTCTCAGTGAGAGTCCAGACACATACAACTGCTCCCACCCATAACCTTGTGCAAGTGGTCAGTGGGGAACAACTGAAACAGTAATAAAAAATCAGATCGATTACTGCTTTTTGAAATCATGTCCCATGTATTTCAACAAACATTTAGTCAGGATCCTGAAGTATCGTTTTCTGTATAAAGAGCCCACAGAATTCATCAGGGGTCTGGATGCTTTTTTTTGCCCCAGACATCAGCAATCACTGTGAACCAAAAGTTAAATGTTTTCAAAAACAGTTGATGAGAATGCCATGCCAGGACATGGCCCTCCAAATGCAGCAGTGATGCCAGACTCATATCTGTGAGGTGATTTGCAAATGCTCTTTTCCCTAAATGGGGAAAAAATTCAGAAACCAGGAGAAATTTTGGAATGGTGTTAGGAGTACAACCAATGTAATAGCTTAGATTTTGTTGGTCTCCTTGCAAGACATACTGCTCATAAATTACCAAGGCAATATCTTCAGACACTGAGTCTTAATTCAGAGGTACTTTATTCACAAATCATTTATATGAAGATAAAAGCTTCTTACGTACACACTAGCTTTCCCATTATTCTTTCATCTCAGTTTTGTGGAGTAATTTCTTTTTTAAGTTAGTGTCCTTTTACTACAGGACAAACAGCACAGATAAAAGCTTGTAAATTCAAATACATTGGTCACTGAAGGTGGGAAGTAATGCAGTTTTCTAGGGACGGATTCCTGGGTTACATGAGCCAGGATTTCAGTCCTGTAGATGACAAACTCAAACTCCTCCTAGAACTGACTTTCTCTACCGTGTTAAGGAATTCAGATTGTTCTCAGCTCCCAAGGTCTCCAGAGCCTCATGAAGGCGATCTGTGAAATCAAGTTAAAATCTTGCTCGAGTGCTTGCTTCTCAGCCCAGCAGGTCTTTGGGTAGCTCAAATGTCTCCTGGCACTGCACTCTCTATACACCTTAACTGCTTACATGTCCTAAGATGGTGCCTGGTTATCCTCAAAGCATAAAGTCCACATGAACCACAGACTGTATCTTCTAAGACAGGAGGAAGTCCAAGACAGATGTATCTGCATTTGCCATTCATGTGATGTGACATAAATTAAGCTTTTTCCACTGTCCAGGCACATAGACACAGAGAAAATATGTAAAATGCTGTGTATTAGGTCATGTTTGCATTGTCTTTAAGCTTTCATGGCTATCTATCAAGCTTCAACAAATTTATTGCTCTCCCTCACTCCTCCTTTTTTGTAAAGCTTGGAATAGTCCCCTTGAGTTCAAAATGGGATTGAAAATAGTTATCTCTTACACTGTTCTATCCTGCCATCACTATCTGCACTTCTGCATACAGCTTAGTATGTATTTTAGCTTTTGCCACAGCCAAAGTCATATGCATTCCAGAGTGTGTTGGAGCCTGCATCCTCCCTTCACTGCCCTGGATTCTGTGACAGTATGGTGGAAGTTCTCCAGTGTAATGAGAGAAAACTGGGCAATATTTATAAATTGAGTCTGAAATTGAGTAGCCCTTTCCCTGGTTGTTTATTTTGGTGTTTTAATTAGTGTTTTGCATAGCCATGTTTTACTATGCTGTAAATTTTGTTGCTGACACCTTGTAATGATCTTCTGAAAAGTTCTTCTGAGGAGAGCTGGAAGGATTACAGAATCACAGAATCATTTAGGTTGGAAAAGACCTTTGAGATTGTGTCCAAACTTTGTCTGACCACCACCTTATCAACTAGACCATGGCACTGAGTGTCATGACCAGTCATTTCTTGAACACTCCCAGGGAGGGTGACTCTACTACCCTTCTGGGCAGTCCATTCCAATGCTTAACAACCCTTTACATTCCTTTAAATTCCTCCTGATGTCCAACCTGAACCTCTCCTGGCACAGCTTGAGGCCATTTCTTCTTGCCCTGTTGCTACTTGCCAGGGAGAAGAGGCCAGCCCCCACCTGGCTACAGCCTCCTTTCAGGTAGTTGTAGAGAGTGATAAGGTCACCCCTGAGCCTCCTTTTCTCCAGGCTGAACAACCCCATTTCCCACACTCGTCATAGGACATGTTAGCAAGTGGGGAAACAGCCGCTAAGGACAGGAAAGAGTAGAAGCATCGAAGTCAGTCAGAGATCATGTCATTAGTACATGGATAGTTCTACTAATTGCATTAGCAGCCATGGCATCCACCTGGTAAACATTAGGGTTCAGAGCAAATCTGATGTTGCTGAAACGAAACCTTCCAGACCTGCCAGGAAGTCTGCAGGCTCAGGCCTATCCCATGTGCTTTCACTTTGGATTTCTGAGGCTTCCTCTGCACTCTTCTTTAACACATTTATGGATTTGAAATACACGGTTGAGGTAGGGGATGAATCCCACCAAAAAATGGGAACTACCACATCACAAAAACCATGTTCCAGTGTCTGCAAGCAAGCCCTGAGGCACAGACACCTCTGCTCCCTGTCGTGAACGAAGAGGCGTAGCTCAATGGGCTGTCAGAAACTTTGCCTTGGCCCTTGTGAGGGTGTCAAGGTGCCTGGGTTAAAATCTCTTCCCCTCCCTTCTGAGTGCGGAAAAGAGCTCCTCCTGAGACCGAGCATTGCTTAGAAATGACCTCCCTTTTCCTCTCGCTTATTCCTGTCCCGCTGTGTCCTGCTGACTCCTGGAAAGGATCCCAAATATCCTTCCCCCTGTGCAGATCCCCACTGCTCCAGCTGCAATTAGACCTGTGGTTTTCAGAGTTACTCTGAGCTCTAGCAGCAGTGGAGAAAATTCTGGCAAAAAAAAAAGTGATGTTATACTATTATCACCAACATCAATATTCTGAAAGGGGCAGCTGCTTTCCTTTTGTCTGTTAAAACTGTTTCCGTGTTTGGTGTGCAGGAAGCAGAGGAAAAAGTTGCATGACCGCCTGCGGCAGAGCCTGCGCTCGGAGAGGAACAACGTGATGAACATGGCCAATGGGCCGCACCACCCCAACCCCGCGCCGGATAATGTCCAGCTTGTTAATGTAGGTTCCACTGCACTAGGCTCCCACTGCCACAGGACAGCTCACCCCACAGCTTTTAAACATCTACCTGCTGCAGGCTGGTGACTGATTTCTCTCGGCTTTCTCCAGGTGGAAAAAATTGCTGTTGCAAACTGCTGCTGTCTTCCCCATCAGAAAATAGCATTTTTGATGTATCTGGTGCTAATGGGAGGTTGCTTTTCCACATGTCTGTCTGTTGGGACTTCTTATTCCCTTGTTAAATACATTTTTATAGTTTGATTGGGATGCAGACCTTTGCTACTTTCCTCATTTGTCTCTTATTTTGAGTCTAGATGGGCTATGTACACAGAGGTGTACATAAATGTGTTCAAGTGTATCAGTATGGCTTCTGCATGTATTTAAGTGACAGAATTTGTGCTTTGGCATATGTAAAAGGCTGAAATCTGGAAAGGAGGAATTGGGAATTATGTCTACACACATGCTGTGAATTACAGTTTGTAAACCTGAGGTTTGTCTGGGTTTTTTCAGCAGTACGTTTCGAAAAATGTTATTTCCAGTGAGCATGTCATCGAGCGAGAAACAGAGACCTCGTTTTCTACAAGCCATTACACCTCAACAACACACCACTCCGTGACAGTCACCCAGACACCCAGCCACAGGTACTGGAGGGGGAAGGCAAATCTGATCTGTTGCTGTTGCGAAAACCTAAACTATGTGTAAAACAACAAACCAGGGAAGATCTATGCTCCCTTCATAGTGTTTTCATTTTTAGACTAACAATATTTGATGTCATATCACCTAACTAATTGTCTTCCCAGGAATTTACAAAGACCTTTATTACCCGAATGGCATTCCAGTACTGTCACAGTGAAATTTAGTATATGCAAATTGCTAAATCAGTGACTCTTCTGATGACTGGAAAGCCTTCCTTCCCTCTCCTTTTATCCATACATGCAAAATCACCTTGTTGCCTATGGATTCATACAATTCACTAAACTCTGCAGCCTCAGTTACCAACCCAAAGGTTATGCTGCAGATCCCGAGTGCCAGCAGAGCTCCTCCTTTCCCTGGCTGAACTGCTCATACGCATTTGCCACCAAAGCCCACTCTCACACTCCATCTTTGTCTTTTCCTGGTTGCTGCTCTCCAGCTGGAGTAATGGCCACACTGAAAGCATCCTCTCTGAAAGCCACTCAGTGCTCGTCAACTCCTCCATGGAGAACAGCAGGCACGCCAGCCCAGCGGGGCCCCGGGGCCGCCTCAACGGCATCGGCGGGCCACGGGACGGAAACAGCTTCCTCCGGCATGCCAGGGAGACCCCCGACTCCTACCGGGACTCTCCTCACAGTGAAAGGTAGGACATGCCACCTCATTGCTTTCAGCTGGCAAGACCTGGTGTTTTCTCACATGGTTTCAAAAGAGAAAATGCAACAGTGCAGCTGTTCATGTAGGGTGTACGTCTTCTTATTCGTCAAGGTGGAGAGCTTAGTAGTAGTTTAAAGTCCATCAAAAGCATTTCTTCCCTTCTTGCCTCTTCTGGATTTAGTCCTATTAGCCAGCAGTTCATGCTTGGAAAAGCTCCATTGGAGTAATTCATCAGAATTTTTCATTGTAAAGCATAAACAGAACTTTGCCTAGTTGCCAGTTTCTTAGAAGATGCTAGTGAGAAGCTGAGAGATTTTGCAGGGAGAAAGTAGTGTATTGATCCAGAGGAGGGGGGCACTAAAGACTCCTGAGCACTATAGAAGTTATGCCACCACCTACTTTCTGGAGTATTCCAGCTCCTAAATCCTTTAAAAACTTCACTTAACCCTTTATTAAATAAAAGCAAGGAACACAAAGTGCAAGTTAGAAGGACTCAGGTCATTATTAAATCAGAAACAGTTATGAATAAAGCTGGCCAGGAGTTTTCCAACCAAGCAATTTTTTCCGTGAAAAGGCTGCTTCATCAGTTCCTAAGATCTGCCTAGAAGTACATCAGTTGCAAAAAAACTTACTGAAAAAATCCTTCTCAGGTTTAGGCTGGCATTTTGCTTCAAGATGGCCCCATAATAGCAAAAGAAAGACTGAGAAGAAACTAAACATTTAAAAAGGGCTTTTCTCCCAGGAATCATAGGGAGAGGAAAAGAAAGACAAAAAGTTAGGGACCAGTTCTCTGAACACTTAGAAATCACAAGGGATTTGGCCTTGTGGAGTGT
Source organism: Illadopsis cleaveri (assembly GCA_013399915.1). Taxonomy (NCBI): domain Eukaryota; kingdom Metazoa; phylum Chordata; class Aves; order Passeriformes; family Timaliidae; genus Illadopsis; species Illadopsis cleaveri. The sequence continues at coordinate 85,739 of VXBB01004129.1, read as the reverse complement.
CCATGATGCCAAAAAATGCAACCAACCAATCTCCAGGGAGACTGAGTTGTGTAGGAGACAAACTGTGGTTTTCAGAAAAATGAATGTGCAAGTACAGCAAATGCCATTTCTGTGATACTCCCTCTGCCATACAAACTGCTAAGCGGCAGGAAGACGGCCCACTGAAGGAAGGACCCTGAGTGTAGTACCACTAAGGATAATAAACTAGTCCCCTCACTAAAGTTGTGTGTTATTTACCATGGAATTTAATTTGAAGGTACGTGGCTCACATGACATAAACAGCCATGGCTCCAATCCAGCAGAGCACTTTGACCAGATTATCTTTTAATCATGCAAGTAGGCCCACTGAAATCAGCAAGATTACTCATATGGGTAGAGCTCAGCATGTGTTTAAGTGCTTTGCTGGATCAGGACATGTAACAGTAAATACCATGTTGTCTCCTGCCTGGGAACCAAGCAGGATGCATGCCCACACGCCTGCCAATGGTGAATATTACAGCTTAGTATATTTGGGCATCTGCATGTGAGAAGTGAAGATCATTCCTGCTGTCTGCCTGCATTGCATGGGTCACCCATAGCATCATTGTAATACAAACTTTAGATTTAGATTTAATTAGGGGTGGGAGGGGAAGGAGAGAGAGGAGACCATATTCCTTTTTGTTTCTCTGATAAGAAAGAAGGCATTTCATCAATTATTGTGTCTCTTGAAGGCTGTACTCCAGGTCAAAAGCAGCATTTCTGTGATAATTCATCAGGCATTGACAGTCTAGCCTATGCCTGAAGCAAACACAAATTTGGAATATGGGAGATGATAGTTCCCTGGGCATTAATTGCCGGCCTCATCTATTTTTAGCAAGCAGGGAATATATGGCCAATTGTTCCTGAGATGGCTTGTGTGTATACAAGGGAGAAAGTGAGATTTATTTGGAACTAAAAATTACTCAGAAACATAAAGGAATATAGAAGCTGACAAATTGCTTCCTGAAGCCATCAAATGTTGCTGGACTGTGAATTGGTAGGCCAAGGGTGTCTTCCCTCAATTTTCAAATTAAATTGAACACACATTACAAGGGGTTCTTTTGTGTTACCCCATCCATCTACTGGATCCCATGCCCTGCCACCTGTATACACAAGCAGAGGGCACAAGCTTGTGCCCTTTATCTTGGATGTCCTTAGCTGTCTTAGAGGAGAGAAGGTCAAAAAACACTGTCTCTGCACAGACGGCTGGACTATATGATGAAGCTGGCAGCATAGAACTACTTAATGTGTGCTGTATGGCCATGGGTATACTCTGATCCCCTTTCACTGAGCCAGCATAGTTGTCCATGAAGCTGGATAAATCAATCACCTTTTAACCTTCCTTTCAGGATGGGCTAGAGCTGCACAAGTTCAGCTCCTGAGCCTCAGATTGCAGACAGCAGCTAGTTAGCACTGCCCTGTTAGGGTGTGGGGGAATAGACCAGAAACATGTGAATGCACAACATTCCAGTATGAGTAACCTGACATTGTTGGAAGCCTGCATTGAACACATTTAACCAACTCAATCCGTTAACAGAACCAGTCTAGCTGAAATCCAGTGTGTCATAAAAATGTATATGCAACAGTGTACCAGCTGAGAAAGTAGAAGGGCTGGAAGTTTTCCAGACAATGCCTATTAAAAATGTGAAAGGAATTAAAAGCTCACTCATCGGAGGAGAAAAAATTACTTAAATCATCCAATGCACAGACCTATGCATTGCCCTTTGCTCAACCAACTTGATTAATTCCCATGCATAACTCTAAGTTTGTTTTTCTCCATTCTTCCGCTCCTCAGTACATGTAAATCAATGTGCAATCAATGCACCTCTAGTGAAATCAATTTATGCTACTGCATGTCTCTCCAGAATCTGTCCCGTTTTCTTCTTTTTCCTGTAATTCCATTTTTATCAAGTGTAATACATGCAACTGAGTCACAGATTGAATAAGAAGGCTGGATTCAGGTTTATTTTTGGTAATTTCAGGCTCAGATAAGTAAACCAGTAATGGGAAACTAAATAACTACATCAATCATAGATATATAGCTTTTCTCAATGGGCCTGTGATGGAGCTTAGAATGATTTTAACTTTAGACACAGATGAAATTCAGGCAGGTGAGTTTAGGATAAGGATAAAAGCAAAGCCTTAGCATGCAAAGCATCATGCTGGGCACTGTGCTTTTGATCAAGTGGTTTTAGGCAGATCCTCACCTGGCATGAATCCAGATGACCTCATAGCATGTCTACTGATTAAAACTGGTTGAGAGCTTCACATTTTTTGTTCTATTTCTTTGGGACAAACCCTGTAATGGCACCTGAGCTTCATTTTCAGAAATCGCTTCTGACCACTACCCTACCCACAGGAATAGAGACAAATTTTGCAGAGAGATCATGGGCACTAGGCCAGACAATCCTGTCTTTCAGCATTTGTTCCCATGTGAGGACAAATGATGCTCTGTGTTTCTTTGCAGATAGATCTGCCAGCCAGGGTAACTAGTACCCAAGGAGTGGAACAGCACAAAGCTCCCGGGATGGTGCTACAAATGCTTCTCTGGCTATCCTTGGTGATTAAAATCAGCAGAATCTGGCTCTAGATTTTAGCCAAACATTAACTTCCTCCTTAGCCTGAGACAGTTTGGTTGCCAGAAGAGGGTGGAGTCCCAAGAGGACTGTCCTTCAGTTCCCTTCCTTTCTTTCCCCCTGTCTGTTTGCATGTACCCCAGATCCTGGTCAAATCCTTCCAGAAGTGCAGCAGCTGTTTTCCTTTTGAGAAAATACTTGCAAATGCATTTTGTTTCTGGCAGCCTGTCTGTCTCTGAATCCCATTTCTGGATTCATTCCAAAAAGTTATTCTGGCCAAAAATTTACAGCATCTCCATGGCTGGGATATGGGAGTTTTGTTGCGCTCCTCCTGCTTTCAAATGTTTTTGCCCAGAGTCCCAGAAGTCAGCAGTTTATAGGATTAATAGGAACAGGAAAAGTTCCTTAGTAGCCCTGTGTGAGGATGGTGGGGATCTTAAGGGATCCCTGCCATTTCTCTCCCAGTCCATATGAGCTGCAGTGTTCGCAAGTTACCTCTCCTCCTTGTGCTCGCAACCTTTTCCCATCTCTTTTCTTCAGGTATGTCTCAGCTATGACTACACCAGCTCGCATGTCACCCGTTGATTTTCACACTCCAACTTCTCCCAAGTCTCGCCCCTCCACAATGTCACCACCGGCTTCTAGCTTGACCGTCTCCATCCCCTCAGTGGCAGTGAGTCCCTTCATAGAGGAGGAGCGACCACTGCTCCTGGTGACTCCGCTACAGCTG
>VXBB01004129.1:53605-81821 GCA_013399915.1 Illadopsis cleaveri | reverse complement strand
AAAAAAAAAAAAAAAAAAAGCCAACCTGCATTAAATAATATTACTTATAGGAAGAAAGTAATACTGTGATTTTAAACCAAATATATTATTAATCAGAGGTCAGCTTGTAATCACTAGGAGCTGCCATTTCATTATTTTCCAGATATTAATTGTTCTAGTTATCCCTTAGGAAATGGGTTTAAGTTAGTTGAGGCTTTGAACCCAATATTCTATTTAAACNCTTTTCCCATCTCTTTTCTTCAGGTATGTCTCAGCTATGACTACACCAGCTCGCATGTCACCCGTTGATTTTCACACTCCAACTTCTCCCAAGTCTCGCCCCTCCACAATGTCACCACCGGCTTCTAGCTTGACCGTCTCCATCCCCTCAGTGGCAGTGAGTCCCTTCATAGAGGAGGAGCGACCACTGCTCCTGGTGACTCCGCTACAGCTGCATGACAAGTATGACCACCACCTTCAGCAATTCAACTCCTTTCACCACAATGCCACCCATGAGAGCAACAGCCTGCCACCAAGTCCTCTGCGGATCGTGGAGGATGAGGAATACGAGACCACGCAGGAGTATGAACCAGCACAGGAGCCTCCAAAGAAACTCACCAACAGCCGGAGGGTCAAAAGAACAAAGCCCAATGGCCACATTTCCAGCAGGGTGGAAGTGGACTCTGACACAAGCTCTGAGAGCAGCAGCTCTGAGACCGAAACCGAAGACGAGAGAATAGGCGAGGATACACCATTTCTGAGCATACCCAACCCCGGGGTGACCAGTCTGGAGCCAGCCACTGCCTTCCGGCTGGCTGAAACCAGGACTAACCCGGCAAACCGCTTCTCCACCCATGAAGAGTTACAAGCAAGGTTGTCCAGTGTGATAGCTAACCAAGACCCTATTGCTGTATAAAACATAAAACACATAGATTCACATGTAAAACTTTATTTTATATAATGAAGTATTCCACCTTTAAATTAAACAATTTATTTTATTTTAGCAATTCCGCTGATAGAAAACAGGAGAGGAAAAGAAACTTTTATAAATTAAATATACGTATGTACAAATGTGTTATGTGCCATATGTAGCAATTTTTTACAGTATTTCAAAAATGGGGAAAGATATCAATGGTGCCTTTATGTTATGTTAAGTTGAGAGCAAGTTTTGTACAGTTACAATGATGGCTGTCCCATAGTATTTTGCAAAACCCTTTAGCCCTCAGTTGTCCTAGCTTTTTTGTGCACTGCATTATAATGACTGGATGTATGATTTGCAAGAATTGCAGATTCTGGTCGCTTGCTGTAGAGTCTCCAAATCAGAAAGCCCTGTAATGGCACCCCCACCCTACTCCTCCAGAAAAACACACATATACACACACATAGAGTCAGAAAGAAAAAAAAAAGATTTAAAAAAAAGATTAAAAAGTTAAAAAAAAAATTCTTATATGAGAACCTTTATTTGCTTTCTGTATATGAGATGAGTTTTGTCTGCTCTCTGCCAGCCAAAAGGTTTGCTTCTTTGAGCACTGGGATAATAGTAGATCCAACAGCATGCTACTATTAATTACAGCAGGATAACANAAAAGAAAAAAAGAAAAAAATTTATATTATTTTATGTTAATGGGGCAATATAATAGATATCTGTAATCAAGCAAGGAAGAGATCTAGCTGGAAAACAAACGCCACTAATAAAAGTGCAATCAGTTTTCACCTCTATTTCTTAATGTTGATTTCTAATACATGATTTATTCTTTTGATTCCCCTCAATTTTCTTCCCTTTTTTCTCTTCCTCAGAAAGAACCCTGACAAGCTTCTAGCAATACCTTGTTAGATTTGCTGTTGGAGTAAGGCTTACTCTTGAACACAGAAAGGCCTTTCAGGGAAGAACTTGATTTGCTGAATGGTTAAAAAGTGTAGGCATATAGGAAGGACAAAGCAGATGTATGGAGTTTATTTCCACTCACCTTTATCGACTCCATTACTTGGGTTGAGAGAGGCAAGGCTAATGCAGAGCCCATTTATGAAGGCAAGCACACCATGTGGGTTACAGCCCTTGTAACCCATGGGTGACTATTTGATACCAGTGTTTATAGCCAGTGACAGTCTTGAAGCCATTGACTAATAATGAACAAAGATGCTGTCAGTGCTGGAGCAGATGCATCAATCCAGACAGAAGCAAATGGCCTCTTTTGCACTGAATTCCCATCAGTTTAGTCAGGGTCACTCTGCCTCTTCTATACTTTTGATTTTTTGTTGTGTATTCAGTTGGCACGGCATTGACTCAGGATTGATGTGGAAAACAAATGTTTTTCCTAGACTCTGGGGATTCTGAAAATGAGAACATGTTTTACAGGTATTACTGAGCTCTAAATAAGAGCCCTGTCAAGAGAAAAAGAATTTCAGCCAAACTACACTCATCCTTTGGGCCACATTCTGGTCCTGGTTAAATAAAGAGAAATACATCAAGGAAAATTTGTGAGATGTAAGCCTGAGGAACAAAAGTCCCAACTCAGTAAATTGTTCAAGCATATGCTTATGCTAATCCCAGAAAAAGTTACCTTCAGCATGTGCTAGACTATTACTGACATGTCCAGCACATGCAAAAAGTTAAGCATGTGCCTAAGAGTTTTGCTGAACACGGTGTCCTATTGATTTCAGACCTGAAAGCAAAGTACAGCAAAAGAAGCTCTTTGCCAGGATGACAAAAATCAGTGAGTTCCTCACTGTATGAATAACCGTATCACATAAGTAAGAGCACAGGTGAGTCTACCTGAACACCAGATTCAGCAGAAGAACAAAAAGAAACTTAGTATAGGAAACAAAGTTGTCCACTAGGATGTTAGTGGTAGAGCTAAAAGGCTAGGAAACTAGCACAGCTTTGGGCTATGTGGTGGCTGAAATGGCACTGCTTATTTGAGAAATCTTATGGGAGATGGCAAATACTGTCTGGACTTAAGTCCTCTTTGCCATTTTTCCCTGGCTGGCATGTACTTGAACACACTTTGCCTTTTCAGACTGAAACAAAACCTCTTTACAAATTCTAGACACCATACTCTCATTTTCATCCCTTTAGTCATGCCTTTTTATCTGCAATCCCATGCAGCAGAATATCAACTTCTCCAGTAACTCTGCAACTCAGTAGTACAGAGGACCAGGTGAGCTTTCCTAATGAAGACCACAAGTTTTCAAAGGATTTGCACTCTTGAGTTTCTGTGGACACTTGAATATCTGTCCTTTCAGGAAGGCCTCTGACACTGCAAAGTCCTTGCAGGACAGATGAGACAGAAAAAGGAATGCAGAGAAACAAGACATTTGCCCCAAAATCACCCATTTTAGTGGCAGAATAGAGATTATAACTTCTCCAGTATATATCAACCACAAGGCCAGCTCTTGTGGAAGTATCTATAATAGATAGCCCAGGCAGATTAATTGGGATGGAAAGGGAACATGCCTTGACATTGAGGAGATTGTTTGACTTCTACCACTGTTATTGTGGAGGGGCAGTACAAAATGAAGGAGCAATTCCATATTTGGGAGGTGTACATGTGAGATTTATTTGGTATAGGTCTAGGGGAAAATGTCACACCTCTTCTGTCGCAGTGCCCCAAAGTCAAATTGCTATGTAGTTCCTGCTCTTTCTCCCCTCAGAACATACACGGTGTGTTAGAGGGCAAGTATGAAATTAGGCTGGAGACTTCACATAGACCTAAGAACAAGAAAATACAATTGGGGATATGGCTGCCTAAGCCCTTAGGTCTTTGTGAAGAACCCAGCCTCACAGCACAGTTCATGCAGCAGTGAATTCGGGAATTGCCCTGACTTGGCAAGCACAGAAGCAGGAGGAGGACACAGACCCTCACTCTCAACTTGTGTTTGTCACATTGTGAGAGTGTTTCACATCAGTCAGATCCCCACCCTGAAGTCAGTGAGTCTACCTGGCCACAGGTGCTGCTGGCCAAGGGGCTGGAGGGTGCAGTAGCACAGAGCAGAGCCAGCAAGTGCCTATGGAAAAGGCCAGCTCCCCTGTTGGGGATATTTGCTTCATTTCCCAGACCTTTAAGCTAGGCAGTCCCAACACTCTTGAGCCATCACTGTGTGATGCTTGCCAGTTCTTTGGCTGAAAGTCAATAAGAAACATACTTTGAAGAGGGGGAGAAATATTCCAGTGGTGGCAGAGTTAAGATTGTCCTGGTTTATTTCCATGTCATTTAGTTTGAGCTATGAGTTCCTGTGTATGTGTTTATATGCAGGAATTATTCCAAGATAAAAGGCTTGTTTCAAGAGTGTATAGGTAGATGACGTTGTGCACAACCTGGTATAGAGCCTGCCTATTTAAGAGGTGTAAATCATTACAGCTCCAGAGAAGGTCTCATGTAACAGAGAAAAGGCTACTCCCTTCTTTTGGCTCAGTTATTCCCTTCATCTCGTGAGCCACCCCAACACACCCAGGTTTGAGAGATCAATCACTGCCTTTATCAGGGAAACAGGAAAGCTCCTTCTTTCCAGTACTCCAGAACAACAATGCGGCATCTCCCTGCTTCTCTCACACACATTGCAAGCAGTTTCCTGAGCATCCAGGATAGCAAACTGGTGTCTCCTCTAAGGACACACCTAGCAGCCTGTTGAGCACTTATTGGCCCTGCAGTGTGGCTACTTACCATCACCTGGGACTTACTTCTAGTAAGAAACAAAAATGCACCTATGAAATGCTGCAGAGAAAGGCAGACAAAGAACATGGCCAATTATCATCATTTGTAATTCTCTATTCTATTGTAAATACGTCTTGTACATACGTGGATGTTTTCATTATTTACTGTCTTATGGATATTGTGTTAAATGAGACGCTCTTAGTTTATTGTGTAACACTGTAAATAACATAATGTCCTTTATTATTTATGCATAGACATCTAACATGCAGAGAAAGTTATCCTCATATTATTTTAAGATATATGTCAAAAAGATGTTGCATTTTTCCTTTTGCTTTGAAAAAATTGTAATATATCCTCTTTTTCCCCTCTTTTCCTTTAAAAAAAAATGAATGCTAATTTATTGTTCAGGAGAGAAAGGGGATGTAACTGAAAGGCAAACTGTTCAAAGAACACGCTATGGAAGCCACAAGCTACTGATAAACTAAAGAATTTATTACCCCAAATACAGCAATAAGTAATTGTTGATTTATTAAGGTTTTGTTATTCATTTTCAGTAAAAGAGGTGCTGGATTAAATTGTTTATGTGTGGTCCTGGCCCAGCTGCTCAGCAGACTGTGTCAGGTCACTAGCTACCATCTTTCTGTATCCAAACATTGTTGTAAAGGTCTTGTTCTGTTGTTGTGGACCACTGTTCCTTGAGATTTCTGACTCATCCCTATGGGGGTCTCTGGCAGACACTCTTGCTCCTACATGCATTTTTAGTTTCTTAAATTGGAATTATTAGCTCTACCCTGACCATTACTACTTGAGATGGATAGGGGAGGGGGAGGAGTTGGGGGGGCAGAAATGACCCAGTCTTGGGACTGTGCCAGGCTGCTCTACAAAAATGTCACCTCACTGTTCAGCAACAGTCAATAAAGCAAAGCAGATACTAGGAACTCTTAGATGGCACCACCATGTCACTGTATAAATTCATGATTTGTGCAGGTTGTAAACACAAGTCGTCCTCGTCTTCTTGTCTCAGGATAGAAATAGTATAATGGGGAAGGGTTTGAAGGGTGAATAAATATTGGGAGCTGGTGAGGTCTGGGGAGCATAGGTGGGCTGAGTGAAAGGCAGGACAGTGGAAAGAAGATACTAAAGATCTGTTGAAACATATTTATCTTGTAGAAGGTAAGAAAGGACTTGATGTTTAGTACCTCTTCCAATAAAAGAAATGGAGTTATTAATCAAAACTACTGAGCACCATATCCCTAGAAAGATGTAGCTCTTTATATAAGGGGTAGGGAACTTGGAGAATTACTTGCTGCAAGAGACTGTGGATTGTAAAAGTTTCCATGGGTTCATGGTGAGGGTCAGATCTTAGGCATTAATCCAATGAGGATTACTAAATCCATGAAAACCACATCACATGTGGGAAATAACTGAACTGAAAACATGTGGAGATTGTATAAATTGGAAATATTGTGTATACTAGTGCTACTCTTACCCTTCTCCAACCATCTGCCACACTTGGAGAGAAGGAGGGCAGATGTGCTTACATGATATAAATTTGTAAAGTCATTTGCTGTTAATGAGCATTAAACTAAGCATGAGCAGAGGAGAGACAAATGCAGTAAAGACGTTTTGGATGTGTTTCACATCCATTNGCTATTTGCCTCACTGAATGTCTTAGCTGTGTGGGGCCTTGTCACCTCACAGCCAGCCCAAGCAAGCACATTATGGCACAGTGCTGCAATGGAGGAAAGGATGGTGCTTCCATTGCAGGCTGTTGAAATGGACTGCTTTGAGAAGACAGACCCCCTCCTTAGGCATCCCCACTGTCCTTTCCATGCATGGGACAGAGGCACATGATTCCTGAAGCAATCATGTACCATAAGAACCACTCAGAGTCAACAGGACTAAGGACTTCATGACACATTTAATACAGACAAGAGGACTTTAGGGAACATATCCTTGTGTGTCCCAGATGTCTGTCCTTGCAAAAGTTGTTTGTCAGTCCATGCTGTCTTTATCCTATTGGCTTTCTCTGCCAAGCTTCTGCCTCTGCACTTCTCCACAAAGTATGGAAGCAGATGGCGTCAGGGAATGCTACAGGAAAATCAAGCAAACCCTTTTTGTTTCTGCAGCCCACAGCTGGGTATGCTCTTATCATGCCAACTCCACCAGTTATGAGCATGTGATGTGGAGAATGCATTCCCCAAGTTAATTCTCTCTGTCTCAGTTACAACTGATGGAAAGTAAACCATCTCAAATGCCTTGAGATGTTGCAGTTAGTCAGTGATGATTAACCTGTACAGCAGAAGCAAAGCAACATGGACTGTGCATAGGTTATGAGCCTGATAACTCTTCTTTAGTGAAAACAGACCCTTGACAATGGCACTCTCAGGGCTAAATCTCATTTTACCTTAAAAAAAATATAAAATGGAGCCTTAAGGATTTCTGATCCCAGAGTGCCTTTTCTACCAGATGCTATGACCTTTAGCTAGAGTCATTTAGAGTAGCTCTCATTAGAAAAGTTCTACTGATTGCAAAATTATTTCACATGTCTCCAGACTAAGGCTGGCAGGAGAAATGTCATAAATCACTGATATGCTCCTTATGTTCCCATTTCCACACATGAAGACAAGGACAGTTCCACATCTTCCAGCAAGGCAGAGTTGGAACAAGATCAAGCTCATGCACATTTAGAAAGGTTGTCATGTCACTGGGGTTGGGCACAATATGGTGACTCCAGAGGGTATTAAGAGTGCTGCACTTTCTAAGCATTGCGAGAACTGTCAAAACCTTCAGCAAAGAGACAAAGCCTTCAGCATGAATGGAATTAATTTCCTTGAAAGCTAGACCTTACTCTCTAAGGTTTTAACTCCAGAAGGTAGCCAAGCACCAACTTTAGTTGGAAACTGGACTTCTAACATAAATGGCAGCTGCTAAGTTTCCACTTGGGTTTTCCCCCCTTGCGGATAGCAGGAGTTCCCTGCACCGGATGTAGTGCCTTAGGAACTGGAGAGGAACCCTGGCAGCAGTGCATAGAAAACACCTGAAATCGGGCCAGCTTATTTGATGACAGCAGCAAAGGAGGTGTCAAGGGAGTCTTTGCAAGGTTATATCCACATCAGTTGGTAGAGAGTACAGCAATTGTTAACAACTGATTAAGTCATTACTCTGGTAATGGCCGATTTGGAGCCATGCTTCAGAGGCCAGATATTGTGTGGGAGGTATTTTAACTTACCCGGCACATGACTGCATCAGTTGGAGGTATTCTCTATGTGTACACACACACATACAGTCTCTCAATTTTCTGTAATGGCTTCCTGATGTTCAGTAAATGCTCAGTGACAGGAAAGGAAAAAATGTCATAACAAGGCCATTCAGCAGCTGCAAAACTGCCTGCATCCAAGAGAAAACACTTTTTCACCTCAGAGAGGAAAAAATTGAGGATAGTATTTGTCCTGCACAGTTGTGAAGATATGGAAAGGGAATGCCTCTTTCTTCCCCAGTTGGATGAGCTGGATCACAGATTGCAGAGGAGCTTTTACGGGTCCACAGCTGAGAAGAGACTGGCAAAGTAGAAGATTAAGGGGGCTCCAGCTAGGGTAAAAGGTGGCCATGCGCCTCTCATTTCATTGAAATAATCCTAGAACAATGGATTCAATCCCAAACAGAAAAAAAAAGAGTCACTAAATATTCCCAAATTGTGGGTCTTGGGCCTGCTGTATGTGGCAAAGAGAGACAATTTTGAAAGAGCAATTTTTGTCCTGCATTCTGATTCTCAGGATGTTCTCATCTTGTGCTCCCCTTTCTCATCCTAAAGGCCACAAAGCTGAGGGTGAGGTGAGTCAGATCCTCCACAGAAATGCACAGTAATCTGCTCAATGTATATGAGAAGACCAGTGCCTACAGCAGCATTCCTAGAAAAAGCAAAGGGAACTACTAGTGCTGTGAAAGTAATCATCCAAAAACAAAGGCCAATTAGAAAATAAAGGCCACTTAGATGAATGCAACAGTATAAATCCAGGAACCTGAAATTCAGCATCCTGTTTTAAAATCATCCCCTAATCAAAGTTCCAGAAAACAAAATAATGCCATCCTAGTGATACGTGAACTATTTTAGTAATTAAAAAAGCCCTGTAATTCAGTCAATTTAGTTATCTGCACACACCATCTTATCATACCCAACTAAAATATGCAGTATTTATCTGATGGCTAATGATTATGAAATAAAGCTGAAAGTAATAAAACCCCAAATAAGAACTGGCAGGCTACAGCTATCTTGTGCCTATAATAATTGTGTTTTATAATCAACGTCTCAGTTATCGTGGTACTAAATCACACATCCTGGGTCATATCAATGGAATAGCAGAAAGGATGTAAGGATCTTATGCAGGAACCCTATTACTTTCATTTCCAAGTGCCAGCTTCCATCAAATAGAATTTACATGGCCTATTACAAGCTCTGAGTACTGAGGTAACAGATCTGAAGTTCAGGTAACACAAAGTCCGGATAACAGGATTATTATCTCAGTGATTCTACATGTACATCTTTATTTTGCTGCCCAATACAGTCCAGAGCTTATCTAATTAATTCTGTGCCTCTCACAATTACTTAAAATTGCCATTTTAGGGCTTCAGATGTGGAAACCATGGTATTTTTAGTAAATTTCACTTTCTGTCTTACAACTTCATTTGACTGACAAGAGCTGTACTGGCTCAGCAGCAGAACAGCTCTCAGCTTGGTCCCAAGGTGATTGCAGTAGGTCTTCAGCTGCAGGGGAACAGCATGCTTTCTGCTTCTTCTTTAGTATTTCACCAGGATCACATCATCAATGTCAGCACGTACTTCCAGGCTGCACTTTGAGAAGTTTTTTGGTTCAGGATCTAAAAGAGCTGATTTTGCCTGCTTCCCACCTCATTTCCACATGCATGCACAACATCGTTTAGATTTTAAAAAATTAAAAGACCTTATGAGGAGCTGGGGGGAACAGGGGGAAGAACAAATCTGATGCTAGGAGATTCTGTCTCAGAAGTAAAAGACAAACAGCCTTGCCAAAGAGTCCATATTTAGCTTTGTCACATACACTGAGCAAGATACTCTCCATCTCAAACTGAAGTGATGGGAAATGGACCATACTGCCTGTGGAAACTGATTATGCTGAATTTCAGAGCAGAGGCTCAAGCCTCCTTGCAGTCTGTCACCCAGAGACCTGGATGCCCTGGGAGTTCCAAAAGTATTTCAGAGTATTGCTCTAAACAGACAGCTGAGTGCGTTGTAGTGCGTCAAGCCCTTGGCATGTGTGGAGGTTCCAAAGGTCAGCCATTCTTGGCTGCAGCTGCTTTCAGGGGTGCTAAGTGCTCCCTCACTGGCAGGGAAGCCCCTTGGCTTGAAAACACCTAGAGTTTTTGCCCTGAAGCAAGCTGAGACACTCAGGATATCAGCAGTGCTCCTTCCAGCCCAGGGGAGGAAACAAAAGCACAGCTTGACTTTCTGTGTATTGGCCTGAAACCAGACGCTGTGTCAATACTTTGCAATGACAGCTATGGTAGTGAGAATTACTTCAGAAAAGAGGCATCCAGTGACTGAGAAGCTGAACAATCTCTTGCACCAAAGAGCAAATGTTTTCCCTGATTTCTTGGAGGGATGGTGAGTGGGAGCTGAGATGATGAAATGCAATGGAAACCTGCAGCCTGCAGGCTGGGTTAGCATCCTTCAAAGCCTGGGAACACAAAAAGCACTCAACAGCAGACGGTCTCACCCACTACCAACATGGAACCTCACCCTTGTACATCTGAGTGCTGACATGAGTGTCCAGTGACTGCAGTTTTGTCACCAGCTGTCCCATTCACCTATAAACACTGCACCTACATAGCAAGAACTTGCAGGATAGTATCCACTGCCCATGCAAGATGTTTATTTTGCCTAAAGCATGTAACTGCACTCGTCCAACTGCTCACTTTCACAGAGGACTCCTTAGTAACTCTAAAGGTCTGATCTCTCTGTGAGAGTCCCCTAGATTTTGCAAGCTGGTATCCCTCTAAGGGGACAGGATATTCCCTTTGCTGCTGATAGCGAAATAGCAGTGACAGCAGAGAGCCAAACATGCACTGGCCACAAGGCTACTTAGCTAGACTTGTGCTCAAGAGATGACATTTCTAGGAATTGCTGAAATATCTCTATGGCTAAACGTAGTGGTCCTAACTCTCACTTTTGTATCCAGGCTAGTAAATTACACACCATCTCTCTCACCAAGATAGTTGACTCAGTCCAAGTACAAAATTACCCATATTGCATATGCTGAAATCTGCCTCTCTGGAACAGCCTTTTCCAGTACTGCGTGAAACAAGCAAAATGCCTGAGGTCAGATTCTGGAGAAGGGGCTTGGGAAAGTGCAAAATCTCTCAAGTAGCTGAGGAAAAAGAATCCTACCTACCAATCATTAATGCTTTTGTTCATCCCTAAAGAAAAAAAAGTTGTTCGCTTTTAACACAGAAGTGAAAAGAACTGGGTTAAATGCATGGAGTCTTCACCTCTGCCCTTCTGAAGAGAAACATTACTGCTCTTCTTGATCTTTGAAGAGCAATAATTTGCCCTGGAGCAGAAAACTTTCTACAAGGATTGCAGCCCTGATTTTCATGTGCTGATTAGCCTCAGTATCACCACAGTTTTGCTGCGCAGGTGAGCACTCTGAAGCATCTCGAAAGATAATGTACATTCCCTGCCTTCATTCACAAAGCTCCAAAGGTCTGAAAGCTGTTTTGTTAATTGTAATCACTAATTCAATGCCTGGGATTAAAAATAGGATTGCTAATTCTATTAGTAAGTGACAGTGCTAATGTCACAGTGCAATGTAGTACATAACCAGCTGAAGTTTGTTACCATACTTTAGCGTTTTCTCTCAGCTAATTTGCAGGAGGTTTCAGCTGCAAATGGCCTATTTGAAGAATTAAGTACCAATCCTATGCAATGTCCCAGTACTTGAAATTACCCCAGAAAAGAAATCTATCTGACCCTGGTGACATTACGAGAAAGGGAGAGGAAAATATCTCTGCTGGTGGCTGAAAGACAGAAAAGCTGCTTGGAGTGCTCAGTAATACAGTTTTGTTTCATGATGTCTGGTCCTCAGAAGATGACTTTCTAGAGTTCATGTGAAATAGGCTATGGCCAGCTTCAAAGACAGGGAAGCAAAGATCATCTCTCTGATGCTCCCATTTTCTATTGACTGCCTAGTAATTCTGCTTGGATAGCTCCGTGTGGAAGAGGGCAAGAAGCTGACCAGCAGTGAGCATTTAGGACCTTTGGGGAAGAAAGGCGGGAACAGTTCAGAAGGCATAACTGAAAAGGATATAAATTTCTTGCTGATGAGAGAGAGAGCAAAATTTCAGCATAGCTCTAACACTTAGGAATACCCCACCCCTGTTAGGGACAGCACCATGGGCCTTTGGGCTGAATAGCTGAGACTTGCAGCTCTGTTTTGAGCTCACATAAGGACCTTGTTTCCCTTACACCTACATGCTGGAGACAGAGTGCAGTGTCCCAGGACAGAACAAGCACTTTGATTATTTCATAGAAAACTAGTTCTAGATAGGTTGTGCACAGCAGTCATCTCTCCTGTCTCCTGCGCTAACAGGGACACATATGCTGGACATCAGGAGCAAGCACTACAAGGAGGAACAAGACAAGTAGAACTATAGTATTATCCAGCTTCATTACACAGAAGGTTGCTGTTGAAGAAGAAGCAGTTTTCTTGTCCATTGAAAACAATTATGCACAGTGGCCAGAAACAACATGACAGAAGCTACCCCTGTGTGATCAGGACTGGAGGAAAATAAATGTGAAACAAAACAGTCAGTAAGGCAGTCTGCCACACTGCAGGAACAGGTCTGCTTCCCTCCTGGCACTGAGACCCTCCACAGCAGAAAAAAAATTACAATGGATTTCAGCAATTAATAGCAGTAGGCTTTCAGAAACTGAAGCCTTTCCTCATTTACTTTACAAATGGACAAAGAATGACTTAACTCATTGGCTGGAGTATGTTTATATGGCTGTCCACTAATAACTCCCAGACACTGTGCCAGTCAGCAGGCCTGTGCCACATCTGAATGGTACTCACTGGAGCATTCCTGCATCCCTGACATTTCTAAGTAGAAACACACTCATCTTCCAAAACGCTACCTAAGTGCTGAGCCTAATCCTCAGTCTGATGTTTGTCCTGGTTACTTTGGTTCTAATTCCACCCCAACCCTGGACAACAAAAGCACACTAGAAAACAACATGCTGTTTCTTGCACTCAGATGGGGACAAAGTTTTGCCTTTTGAGCTTTTGCCCATCTAATTTTTTGCTGAGATCTCGGCTTAACTCCAGGGTGGCTGCAGCCAAAGCATCCTCTGAGAAAAGCAGTGCTCCTGTCTTGCCACATTTTATCCGAGTCAATGCAGCTTTTCACCTGTGGAGGACTCTGATTTTGTCCCTGCAGAGGGATTAGCAGCAGACCAAGTAGCATTTTCTTGCTGCCCCACAGGACTCTGGGAGTTGGTAAACTGGGTTTTCACAGTGTGCTGCGGCCTTCTTGCAAGGATTGACAATAATTATCAGGTTGCATTTTGGCAATGCCACTTTTGTCACTTCTGTGACAAGGCCTGTAGGACGGGCCATGCCTCAGCCCAGAGGCTCAGCAAGACTCTCACAGACCATCATCCCTCTGCAGTTATTCACAGATGGAAAACGAAGTGGCATATATGGCCAGAGAAGTCTTCTTATGTTAGGAGGAAGGAGCACAAGGGAAAGAGTGGTCCAGCTGAACAGGACCTACAGGCACTCTGAAAGCTGAATCAAGAGCAGGCACTGTGAAAGGTGAAGGTAGACCAAGGCAGACAGTTCTTCAGTGGCACGCCTTGTCCCTTCGCCATATCTGTTAACAGCCTGTGTCCCCCACAGTTACTGAAGCAGTACTGCTTCTCACAAGAAGGAGCCCAGCAGCATTTATATCTGATACTAGTTGTAGCTATAGTTACTAAAAACTCTGTTAACAATTTGACCCGTGCAAGATCACATGCTGGGGGAGGCTTCTCTAAAACATTGACACTCTATTGCTTCCCTACCTTAATTTGCACAAAATGGAGGGGAAAGTCTCTTCTTTCCTAGTTGTTGCAACTTTTTCATAAAAAACACTTCTTAAAGACATATCTGCAATTCTAAGAGTTTTTCACTTGAAACTGCACATAGAAAAAGAAAACATAAAGGCCTTAATCATGTTGAAATGTATTGCCTGGTTTCTTTTTCAGTTGAGGGAGCTGTTACATTCTGATTTCCATGCAATTGGAAGAAAAATAAACGACACTTCTGGAAGTGGGAAATAGCCTGAGCAAGGTAAAACTCAAGAAGGTTAATTAATCTTTTTTTTTGAGTCAAACTGTGCATTGAGGTGCAGCCCCTTAGAAAGTAATTTTCTGGATGTGTAGACAGTGTTGCTGTAGGCAATGAGAGTAAGCCAGAAATTTGATCAGATTGCTGGTCTCGCTTTAATGCGGATCTATCCTATCCAGTGCTATTCAGGCATTTAAAAACTCTGCGAGAGGGCAGGCAAAGTCAATTTCAGATTAAGTGTGCTGAAGGCTAAATGAATGCAGTAGGAAAGGGTTTCCAGAAGTTATGGACAAAATAAAAGGAAAACCAGGGTATAGTCTCAGTTGCAACTAAGTCCCTGTAGCCTCTTGATTCTGTCTTACACTGGGAGGTACCCAGTCTTTGATGATTAATTTTGAAATTAAAAAGATCTTTAGAAAGAGGTCTGTTACATCTAGAGTATTTAACCTATTTACCAGCTATAGTAAATGTTTTCTTGGGTGTGTTGCCCAAGTGGCACTATCCTGACTGTATAAATGCAGACAGCACGTATATGGATTGCGGAAATGATTCAGTATTCCACCCAGTAATGCTGAGGCCAGCAGACAAAGGTCTGTTTGCTGCGAAGTCTCACATAAAAAAGACATACCAAAAGGAGGCAGAGAGACTGAAAAAGTAGGGTTTAGTCTGTTTAGTCATGTCAGCTTTCTCAGGCTGTTTAATGGCAGGCAATAAAAATTTTTTTCAAGAACACTGACTCAGCTTCAGCTAAGGCATCTCCTCTAGGAGCCTTCTGGAAGGATTGAATTCAGTTATCTTCTTCAAATATGCAATTTCTTTTTAGACATCCCTCCAGTGCCTGGGAGGGATGGGTCTGCTTCATCCAGCATGCACTGTGCTGCCTTGCATCTGCCCATACCTGGTTTGTCACTGAGGGACTTCAGGATGAGGCACTTCAAGTGGATGGAATGTTCCCCTCCAGCCTTGAACAGACCCAGTCTATTCAAAGCAGAGTATCTATGGCCAGCTACAGAGCTCTTCCCTTCCAGGACTGGACCAGCAGTTTATAGGTGAAAGTGCTATGTCATCTACTCCCAGGCTGACATATTTTATGCAGGAATCCCAGCAGAGGGCTTCCTTTTCACCTCAGAGGACTGACTTCAAGCTCATCCTTTTGATTAATCACCCTAATATTCTGAGCTGGTGCCTGGGAGACAAATACAGATGAGAAGCTTGGTGGCACCTCCCAAATGGGGCTTTGAGATGGAAAGTGTACAGTAAAGGAGTTAACAAACAAGTGTACTGACCAGAGGGAAGACACAAGCCCATATATAAAGCCCAAAAAGTCTCCTGTGCTCATGACAAAACAGAAGGGCAAAGAAACAACAAAAATGCAGACATGTCATCCACCATGATGTCAGGGTCAGTGGGAGTGGAGTCTGACAGGGTCACAAACTCCAGACAATTTTACCCAGCCTTTGGTATTAGCTGTGAATACCTTGAAGGGCTGGACTTGCACTTGTATGCAAGGCATCAGTCAAATATTGGCCATTTTCTACAGCCCAGACAGAGTACATGATCAGGTAGGTGAGGGAGTCAATTTTGACCTAGATTTTCAAAGGTAATTTTCATCAATACTTATTTTTCAAAAAGCCTATATTTATTTCCTTGTTTCAGGATGACATCTCTCCCAAAACTGGGCATAATGTTTGGTTTCAGCAGCAGAAAAATATCTATCTACTTGTGTGACTTGAGCATTTTTATAGGTGTCTGTGTGTGTTAACAGAAGCATGGTATATCTATTTGAACTGTTTCAGCAGCTCAGAGTTACGGTGTCAGATATTTTTCAGATTACTCGTTTTAGCAGCTGATAACATATGGGTCTGAACTGAAAGACTATGATGTAAGCCTTGCAAAAAAGCCTGAAAGGCAAATTAAGCAATAACATGGTTGGTGCTCTGGCATCATAACAAACTGTTTTTCTTTCTAAGAGGTGCACAGTGGGGAGAGGTATTCCCTCCCCTTCACTCTTCCTGCATTGACCCTCAGGCACAAGATGACAGATTCTGTGCTAAGTATCTCAGGCTGCTTTGTACAGCTGAGGGTACCAGCTGTCCTGCTGGCAGACCCCAACAGCATAACAGAAGGACAGCACCTGGAGGAGCTGGCAGGCTCATTGCCTCTCTCCCTGGGCTCATCCAGCCTACCCCACAGCCATTTAGGAAGGGCATCCCGAAGAGATGAGCCTGGGGAGAGGAGAAGAGAGAGAGGGAGAGGGAAACGCAGAGAGGAAAAGACTATGGAGTTGGGTTAAGAAGAATAGACTGCTTAAACCCAAGACCAGTCATACTTTACCTGGTCACCATTGCCTGTGGATGGATAGAAGGCAGAGATAGCACCTGGAACACAACAGACAGTATGGGAGCATGGGACAGCCGTTCTGTGTGTGTACCCTCTGTTTACCGCCAGAAAACTGGGATGGGCTTTGCCTGCTGCCCAAGCTCCAAGTCCCACTGTGCATGTTTCTTGCTGCAATCCAAGAGGTTTGAGAATGGGACAGAAAAATGACAAGGAGAATGAAACACAGAAGGACATGCTGGCCATTGGTCTGGGACAAAGAGCCACCAATCAAAGGTTCAGAGAATAGGAGGGGGAAGGGGACCATTGCTGGGGAGGGCTGGAGAATTCACTCAGGCAATAAGCAGAGACCTGCCCTGAGCCCTGCAGGAGCATTAGCAATGCTATCTCTTCTGGTCTGAACAGGGACAACTTCTCTTAAGACTCCAAACCAAGTGGTGTCTGACCTCTTGTTACATGGTTGCTTTCTGAGAGGAGGTCTGCCCAAAGTGGGTCTGAGAGGGGGAGCACAGAGCAACAACCCCCCCTGCTGCCTGCCTGCCCTGGGGAGCTGGCAAGGGGTGCTCAGTGGCAGGTTTCAGGATGCCCTGGTCCATGCTTCAGATGGCATCCACCACCTGATCAAAGAGGGCTGTGGGCACTCAGCAGTAACCATGAGGTTGCCTCATTGCCATGTTGCTTTTTGAGCAGTTTGCTGGGAGAGGAATACAAGACACTCCCAGAATGGGTCACAGACCTGCCAGGATGCCAGGGACAGGTGTGATGTAGAAGAAACAGGCAAGTACTGTGCAGTCGAGAAAAGCCCCAGTTGAATGTTGCATTGAATCCTGAGACTTCCTCAAGCCCATTTTCATATTCCAGTGGCAGTGCTGGCATAACAACTCCCAAAGCTAGCCTGATGCTTTTCTGGATCCTTGGAAATCTAGGCTGGCCTCAGTAACAAAGGGCAGATACACACTGGAGCATACAGGCATATCCTGTGCTGTAATGCTGTGATGAGGGAAACTCCTGTTTTTGAAATCATTGTACTACCTAGCTGAACAGTATAAAGTTCAAATAACCACTATTGGCTGTAGTCTAGCCAGGAAACCTCGACCTCTGGAGTGAGGTCATTAAGGCTGAGCTTCTGGAAGCTCAGAGGTGTTTAGAGAGCCTGTTAATTACTGTGCTAATCCTTTAGACAATGCTGGCTCCCAGCACTTCCAGAGCATTAGCACTTTAGTAGCACTTGGGCCCAGACCAGTCCATTCCCCCCTCACAGGAGCACCTCCTGATGAAAATACTGCCAGTATCTTTTCCAAGTCCACACGTGCATAAGTACGGCAGACAGGAGACTCACAGGGTGTCAGAAGCTGGCCCTGAGCATTTCTTAACAGATGTGAGTCCTTTTTGTCTCGTTATCTGGGGCTGACGTCATCTGTTTGCTGTGTTTGTCTGACACCCATGAAGCCTCTGATGGTTCCTACCCACTGTGGAACAAGCTGCCTATTTTTTCCAAAATCATGTCTCTTCCAACACCTTCACCCTGTAGGCTCAGCAAGCCAAAAGGTCAGCAGAAGGACAGAGCACTCTGGAGCCAGAACACGGGTTTAATGACAGTGTGGAAATCAAATGTCTAATCCATGAAAAATGCCTGTGACAAAATGCGAGCAATTAAACCATAATCACATAGCACTGGAAACAGAGCTCATCAGAACAGTGGTATTCATTCAATCAGAGAAAGTAGCTGCTGCCCAGCAGCTCTCACTCTTTCCAGCTGGACACTCACATACCCAAACATAAGCCTTCCTTATAGGAGAACAAAGTGACATGCCTACACAGCAGAGGTACCAGCAGTGTTTTGTGGACCCCTTGTACTTAATGATCCTTGTCTGGCTGATCAATGATATTCTAGCAGGTTTACTGGGCCATGGTTAAAAAGCAGTCACAACTGGTTTGTGTTACTGCATCTAGTGTAGCAACCCACATCAGCTACCACTCTATCATGGGCATGAGAATGCTGCTTAGAACTTCTAGTCATCAGACTGCCTGCCTGGTACTCCTTCAGCCAGGCACATACAATTTCCTAAGCACATTCAGGCATCCTAATCTCACTGATCTAGGCACAGAGGTTTCAGGCACAGCTGTTCATGTAGTGGGAGCCCCAGAGACCCTCAGGGATCCCCTAGTGTCTCACAGACTATACTTGCTGCTCTGCAGGCAGCAGAGGAATTCAAGAACTGAAACTGAACCCATGCCCATGTGTAACGATGAGTGCAGTGTCTCCTGGATAAGGCCTTACCTAAGGACTGGCATTTTGCTAGCATTGTCATTCATACATCATAGAACATGCTGCACAAATCATGTTGAAACAGAGGCACAGGTATTAGCAGGCTCTGTAGCTTTTGACAGGTATGGACTGTTGAGGCAGATGTTACTTTGGGGGGAAAATAATATTTGAATGAGACAAAAAGGAAAGGCAAGAAAAACCTCTCTGGCAGCCAGTTAGGAGAGAGGCAATGGAGAGTCAAGTGTTATCTTCCTGTTTTTATCTCCAGGGCAGCAGATGATCCCCTGTAATACTTCGCCATGATCAGAGTGTTTCATTAGTCACACAGTGTCCCTCCTGGTACTCTCTGCTTATGGGGTGCCGTGCACACTAAAGCACCCCTTGCTCAGGTGTCACTGTTGCACACTACCTGGTTGTTGACCTTTGTGCTTACATAAAATGGGCTCCCAAGTATAAACCAAAGCAACCACAGGCAGGGAAAAATGGGGAAAGCAGGCAGAACTCTCAGATGTGTGGCAGTCACTTTCTGTGGGAGCCCAGCACAGCACAGAGTCAAGGCTGCAACACCATGAGAACAGCAGCAAAAAGACAACACTCCAGCAGAGGATCTGCAAAACACAGCCACAGTACCTTGGGGGAAAAAGTACTGAATTTCAAGTAGAAGGCAGGCTGCGCAGCTGCCAATTTCAACTTGCAGCACGTCTGTTTGCAAAAGCCTTTTACCTTAAAAGAGCTAAGGCACCAACAGTACCCTGCAATGAGCAGCTCCAGCAGGGAAAATTTAGAACCCTGTGTTGGAGTAATCAGTAAGCTAGTGAATGAAGTGCTATTTTTCACTTTGAGAAAGGAAGGCCAAAGTTACTGCCCTGTACCTGGTATAGACCCGTTAGCACAAGGATCTGAGCTTCTCTATCCCTCATCCCATATTGCTGCCATGTGTTTGTGGCTGCTCAGTACAGGACTGTGCTCTCTTGTGCAAAGACAGGAGCACTCTGTTTAGGAGCTGGACAAGTGTTTATACTAGGGATCCAGAGAGAGGTTACCTTTTCCGGCTCTGCTCTAGTCCTCTGCAGCTTGCTTGTGCCAGGCTTAAACAGCTGTAAGCTTGTCCTCTTTCTTCTGATGTCAAAGTCTCTCTATTCATCGCCTTGAGAAGTCTCTGCATCTGATCTGAAAGCAGAGATGAGTCAGAGGTGTATTACTTAGCGGTTTCTGCAGACCTGAGCAATCACTCCACCATGTGGAGTGTCCTCAACCACTCCACAAGAGCAGAGATGTCCTCAGCCAAATGATAGCTGAGGCCACAGTTTAAGAGAAAATTGAGGCCTTCAGGAAATGTAGTCAATTAATGAATATTACAGACTAAAACTGTGCTGCAATCCATTGTATTCTGTCTCTCCTTATATAAAACAGTTCAACGCTAGCAACTCAGAGAAGATAGTCTGTGAAAACACTGGTGGTTTGTAAAGGAAACCAAAGGGCTGTTTTCTGGTTTTGACTGTGACCTCATGTAGCTCAGTAAGGCACACTGATGAAGAAGCCTATGCCTGGCCTAGTCTTGGATTAAGAAGGTTTCCATTCTGGAAGAAATCTTTCTGTTGTCTCTGTGCATGAGCTTTAGTTAGCTCTTTAGTGGCTAGCAAAACTTAACAGCCTGCTTGTGGTCCGAGAATTGGATCTAGACCATGTAGGAATCAGTCAAGTAACTGGAACAGCATTAGGCCTGGGATCATCATGGTGGTTGTGCTGCTGTGGCGTTTCAACAATTATGAGACAGCTCTGGCCCTTGCATCCTTTTGTGAGCTTACTGCAAAAATAATAGTGCCCAAACACTTAGATCTGAACAAATCCAACAGTCCTTGCTATTTGGGCAGTCAAGTCATGTGAACAAGCCATAATTTGCAACCTAGCAGGTAAGATTCTGATTTTTAAAAGCTCATCAACCTCAAGTAAAAACAATGAAAGCTTTATTCTGTCACAAATAGCAATTTGTAAGAGGATCTTTACAGAGTTATGCTACCAAGGTGGTAGTAGATTTGGTTCTTAAGTGTATGTATTCTCTTGTATTCTCAAAATAACAGGATACAAGAGGAAGAAGTGGGAAGAGAGAGAGGCCCTTCACCTCTGGCCACTAATGTACCATAGATGAGTTTCCAGTTCCAGACAAGTATAGAAGATGTGGTGTCTGTGGGAGGCAAGCCATGCAGTACCTTCCTAACAAGAAGTCTCTTAGGCTTGATAATCATGTCAGACTTTTGGTCCCTGAGAAGACCAAGATGTTCAGCCCCGACTTGCCCTGCCATCTCTTTCTACAGATGGAGAAAAGACTCCTGCAAGACAGCAAACAAAATAGCTGCTACAAAATTACATGGTGCATAGCGATGAAGAATCAGCCACAGCTACATTTTTGAGAAGATGTAATAGGGTGATGTTTTCTTTCCCCGTGTGTGTTGCTGCACAACATTGCCATGGACAAACAAGATTTTTCACTCTGAGGGGGCAGAAGGAGATCTTGTTCAGGCTGTTATGTATGTCAGGAACAACTTAATCACCAGTAGGGCTGCTTTCTTGCCTGAGACCATTGCTTTATCTTTCAGAAATCATCAATGTTCCACTTAGGAAATATTTTTGCCTCTAGTGATTTGTATGTGTGTGTTAGCTATCCAGCAAAAGATGGCATGACTAAAAAATCCAACAAGTGTTTTATCAGCTTGTGTTTGCTCCTGATTCAAAGACAATGCCCCCCAAACAGTCATTACCCAGGAATGCAGATCTTAGAGCTTTGGCATTAGATTTCACTTAATGGAATTTGCTGCGCAGATAAAACACAAAAAACAGCTAGTCCTGACTCTGAGGACATTTCCTGTGATAACAAACAGTTGACATAGGAAAAAATATAATTTATCCACTGGTTTTTCTGAGGTCAATGATTTAAAAAAACAAAGGGGGGGTGGTTTGAAGGAATTTTTTTTTTTACATCCAGACAAGCACCCCAGAAGAACAGATTTCAAATTGATGAGGTATTTCATCCTGATTTTCAAGTCGTATGAGCTCACTTGTTGCCGGACATGCTCTAGAGGACTGGCACTAGAAACTGCAGAGAAATTGTGTTGCCATTTCAGCAGCCAGAAGAAACCAGACTTCATAGCTGGTGCCCTAAGACCCCTGGACAACCAAGTGTGACAGATATCTGACCCTGGCCAGGACAGTGGAAATGAGTGTTGCACATACTTCAGATGTCTTAGGAATAAAACCAGCATCCACAGACATGTTGGTCCTAATGGCCTTCTGTGTCTGATGTCTGCCAATGCAGTCATGGGGAGCCTTTCTCTGGTATGCCACCATGCTCTGCCAGTCTGGAGATTGAATATGCTGGTAAAAACTCAGAGAAAACTGGAAAGAGCTTTCACCTCTTCAGAGTACACTACTTTCTACACAGGAAACTGTCTCTGTAAGTTTTGCTCTCGTGTTCTTTGCATCCTATGTCGAGGGCCACTGTCCCCTACTTTGTGGATTCAGCTGGCTGCAATGGGTATGAAAGGGAACTGAGAAGGATTGTAATGTGTTTTAAAACCCTGGCACATAAAAAATTTATGTGATGTGCAATTGCCTTTATTAGTTATTGCCTGGGCAGTCAAGGTTCCAGAAAAACTAACTAAAGCATCAGGTGGGAATCATGCAATCAGAGAGACATACTGTCCAGCTACCTCTCCTTAAAGGATACAATCTCTGCTTTTGCCTTCATGCTCCATCCTCCTCTCATGGCCCTCCTGTCTGAATCTGTGAAGTCATGTAACCTGTTACACCATGGGATGACTTATTTCTTTATGCCAAAGGAAAGGCCTGGACTGTTCCACAGTGCCAGGTAAAGCATAAACTATCTGGTACTGCTCCCTTTGTAGGCAGAGAAGCACACTGCACAGAACAATGTGTGCACTGGGAGAAGGAGCAGTCTTCTCAGTTCCTGTGTTTTGCTTGTCTCCCCCAATGATAGTGCTGATATTAAGAAGTGTGATGCATTTGCCATCTCTGGTGAAAAAGAAAATAACACTTCAGCCCTAGAGGATATTACAAAGAAACACTGAGTGGTTTGACATTTGCTGTAAGAAATGGCACAGTTCTTTCAGGACTAGATTTCAGTCCCCAGGTGAGCCATTTTTAATAACAGTATACCTGGATAGGCACAACCTTTCTCGAGGAGAAAAGGAAAGAGCAATAACTCAGCACGGTAGGCAGGCAGACTTCCATACCCTACTTTAAGAGCATGGGTATTGCGAGGGTATGTGGTGTAGATACATTTGTAAAGTAAAAGACAGTGTGCTATGGGGTTCTCTGGTTGTAAAAGCCTTGGAGTAATATAAGGAAGCCAGCTGGTGGTGGAGAAAACAATTTCCTCTGGAAAGGAACTCAATTTTCAATAATTTTCTGTGTGTTTCTAGAATACAAGTCTGCTCATCCAGTACCAGATTTCCTGAAGTACAAGGGAAGATGTGGCAAGGGAGTTATCAGCCATGGAGAATAACATCATGACTGGCACCTAACAGCACCCAGGAGCCTGTTCCCAAAAGGACCTAGGTGACTGTCCTCTCCAATGCTTCACACCCATAACAGGCTGACAGTGACAAATGTCACCTGGAGCAGAGATCTTTCTATTCAGCTCACCTTCACAATAATCAAGCACTAAGAAGTAGTGCATTCTTGCTGCTGGGAAATCTGCAGACTTCCAGCTGGTTGTATAGTTTGGAGGGCAAACAAAGATGACAGGAGGCAGGAGAGATTATTTGTAGAGTGAGTTGGAAAATTGATTTGTTCCAACCATAAAGTAGTATGGCTGAGAATAAAAATAGAAACCCTTAGTCAGAAATTTCTGCATTCACTATCCATACTTGCAGCATTTGTTGGAACATGGATGTGAGCCCTTTGAGAGCACTGAAATTTACTTTTGCTTATCTCCTCCCTTTTCTTAAATATTTTCACTTGTCAAAATCCTTAAGTATCAGAAAATGGATCTTTCAAGAAAGAACTGCCTTTTCAAAAAACACCCTGATCTGATATTCATCAAGAATCAGGATATAAAAATATGCAGTTTGCTTGTCATCAGTCAATCTGTTCTATAATAGTCATTGAAGGTATTCATCAGTATCTCAGAGAATTACATTTCCACGTGTTTTGTCGAGGCTAAAACTTGAGTAGGTAATCCTTTGTAAAAGGGACCGTGATTTAAGTTTACCAGGTGGCCTGTGGGCTGCCTCCTTAGCTTATGTCACCTGCCCACCTGGCAGTTAAGGGCCAGTTGAAGGGACAAAACCATGGATGGGGACAAAATAGGGAAGAGTAGCAGTGCTACATAGAGTGAAATCCTGTAGAATCTTCTTTGGAGAGTGAATTGGAGTTGTAAAATAACGCGAAGTAACAGTTGCCTTCATTAGTGTTTCTGCTAGTTTGGTAAACTTTCTGAGAGGAATTAAATACCTCAATTCTCTTTATTCACTTCTCCAGAATAAGAAAAGCAAGTGGACAAGTTGCCTTTTCCTCCAATTCATTACTGCTCTGAGCAAACAAATGCAGAAATACAGCTGTTTCCATTGCCTCTGTGAAGTCATTGCCAAGATGAAGGACACATCTGCAGCTCTCTTGGTGGGCACTGGAGGTGTCACCTTGAATTAGGAATTTGGGGCAAAAGACAAAAATACGTATTTCAGCCCAGAAAGGTACTATAAAGTCCTAGCAATATCACAGACTGTGTTCATTATCATTTGAGAACTTGAGTGATAACATGTTAAGAACACAAATCATGCAAGCACTCAACCTCTATTTCCCCCTGACTGCTAATAGAGTGTGGTGGAAGAGCAGTTAAGTCATCAACATCTCTATAAAAGGATCAATTCAGGTGAGATTTGAGCCTTGCTCTGCATTAAAGCTGAAACTGTGTTCCCATTGATTCAGTTGTGAATGACAATTTGCTGCCTTTACTATCAGTTCATCAATCTCTCATGGACTTTGTCCATAGCCAGTGTTGATCTAAAGCTCCACCACTTCTCAGGAGTTTCCTCAAGACAGCCTGTGATCTGCGATAGCAAAACTGTGGGTTGTTAGGAAAACAAAGATGCATCATGCTATGGTGCAACTTCCATCAAAATGCTTGCAGGCTCATTTTAAAAGATCTTACATTGATACTGGGAGCTAAAATTAAAAATTCAAGGAGGCTATTTCAATTGTTGATTCCAGCTTTCATGAAATCCGTCTGTCCTTGTGTGGATGCAATTAAACTCTTTCTTGACTCCACGAACCTAGTACCTGGCAAGTGCAATTACATGTGTGTCTAACAGAATGAAAGAAATACTTAGGTTTGTGAATAAGTTCTGACATTTTTCTTGTTTGGTTCTTTGACCTTTTCTATATGCAGCTATTGTGATACTTCAACTAAAATGGACCCTTTGTGCAAATTTGTCTGTAAAAAACTCTTTCACTGGTTTTACTAAATTCTCTTGTCTGCCCCTCTAAAAAAATCAATTGAAGTTAACCCAGGATAAGCCATTTTCTCTGGGGGAGCTTTTAAAAATATTTTTAGGGTTCTGACCGGTGAACCACAGTGAGCCAGCTACAGAAATTTAAGGATTTTTTAAGACATTCCTTGATCCTGGTTTTTGCTAGTGCTACAACAGAAGTAATCACCCTGGTTCCCTTAGAAGTTCTGGGGAGATGGGTTGTAAGCTGCAGAAGCCAAGCTGCAGAAAACCCCTTCCCTCAGCAGTTCCTGCTGCTCACAGGCTGGTAGTTACTCTGCTGTGCAGGACCCTGCGCAGGCACTCTTCAAAATACTGCGTTCAGGTTTGCTGTCTGAATTGCCTTTATGGCTTGGCCTTCAAACTGGGCCTTCAAAGATACATTTGTCAAATAGATTCAGCAGTCAAACATGTCTTCCAGAGCTGCAAGAGCCTCCACTGACCCACAGTTATGGTCTTATGTGAATTCATATTGGCTTGATATGCCTTACTTAGCAGTGTAGTGATGTGAATCAGCCTTAAACTCTCACCAGGCTCTGTGCCATTTGGACAGGTAGCCCAAATTTGTTTTCAGGTTTGCTTCTAAGCATATCAAAGGGCTTGCTGAAGATGCTAAAGTCCTGAAATGCTAAATCACTATCCAGGTTTGATTCAAAAGTGCTGGCCATTTGTTTTATCAGACAGCCTATCTCAGGTCCACAAAAGATTGCATGACCTTAGTCTGTATGTAACACCAGCAAATATCACAGAATCACAGAATATGCTGAGTTGGGAGGGACCCACAAGGATCATCAATTCCAACTCCTGGCCTGGCTTCTGACCATCTTGTCAGTTACTGCAGGCAGAGTTTCATGGCCAAAAAGTGGACAAGGCTTATCTGGGCTAGTTCTCAGCTATAAGACTTGTTGTGCCAACATCTTAAGCACCGATTGGAAGGAAGGATCTGGGAAAATCTAGGTCAAGTCTCTTCTATATTATATGAAGAGTCAAAGGCTGCCCTATTCCTTTCCTAGGGTGTGTTCAGTGACATGGATCACTTGAGATCAGACTCAAGAAAGGGCCACTACAGCACTATTTGTCTCCTACAGTTAGGATGGAGAGCTCTGGCTTGCACATTGGATGCCCTCCAAAACAACTACTGTAATGACTGGATATTGGATATTCTTCCATCTCCTGGTTGTACCTCTCAGTTACATTTGTTATACTCAAGGAATTAACTGGTAGACAATGGCCAGAAACTAGTATTTTTTGTTGTTGCAGCATTTTTAATGATATGATGGTCTACCATGCATATCTCTCCTGGAACCAGACACATAGGTAAAATCCAGGCTACCAGAGGAGGTGAAAACTTTCATATTTATCTAGTGTGTCTGTTCCTAGATGATTATTTACTCTGCTTAATTCAAACCCAGTGGGTTTCTCATTCTTAATTTTCCTTTCCGGACACCATTCTGAGGCTGGTGTGTTGAACTGTCACTCATTCAAATAATTTAGAGTGTGTGGTCCATACCCTAAATGAAGAGTTTTCCATAAAGAAACTGCAGCCTTTTCAATCCGTGAAATTTTATGCTATACTTGTATTTCCTTGTGGAGGATTTGTACCTGTGGATGAATCAAACCTCTCTCTTCTGGTGATAGACCCAAACTGTTATATATGTCAGACTTCCTTGTCTTGCCCCATGAATTTGTTTTGCTGTGTTTTTCTGAGTAATTTAGTACCTTTTTCCTTTTCTCATCTCACAAGTCGCTCTGGGAAGATAGACATTTAGACTTCCTGAATTTAGTGGTGGTACCTACTAAACAAAATATCTGAAGGTCATTTATGAGAACAGAGGTTTCATAGCAGATTGAACTCTGACTTTGTTGTGTCTTGTTTACAAGGGACTTGGCCTCAAGGGACTTGGACTCAGCCACACATCTACTAGCTGAGAAAGGCACAGCAAGAAAATTTTCTTAGGCCCATGCCTTCCCTTTTTTTCACCTCTCCAAAACTTATCATACTTCTGTTTTACCTATTCTTCTTTGGAGACCTTTGTCTGCTGGACTCTTCCCCATACTATGGCAAGGTACGTCACAGACTGGATGGAGTGCTGTCCACAAAAATAGGGCTCTAGGGAGACTGAAGATGTGGGGAGTTGTGGTCCCAAGAGAAGAGCTATAATTCTGGCTTCCAAGGGAGGGAAGGTGATGTCCTGCATTTGCATGGGTCACAGCCCAGAAAAGCACCAAAACTAAAAGAAAAACACACATGCTGCATGACTAGTTTTACATAGTCTGATGAAAACAAGTAGAGTAAAGGAAATAGCTCTTATCTCTCCAGGTTTCCTCTGATACCTCCTTTATTTATGTTTATGGATAGAGAGAAGGCATAGGCGAAACACTATTGATTCCAACTTAGTCCTTAGTCACTTTTCCACTTTCTTTATGTAAATACTCAGAAAACATAAGGCCAAAACTCCAAATGAGGATTTTTCCGGCCATTTTCATCCTGAGTCTTAGCGGTTATGGTCATGCTCTGAGAATTTGTGCTATCAGTAAGTCTGGCCCCTCAGAGACTGGTTATGCAGCAGGTCCACATGACTGGGTCACCAGATACCTTAGAGCAAGCACGGCTGTAGCCCTGTGTATCCTGTCAGGTGCCAATCAAAGAAGCTTTTTAAGGCCTCCCATCTTGGGCACTCCTTTTTAAACTGGCTTAATTACTTTTAGGGTATTAGTCTTTACAACAGAACCTGTGTTTAGGTACAGATCCCTTCAGGAGACCTGGCTTTGAGGCAGGACTTGCCTATCCCCTCTGTGCAACTCAAGTATGGCTTCCTAGTATTCAATGAACAGCTTCTCCAGTATGCTGACTTAGTTTTGATTGGTAAACCTCCCCTGCTACCGTTCATGCACTGTCTCTTTCCATTTTGCAGACTGAATGAAATATAAGACATGGCTATTTAAAGGCAGAACAAGGTGCTACTGAAGAGATGATGGTCACGTCCGGAGAAGGACAAAAAAGGTGAAGGGTTTAGAGTACAAGTCTTACGAGACTGAGGGACAGCTGAAGGAACTGGGGTTATTTAGCCTGGAGAAAGGGAGGCTCAGGGGAAGCCTTATCACTCTCCA
>VXBB01004129.1:0-53558 GCA_013399915.1 Illadopsis cleaveri | reverse complement strand
ATGGTGACTCCACCACCTTCCTGGAAAGTCCATTCCAATGCTTAATAACCCTTTCCACAAAGAAATTCCTCCTGATGTCCAACCTTACCAGGAGATCACTAACAACTTCCTCCTGGATTGCAGGGAGTCTATCTTGCTCCCTATCCCTGTCTATTCTCATCTACTGTACTACAGCTCAGGGGACTGCTTGCCCAGGAGATGTCTTGTCTTACTGTTAAAGACCAAGGCAGAGAATGCATTAAGTACCTCAGTCTTTTCCTTATCCTTAGCTACAATATTCCCCTCTTTGCTTCCAAGAAGGATGGAAATGTCCTTGACACTCCTTTTGTTGTTGATCTATTATAAAAACATTTTTTATTATCTNTTTAGCCTGGAGAAAGGGAGGCTCAGGGGAAGCCTTATCACTCTCCACAGGTACCAGAAGGGAGGCAACATCAGGGTCAATCTCTTCTTCTAATTCAAAAGTCTTAGGACAAGAGGAAATGGCCTCAAGCTGCACTACTGAAGGTTTAGATTGGATAGTAGGAGAAATATCTTCAGCAAAAATATTCTCAAGCATTGGAACAGGCTGTGGAGAGTTACCATTCCTGGAGGTCATTAAAAGACATGTATATATGGCACTTAGGGACATGGTTTGGTGGTAGATTTGGTAGTGTTGAGTCAATGGTTGCACTTGATGACCTTAAATATCTTTTCCAACCTTAAGATGCTATAATCACAGAGTCATTTAGGTTGGAAAAGACCTCCAAAATCACTGNCTCTTCCAAAGGTCATAAACCCTCTTTTTCCATGAGTTCCTGCAAAAGCTCTCTGTTCAGCCAGGCCAGTCTTTCTCCCTGATGGCTGATCTTTCAGCACATAGAGACAGCCTGTTTCTGTGCCTTTAAGATTTCCTTCTTGAAGTGTATCCAGGACCCCTCTGTTTACTAAGGACAAAAGTAGTGCTTTAATTCTAAAATTATGTTATACTGAATATATGTAAATGTACATGTATGTGTACAAATGATAGTACACTGAAATAATACTATAATTCCATGGTCCACTTGATGAAAATTAGCATCAGTTATAAATTCAGGCTGCCTCCAGCTTGACACTGACAACCATGTGGATTTATAAGAGGATCAGGAACACCCTCCCAACAGCCTTTTCCATGTCCAGCAGTGACACCAGACCCACAAACATCACTAGATCCAACTTGTGCTGGCACAAAACTGTTTTGAACATGTTGGTGGGTTTCATATAATGGGGGTTTATCCTAGAATTTCAATTTTTTACTTTTTACTTCAATTCCTTACTCTTCTGAAATGTCTTTCTATTCTGACCTTTGCACTTTTTCTTTTTGCTCACATCGTGAGAAAGAAAGGCCTTTCTATTTAGCATTATGGATTTTTCACACAGATCCAAATGCTGCTTCTACTTTCAAAAGCTGAATTGATTCATATAATAGGCATGGCACTTTAATGATGGGAAAAGAGTGCAGAGGAAAAGAAAGCTGGTTAAAGGAACGTGAAACTGAGGAGTGCTAAAACAGAAGGTCCAGAAGAAATAAGATGAAGTAATGAATTTCAGGCACCCCTGAATAAAATGTCTTTCGGCTAGGATACCTGGCAATCCAAGTGACTTCGAACCATAGCCAAAACTGAGATGGATGATGTGGAAGATAGGTTGTGTAGAGCAGTTAGGGTGATGTGCATGAGGACCACTCTGCTGCAAAGAGAAAAGATCATTCCTTTGTACTGGACCATTCAAAAAGAAGAGAATTGGAGTGGTAAGGGGATGGAAGAGGCCGGGAGGAGGGGAACGTATGAAGAGGGGGATATACAAAAAGTTATTTGTGTGCTACATTGGCATCTTTTATTATTAAACATTTTCTAAATTTCAAAAACTGAGGGCCTGTTATTTTATTATTGTAAATGGCTGCCTTCATTCTCCACGGTACCCATCCTTAATATCACTCATGTTTAGCGTCTTGGCCTCCTCAATACACACAACAAGGAGAAATTGCTGCAGAGCAATGCAAGACTGCCCTTCTTTTCTATATCTGTGCAGCATCTGGCACAGTGAGAGGCCACTTCCAAATGCTGCCACTCAGATGATAATGAGTGTAAGATTTGGCAGTTTGGCACAATTTGTTCAAGGTCTTTATATGTCAGTCCTGGTGCTTGTTTAGAACTAAGGAAAAAATTATAAGAACACTCTGCTGAAGAATGTGTCAGTCTCAGAAGTGTGTTTTCTGAGAAATGAGTGTGTGCCTACAACAGTGCATGTCGGCTTTCAGGGAATAGTTTGTCCTCAGCAACTGGAGACAGATTCCTTAGAAACTTCTTTCACTCATCTTTCATTGCCCTCATCTCTGTTCTCCATACAGAGCCAAAAAACTTAAACTTCCGCAACAACAAAGTTCAGATTCAAAGGGAGTTCTGGCAGCTCAGAAATCCCAAACACATTTCCCTCTCATGCTGCAGCACTAAAAACTCTGCTTCCCTGGGATTTGGACATTACATGTCATGGTGAGCAGGAGCTCTAGCATATCCACCCTCAGTCAGCACTTGTCAGGAAGAAGCACTCTGCTTATATTTACTCACTCTGCATGCTGCATCCTCTCCACACCCAAGTCATTCCTGTGGTGCTCCTTTGGCTGCACAAAATTCTTCAGTGAATTGGAGTTGGTATTCAAGATACGAGTATCTTAGGCACATATTGATTAAAATGGTAATATAGCCTGTTCTGTTGTCCTCCCATCTACCAACTTTTAACATTAGCTCCTTTTTCTATTTTTACTGTTTATTGAACAAATGTTTCTGCAGATTAACCCACAGTAATACAATAATCTGGTTTTTAGGGAAACTGTAGAATTCACAATTCATCACTTTATATGCAGCATTGACATCGCTGTTGCCACATGGCGACTGCTTTGTATTAAATACCGGAGTTTAATCTACAGCTTTTTCTTCTGTTATTTTGCTTCTTGAGATTTTTTGACAACCCTTCTCAGCACCACTTGTTTTACCACCCCAACTTTGTGTGCTTGCCAAAGTTGTTTGCTTCATTAGGCAACTACCCCTTCTAATAATCATCTGTAAACAAGCTGTGCAAGATGCATTTCTGTATACATCTGCTTCATTTGCAACATGTATACTGTAAATTCTGAGGTTTTAGTAACCTACTTTTTCCGTTATTTTATCCTGCTTTTTAGCTAGGCAATACATTTCTGCTTGTAGCCTATCAGAGCTTAGGTTCTCCAAAATCCTGCAGGGGATCATAGAATTTATGGATGCAACAAATACAGCCAAGAAGAGTCCTTAGGTCCTAAGAAAACCTGGATCTTCCTCACAAACAAATTCAGTGGTTCCCCAAAATAACCCTCACAGATCAGTGAAATATCACTTGCTTCCACAGAAACCAAGCACTCTTCTCTTATTTGTTGTATTGATAAATTCTATCTTGTATCACTCAGCATGGGCATCAGAACTTCCTACCTGCACTGCCCAAAACATCTATCTCCACAGTCTTTTAAAACATACCTTACTTGCCACCCACCATTCCTCCACTGGAAATGTTGTAAATGGTAGCTCTCACACCACAGTAACTGATGTGGGAATTTCATACTTGGGTTCCTTTTGAAGTTTTGGATGAATGACATCATTCATGTAGACGTTTTCATTCTTTATTTCAAGAGATTGTTCTATAGGTTTATTCAGATACCGATCCTCCAGCATATTGCAAGAGAAAACAAACTGTGAACCTCAGAGAGCTCATTCTGAATGAATGCAGGCATGAAGAACATATTTAGTCTTCTGCTGTGGCCTTATCTTCTCACCTTGACCTCTGCAACCACCTACAACTTTTACACAGCCTGTGAAGAGCATCCTTCTCCTGATGTGTGGAGTTGGCAGGTTGCTTCTCCAAGGTTTTTGTCCTGCCTGCTCATAACTGACTATTCAGAAGGATTCCTGTTGTCCTCATTTGGATTCAACTGGAACTCCCTCTTCCTGATAGCATCTTTTACCCTGCTGTTTAATCCTATCAGCTTTTCTCTTTTGAACCAAGTCTTGCATATTGCTTGCAGCCAAGTAGTCACCTGCTGTGACATTTCAGCACTCTATTAATTATCACTCTTCTACCAAGTTTCTGCTACAGTCTATTTATTAGTAGTTTCATTTAAAACTACGTTCTCAGTTCCCACACATTTCTGAGATGACCAGTATTTGACAACAATGTATATGTATACTTATATATGTGTATGTATGTAAGTACCTATATGCTATGGTTTAATTTCCTATTGCCCATTTTCTGCTTAAATGAGAATTGATATCTTTTCAAACTTCTGCTTTGCTTTTCTTTTCCATGAGCTTCTATTCTATCCTTTTTCTGAGGGTCCAGTTTCTCTCACTTTACCCTTATAGACACAACATTCCAAAGAGTGTCTTTGTTGTACTTCACTGAGTTTCTACTTTTTAATTTTCTGATTTGCTGTTTGACAACTCAGCCCATTTCCATGCTGGATTAGCTGGAGACATTCCACTCCAAAAGTCAATCCTTTGAGTGTTTACGATGAAACTGAACATTTCCCCCTCGCACCTTCCCTATGTCGTCTACTCAGCTGTTCATTAAGGCTTTGCTTTTCCACATCTCTGACTGGCCCTGAATATGCTTTTGGAAGGACTTCCAAAGATGACACTGTCAAAAGCCATACATAAAGAATCTTCTTTCTTACCCACTCCTTTTCCAACCACAACTGATTGTCTATCACTATGACCTGCTTTCCAGCAGTCCCTAAAAAGCCTGTCTAGACACAGGGAGTGATTTACTACCTTTGCATCATCTGCCAAGCAGGTATCCTGAGCAGATACATATACACATGCTATTTATATGCAGGCACTGTAATTGCCTGCAACTTGCTCTCTGTTGGGATACCTATTATCCTTTGTGCAATGCAATATATGTGCCCTCTCATTTCTCTTCTTTTTTAGTTAGCTGGTGGTGGGATTCATGCCTTTCTCAGCTGCAGTGCACTGCTTAAGCTGCATTGGACTGCCCTGACGTGTCCAAGTAATGTCGTGATAAACCGCCCTTTCTCACTGAGTTGTTCCAGACCAGTCTTTGGGGCAAGTGGTCTGGGCATGGGAGCTGGGTAGTCATCTACCTGCCGGGCAAGCAATGACATGACCTATGGACAGGTACATCTCTTGCATTTCTGTGCCTTGCAGGCTTTCCTGGAGAGGAGAATGACATTTCCTTGCTACTCTTGCATTAATTTATTCCTTGCTTTAGACAGGTTACTTGGTTTCCATGTGTATTTGTTTTCTCTGAGAGAGTCAGAACAAGCTCTCTGTTACACAGCTGGCTGGGGTGTTTGGGTTACAAATGCTACAAAAACTTACACACAAAAACTCTGTGTGCCTCAAATCTTAAAAGTAGATACTCTTCTAATCATATTTATTTTCGGAACAAAAGCCTTTCCTGGATCCTCAGCATGCTTGAAAGATTCACTTTCAATTGCCTTCCCTCCAAAAAGGACTTATCCACAGCGCAAGAAAGCAAATTCTGCCCACATGAGCATCATACCCGGAGTTAAGTGCAGCTCAAGACAGATAATTTGTTGCTAAGACATGCACTGGCCTGCTATCTCATACATAGCATTCATAATCATTCTGTCAGTGAAGGAATCACTGGTCAGTGGATGATCTCGAAAGCATTAAAGTGGAGAATAACACATTTTCCTCCTAGCATCCTTTCGAAAACAAAGATTTGGTATAGCCCTGGAATTCTCCGGCGGTAACTCTGGAGCAGCATAAAACGCTGCTCCCTAGTGGTAATCAACAACCACTACCAGTAAGAAGGCAAGTCCCTCTGTAGAACAGGGGTTTGAAGAAGATGTGAAGCACAGCATCTCTGAATTTTTCATACTGCTCTTTTCTTGGACAGCAAACAACTGTGGTAGGAAATATTAGGGGAAAAACCCACAAAGAAATGCTATGTTATCAGCACCATGGTCAACATCAATTCCCCAGGCTGACAGGACCAGAATGAATGCACTTTCCGAAATGAATAAGGTTTCCGTTGTGTTCTAAAGTACCTCTTCCTTAAAATAAGCATGATCTATGAATCAATAAGTCCTCTTAAATGGATTAAAAATGAACCAAAAAATAG
Source organism: Illadopsis cleaveri (assembly GCA_013399915.1). NCBI lineage: Eukaryota > Metazoa > Chordata > Aves > Passeriformes > Timaliidae > Illadopsis > Illadopsis cleaveri. Next base: position 47,405 of record VXBB01004129.1, on the reverse strand, counting down.
ATCTCAAAAGATAATTATTCAAGTGGACCAGTGTGTGAATGCAGATGATATTAGTTGTATCCCTGAAGGATGGATTTCAGTCCAAGAGCAGTTCAATATTTTAATCAATAATTTGGAAGGAAACAGAAAAATCATTGCAGATAAAATTTGCAGAAGAAACAGGAATACATAGAATAATGAATGGCTAAGGAAGGGTTCCTCAGGGAAATCCAGATTTCTGAACTGTGTACTGCCATTTATGTAGGCCTTTGTGTTTGGCTAATAGTAAAAATCAGTAAGAAGCAGTGTGTGGTGAGGGAAAGGACAGATTTGGAAAGCAGTGTCTCTGGAAGGCTTACCTGCTATGCATTTTAAGTGAGAAGCTCCAACTATAAGGGTTAACACAGTCTCTCTGTACAGGGGCTGTGAACAAGGAGCAGAGACAAGGAGCTTCAGACTGTTGGCTTTAGCTGTGGTGACACCATCCCTACCCCACTATGTTCATCTTGGTGTCACTGGTATGGAGAGGGTGCTGGAGAAGGCAAAGAGATAAAATGAGACAGCAGAGGGCTCAGAATATAGATATATAAGTGGCGCAAGGTCTGAAAATGCTGCCTTGAAGTAACAGCTTCAAGCACCTTGGTTTATTTAGAGAGAGAAGGAACCAATATTGATCACTTTAAAAGCAATTTTTTCATCCTGTGGTTACTGGTGCACTGACAGGGGACCATCCAAGAGAACTAAATACAATTGGAAGCTCAAAATTTGCTGGCCTGAAATCAGCTTTTGTATGGGGAAATGCTCAGGAATATGTAAATTTAAAAGCCTTGAAAACAAGTTTGCAAATAACAAAAAAATACTACAGTACTAGAGCGAAAAATCCTTCTAAATCCAGAAGGTGCAAATACAAAAAGAGGGTGGAAGTGATTCTCAGGTAGATTAATTGCTGGATCATTGTTTCATTGAAAGCTACATCTTTTCCTGCAGAGTAAGGTATGCTAACTTACCAGCTACACATGGCTTGCAGCATATCAAATTAAGATGGAGGCATAACAGGGCATGTAACAGGCACAGCATCTCCCTGAATGAGAATTAAAATGCTTCTGGGGTCTGTGCTGTGTGGACTTGCAGAAAGGTCACATTGAGGAAATTTATTTCAGGTACTACTTTCACCTTGATGCTAGCATCTACCACAGATGAGCTATTTTCCATGGGAAAATTTCATTTTCGGGAGGCAAACTCAGAAACAGGGTGCAAAGACATTCTGATTCCCTGAGAAGTTGTGATGTGTGAAAGGGCACACATGAAAGGTTTTGCAGCAACTACTGAAGTGTGAGGTCTATTCCCAATATCAGTAAAAGTCTGAACAGAAGAATTCTTAGCACCCAAAGCTTCTCAACTCAATTTGGTTGCCTGACAAGTGTCCTGATCTCAGTGTACCAGATGGCACAGCCTCCTAGAGGGATGGAGCTGTGCGGATGTGATGAAGACAGCTGCAGGTTTCAATTTCAGTCCCAGACTAATTTTCTCTAGTCACTGATGCAAAATATTGATTTCGAGACAGATTTAAAAGTGCTACTAATCCACAGGGGAACGACAGTGAAAAATATATATAAATCCCATGTGCTGCTTAGAGCAGTCAAAGGTCTTATATGTAATTAACAATGTGTTGTTGAATACATTTAGTTTTCAGTTCTGTACAGAACAATCTTCAAGATGAGGGATAGAAAAATAAATAAGATAGCAAGAGTATAGGAATAGACCATTATGAGAAATGCAATAAACTGCCCCAGACACATCGTCTCAGGTGCAGATGGTGGGTTCCTTCCTTGCTCATTCAGCTTGGTGGCTTCAGGTCCATTGCATGGGGATGTCAGTTTAGAAGGGGAGAGCTCCAATGTTACAGGGCTTTGGCACAGTCTTGACAGTTCTGCAGTTTCCTCATTCCAACACCTTTTATGAAAGTTTCCTGGCCACTAGAAGAGCTCAGCGTAGGACTCACTGAGTCCCGCAGTGGGACTTTCCCAAGCAGTATAAATACTAATTCCCATGATCGCTTTTTGGTGCTGTTCTCTCCTGAGTGCAGTTTTCTTCCTTCATCCTTCATGCTCTTGCAGGCATGTGGCCAAATATGTTACAGCAGCCAGCTCTGCTTTGGATGGAGAAGCTCTGATCCTTGATGATATTTCAGACTCTTTCCGTCTTTCTTGATTACTTTTTGTTTGTCTGTTGTAGTATTTTGGTGTTAAGTGGAAGAAGTGTGTCAACACAAACCAATACCAAGTGTTTTTGGAGCAAGAAACTCCTCAACCTTGCATTAGGCCTTGAGTGTCTAAGTCTCTTGGGTGCATTGGGAACTACTTGCTAAGTATCTTACTAGAGCTGGTTGAAATATTCTGACTGGACGCCTGTCCATACACCAAATGCCCTTTTGATTAGATTGAAACATTCCACAGAAACATGCCAGGTTTTTATGCAAATTGAAGCATTTTATTTCTGCCAAGCTAGAGCTTTTGGTATGATGAATTTGGTCCACTGGAATGGCATTATGATATGCAAAATGGCAACACTGAGGTGAAGAATTGGAGCCTTTTCTGAGATGTTGCATTTTGATAAAATTATTTTTATCACACTTTAAAAATTCATTTTAAAGGGAGGTGTGTGGGGGACAGCTTTGCAGAGAATTGATAAAAGCAAGGTTTATCAAAAAGACATCTTATTCTTTCATGCTACCTGTCTTAAAAACCCCCAGATTCTGTGCTCTTCAAATACAGCCTGTTATCCACTCTCCCCACATCAGCATCCCACTTCAGCCATGCTCCCCACCTGCCCCACTGGGTGACCTCTCTTCCTTCCAGCAAGAAGCCTCTCCTTGGGACAGGTGTCTTCTTGGGTCCTTCTAAGCATCTGTCTCAGATCTGCTTTTCTCATGGGGAATTCAGGGAAAGACTCTCGTGACAAACAGATATCCAGGAAAATTTGGCCTTGGGGGAAGGAGAAGGTGTGAAATTCCTGAACAACCACTTTTCTGCTGAAAATATTGAAAGGAACATTGAAGAGTTTGGATGGGGTGCTGCAGAAGGTGCCAGGATGCAAATCCCACAGGGAATGGATGCTGAGTGTGCATCTCCAGGATGAAAACCCTTGAGACTCATCCTGCAAGGGAAAAAGCAAGCTGTGCACCCATGAGTATTTACCTGTGCACCCTGGGAGAAGAGGGCAGGTGGTGGAGTCAAAAGGCAGACAGCCATAGGCTGATGGGGAATTCCCCTTGCACAAAGACTAATTAAATTTGTGCTGCGATGCAGAGAAGCAGATATGTCAGTAAGACTTCCAAAAAGGGATTAGATGCCTTAAATGGGTACAATCTGCATTTGTAATTACACTGCTTAAGATAACATTTCTGTGAGGTACTTAGCCTTGTTGTTTGAGGAATATACTGATCTGCAGCAGGGATTGGGACAGGAGTTCCCTTGTGCTGAAGAGTCTTGCAACAAAAGGAACATTACACATGTTTTATTGCTTACTCCAAAACATTTGGATGCCAGCCACTGCTCTAGGAAGTCCCTGGACTAGACTGACCATCAGTGTGTATCTCTGGAGCATTTCTATTGTCCCTCCGTTATATTACATTAGACTGAAAATGCAGGAAATTCTGCTCTGCACAGCCAGAACCTTAGGAAGCACTGCAGTTTCAATGCAGCTTTCTGTTACCCAATCTGTTGTCAGGAAGAAATACAAGGAAATATAACTCATCTTTGATATTACACCTGACCTGCTTTCACGGGAGGTGTGTTGTCTTCTGGTAGGCCAGATCAGGGATGTTACTGAGACAGTCCCAAGTCTACTTAAACCCACTGATTATTACCCACTATTAGAGTGCCTTGTGGGTACCAGTGAAATATATATTGGACAGCAGTCTGGGAAGCAGACTGGAAGAAGTCCCTCTGAAGAGGAACTACAGAGGCCTGGGTACAATGGGGACCACTCAGTGGATGAAGAAAACTGCCTGTATGGCCACACACACAGAGTTGTGGCTAACAGCTCATTGTCCACCTGAACACCAATGACCAGTGGTGTCCCTGTGGGTCAGTACTGGGGTCAATACTGTTCAACATCTCTGTCAGTGTCATGGACACCAGGATCAAGGGCACTTTCAACAAGTTTGGCACCAACACCAAACTGTGTGGGGCAGTCAACACACCCCACAGGAGGGAAAGGATGACATCCAAGGGAGCCTGGACAGGCTGGAGAGGTGTGGGTGTGCAAATCCCATGACGTTCAACCAGGCCAAGTCCAAGGTCCGGCACCTGGGTTGTGGCAATCCCAGACACAGCTACAGGTTGAGTGGAGAACTGATTGACAGCAGCCCTGAGGAGAAGGACTTGGGGGCGATGGCGGATGAAAAACTTAACACGACCCATTAATGTGCCCTCATAGCCCTGAAAGGTAATAGGATCCTAGGCTGCATCCAAAACAGTGTGGGCAGCAGGAGAGGAAGGGGATTCTGCCCCTCTGTTCTGCTCTGGTGAGACCCCGCCTGGAACCCTGCATCCAGCTCTGGGGTCCTCAGCATAAGAAGGACATGTACCTGTTGGAACAAGTCCAGAAGAGGGCCACAGCATTGAAAAGAGGACTTCACTCCCTTGTGAAGACAGACTGAGGAAGTTGGCTCTGTTCATCCTAGGGAAGGGAAGGCTGTATGGAGACCTCATGGCAACCTCTGAGTATCTGAAGGGTCCTATAAGAATGTCAGAGAAGGACACTCTGTCAGAAATTGCAGTGATAGGACAAGGAGAAATGAGAAATGGNGGTATTTCAGGTCCATTCCAATCCAGGCCATGATTACCAAAAAAACAATGAATGTGAGACACAGAGACAAACCTTCGGGTAATGTGAGGCTGTTGGGTACCAATTTATCACTGTTTGTACTGAGTAGTGTATCTTTCTGATGTGACATTGGAAGCTTAAATGATTGCAAAGCAACAATGATTTCTCTCAACTGTGGAAGAAAATAGTAACTTCAAATATAAGTTAAAGTCTTCAAACATTGTGAAGACATAAACAGCTTTTATAAGCCACCCACTCTATAACTCATTACTGAAGGAAAAGGTAAATGGAAACGTTTAATCCCAGAAGGGTGACAGAAATAACATTTGGGATTAAACTACAAATTTTCAGAAGCATGGAGTGAGTCACAGGGAAATCCTAGAGAAGATCAAGGGGATAAATACAGCCTTTGATATTGTCTGAACTTCTGCACAGGGAAATACAAGATTTTGTTGCCTGAATGAACAATGGAACTTAGGTTTGTCTATTTGGGACAAGGAAGACAAATGCACAAATTTACAGGTAATGTGTATTGTACCTCTGGTGATTATACAGTTTATAATACTGTTGCTTCAAAGTTATGTATGCATTTGTAAGCAGAATCCTGTCAACAATCCCATTAATCCCAGTGCAATTACTTCTGATTAAAAAATTAAACACAGCTGTAAGTCTTTTGGAACTCTCCAGCATTAATTCCTGAAGAAGTAAATGGCCAGTATTAAGGTAAAGGGTTTTTTTCTTTTCTGTGTTCCTAATATTTTTTCTGCAGTCTGAGTTCAAGTCATCCCAAAAAGTCACGTATGAAGTGTCTGATGGCTACCAAGTCATGACACTGCTCTGAGAAATGGGCAGGTCTTGTGCCATGTGGGAGGTTCGAAGATCTTGGCATGGAGCATACCTGCACCATGGTTAAGGCGCTTGGCTTTTTACTCAGAGACATTAAAAAACCTCCAACCATCTCCAAACAGATCATAAGACATTTTCCAGGGCCATTGAAATCCAAATATTCAGAGAGAGGTTTTGTTATGCTCGTTACTTTTGTAGCATCCTGCTATCAGTNGTTAAAACAATAGCATGAAGTTACAGTTTAGTCACAGCGAAACTAGGTGCCTTTAGAAATCATATTAACCATATCCTGTCACTATCAAGTACGCCTAGTTAAGTGAGATACATTTCAGGACAGGAGAACTTCCTCCGTCCTGAGGAGTTTAAGAGAGCATGTGCAAACAATATGTATCCACAGATGTTTAAACCACCATGACTTACATTTAGAAAATACTACTACTGACACTGACATGATACTTACTCTTTTAAAGAGTTTGGTACTTTCGGTTTCTTGGAAGGGTCTGGACCTTTGGCTAGGATCTTTGTTGGCTGTGTGACAACTTCAGCAACTCAAGATGTGCCCTAAGGGCACCAGAGATGGTCTAGAGGACTGAAATATTTGGAAAGAGATATGCACACATAATGAAAAACTCATGTATTTGCTGAGTGTGTCCCACTGCTCACAAGTAGGATTACCATTGTTCAGGTCTCTGCTCAGGTCTCAGGGTAGTTTTGCAAGCCAAATGATCAAGAAAAAAAAGACCACAGAGTCAGCCTTTGATGATAGAGGATGATAGAGGATATCTATTCCTGTGTAGGAAACAGTAAAATGTTGGAGATACTATGTAGAGTGAGTGGTGCAGAAGACTTCAGAAGGAGGGTTATGCTTTAGCTATGGAACTTGTAGCCATGGGAGCATGGGCTCCATAGCTACAGAGAGTGGTCCATGGTCCAGTTACTGCCAGCTGTAACAGCAGTAATTCTCCTCACAGTGCTTCCTTTTTATCTCTGACAGAGCTTGTGCCCCACCCAGGAGAAGACATTAAGGTATTGGCATGTTCATCCCCTTTATTACTGCTCTGGATGATTAAAGCAGCACACACTCTCTTTCATCAGACAAGTTGATGTCTTTTTTCAGCCCCTGAAGCAGCAACATAGAAGATGGATCTTCCTGGTAAACCTGGCCAGTGATTTCTGAAATCATAGCCTGAAATCTTTGCAAGCAAACATGTATGTAAGTGTACAGCACTTCACATTTACAGATTAACATATCCAGAGCTTGATCCGTCTGGCTCTTATGATGGCTTTGAATTACAAGAACTTCAGCCCACCATCAATAGGGGCATCCATTGTCTTCTGACCTTTACATGCTGGTTTCCAAGTATGCTGTCTTACTTTCATACTGTCTTACTTTCCTCTTCTGCCACAATGACAGGGTTTCTTCTCCCAGCTGTTAAAACCTTTCCTCCAGCAAGATCTTCTTGCCAGGCATTTCCCTTATGAGATGTGGCTGAGTCATCCAGGGGTCAACTGCTCTGACATATTACTGGAAATGTGAAAAGGTAGGGGAGCTCACAGCAGCTCCTCCCATTGCTTTTCAGGCTGGCTCAGCTCACCAGAGGCCGATTGCTAGCTGCCTGAAGGACGAAACGGGAGGATTGTGCTGGCAATTTGGCATCCAGCACTGAACATATTGGTTTCCCAGTTGCAGGCTGTTTCCTGGAAACCAAATAATCTCTGTGGCCAGCACCATCCTGTATTACTCTTTATTAAGAATTTAGCTCAATGCTTCAAACTGGCCACAGACGCATCTCAATTAATTGGCCTCCTCAGTAGATTTGCGGCTCTGATGTAAACAAAGAAGCTGCCTTGGGACAGCAGAGCTTAACAAGACCAGACTTGCCTTCCAAGAGGAAAGTGCAGAGAGGATGTATGTGTTGAATGACAGAGGGAGCTGCACATCGTGCTGAAGTCTATCAGGCGCGAATGGTGTGTGCTCATCCAGCTCACTGCTCACACAAGTACAAAACCCCAGAACAGCTCCAGGCTCAGGAGAACAATTGAGGGAAAACATGAATGCCTTGGAAAAGGGCTGCTCCAACACTTGTTTTTGGATGAAGGTATCCAGTCATGGTTGCTGAGTAATGCAGATGTTTCAGCAAGCAGAAGCCCCTTTTGCTGCTGATGGAATGGCTCTTGTACGGTTTTCATTACATCCTCATGCCCTTTGGAAGGCACAGTCCTGCTCAATGCTGAGACTGCTGTCTCAGGAGTGTTGCTCCTTAGGTGCATTGGGCAGAGCTGGGCTTGTGATTTCCAGTTTTGGAAGAGCTGTGTCTCCAAGTGTTTAATGCTGTTCAGAACCCCTTTCCTTCACCACTCATTTCTCCACTCCTGGTCAAGTCCACCAAAACATCCTGAATTTTCCCTGGGAGACAGACTTCCTTGAAACTCTCTGCTGTGTACTCATCCATTTCACTTCCTTTTCTGCATTTTTTTCCAAATCCTTCCACTGGACCTAGTACAGAGTTTGGCAGATTTCCTGAGAAGCACTAGTATGCAGCAGCTGGTGATGTCTTAGCCATAGAATACTTTAGAAAACTCTGGCAGAGAAGGAGGGGCCAAATTCTTGTGCCAGAGAGTTCCTGGCAACCGAGTGGTACGTTGAAGGCTAGGTAGGGCTTAGCCAGGACTTACCAGGGATGAGTAGTTATGCTCAGCTATGTTACAGGGAGCTTGTAGGTAGGGATGGGGACATGCACTCAAATCTGCAATCTGTGTATGCACTTAGAGTGATTCTTCCTTGGGGTGATCCCTGGACCAGTCACAGTTGTTCTAGTGCTGGGTGTGAATGCCTCTATGATACTCAGTTCTACTTCTGCAGCCCAGACAGTATTTTTCTGCAAATTGCTTTGTTTGTTTTTACTGTTAACATTATGTGAGGAATCACAACCTTTTCGTACAGAACTTGTATTTCAACAGAAGTGAAACAGACTCTTTTGCATAAATGCAAGTATACTTAAACTGTTATAGTCATTTGCCTTTTTCTAAACAAACAATATATACAGGAAATAAAAGCACCACTTTGTTTAGAAAGAATTAACCAAGTTTAACAATTTATCATTAGTTTTCTTATGAAACAAAATTCTATTCTTAACTACACTGAAAAGAGAAAAAGGACAAAAAGACAACAAATTCTAACCATCTTTGTTTAACTTGTAAACAAAGACTTTTAAAATATGTCTGTTTCTTAGTTGAGTTTGAGATCACCACCAGCTGTTTAAATCAGAAAACACAACCATACCTTTCCTTGAATGTGAAAATATTGGAAGAAAATTGTTAGATAGAGGAAATAATTGAAAAGCTAGTGTGTCCTTTGTTTAGAAATCTGTTTGCTGTCTCACAGGCATTTTTTGTCTGACACAGAGGAAGAAACAAGGCATATCAAAAAGCTGAAAATACCACAATAGAGACCAAACTACCACTTACAATTCATTACTCAGATGTTGTTTTCCTCCTAGAGATACAGCTATGTGTCCAAGTGAGCCTCATCCCAGCGTCACCATGAAAAACACCATCACCTCCCTCCTGTCACTTTTCTCTGTTCATTCAGCACTCACTACTCTGCAGAGCCCAGAGTTATGTGATTTGCAAATTGTGCTGCAGTCACAGAGGTGATGTGACCTGCTGCAAACTGCTGCATTTCCAACAGATTTCCATACAAATGGCTAGGAAACCACATGCTTTCAGTGGTGAAACTGGCTGACCAGGGAAAACCATTTCTTCAGAGTGAAATGTGCCACAGGCATATAAAAGCTATAGGCTGATGCAGCGGTAATTGGATGGAGCCCTATAGCCTGTGTGCTTTACCGGATGTCATCCTAAATGAGATAATGGTCCCTACTGCCCTTTAAATCTATGAAATGCTGACTCTTGGACTGATCGAATAAGGACTTTTCTGATAGAAATTCTTTTTTAGACTAGACCACAACACAGGCTTCAGACATTTTCACACAGAATTACTTGCAATAGGGACACCCTTCAGTAAGTTCACAGAACTTCTCTGGTCTTCTCCAATACTCCTGCTTCTTTTTTAAGGATAAAAAATACTTGGGGGAGCAGGGGGGGCAGGGGTGTTGGTTCTTCAGGAGTAACTTGCAGATCCTTTTGCAATTTCTGAATGTTGGATGTCCTGTGATTTTTTTTTGTGAAGGGCTGGGAGGAACTATTTTTTTTGCCAGAGAAAGAGGGTGTCAGTGCCACAAGAGCAATGACACCTTTCTATAAAATGCAAGGGTTTAGACATGCATCTGGCACACACCAGCTGATCCACAGCAAGTGAGCTGCTCTCTCATGCATTATCCCCACCTACTCTCATTGTTGGAATTAAAGCCCCTCCCTGCCAGAGAGTTGTGCAGGTAGAGCAGTGTTCAGATCCACTCGCTTGCCAAAGTGAGAATGAGGCAACTAGTGGCTAGGAAAATGCTGGAAAAGCTAAGTGGTGTCCTGTATAACCCAGAACTGTCCTCACAGAGGAAACACCAAAGGAGACAGAAAAAAATCACAGTCAAATTAGAAAACTTGAGTCCACCAGAATGTTTTGTTTACCAGAGTGAGCAAAAACTGTTTTACCAGGGAGATTGATTTTGGAAAAACAAACAGAAAATTAAATCAAACCTTTAGCCTCAGTCTCTTGCTCATTTAATCAAAATCAAAAGTATCATGACACAAGGCGTTCAACACATCAGCTTTTTGGCTTCAGGGTGATCCTGGCAGGACTAGTAACTATAAAGGGCCGACTCATGAAATTAAGAAAGGTAAACTGTTGAACTGAGACCATAAGTTTATAGTATAGGAACTAATGTCCTCTCACTTCCTTCTGGAAAAAAAACCTAGTCATCAATTAATATGTTACTTTCATCTCTAAATTTTGCAGGACTTTGTCAAGTTAATTAATGTGACGGTATATTTTACAAAGAGAGAAGGTGCAATATGTGNTTTCCAGGGATAGAGCATCCACAACCACTGTGGAAGACCTTTTCCAGTGCCTCAGCATGCTCTGAGTAAAGAATTTCTTCCTAACATCTATATCTAAACTACTCTCTTTCAGTTAAAAATCATTGCCCCTTGTTCTGTCTCTACATGCTCTCATAGTCTTTATTCCTCCTTTCTGCAAGCCCCCCTAAGGTCTTGGAAGGCTGCAATGAGGTCTCCTTGAAGCCTTCTCCAGGCTGAACTATCCCAGCTCTCCCAGCCTGTCTCCATAGGAGAGGTACTCCAGCTCTATAGTCATCTTTGTGGCCTCCTCTGGACTTGCTCCAACAGGAACACATCTTTCCTGTGCTAAGGACCCCAGACCTGGACTGAGCACTCCAGGTGGGGTATTACAAGGGCAAACTAGGGGCAGAAAACCACATCCCTCTACCTGCTAGCCATTTTTCTTTTGCTGAAGTGAGGATGCAGCTGGCTTTCGATTCATGGCTCATATCCAGCCTTTCATGTATGCCATAAGTGCATGGCTCATGTCCAACCCTTCATACACAAGAGCTCCCAAGCACTTCTCAGCAGGGTTGCTCTCAATGACTTCTCCCAGTTTTCACTCCTGTCTGGGACTGCTGATCCAGGTGCAGCACCTAGCATTGGGGCTAGTTGAACTTCATGCAGTTCATAGACACAATCCTCAGCTTCATCCAGGTAACTCTGGAAGGCATTCCATCCTTCTGTTGTGTCAGCTGCACTGCTCAGTTTTGTGTCATCTCCAAACCTGCTGGGGATGCACCCAATCTCACTGTCTGTGACATTGATGAGGACTTTGAAAAGCACCAGTCCCAGCAGAGAGGCCTGACAGACATCAACTGTCACCAGCTTCCACCTGGACATAGAGCCACAACCCTTGGGTTGCACCCATCCAGACAATTCCTTAGCCACTGATTAGTCCATCTATCAAACCCATCTCCCTCCAGTTTGGACGTCAGGGTGTGATTGGGACTGTATCAAAATCCTCACAGAAATCTAGGTAGGTGACATCCATCAGTCTTTCCCTTTTGACGGTTGCCATCACTCCAGAGGTCACCAGATTGATCAGACATGCTTTCCCCTTAGTAAAGCTGTGTTGGCTGCCTTGAATCACCCCATTGTCTCTTAATGTGCCATAGCATACTTTCTAGGAGGATCTACTTCATGATCTTCCCAGGCATAGAGGATGGGTTTGCTACTCTGTAGTTTCCCTTTTCTTTTTCCTTCCTTTTTCCCCTTTTTAAAACTGGAAGAAACATTCCCATTTTCCAGTCTTCAGGGACTTCTACTTGACTGCCATGAGTTTTCAGATGTGATGGAGAGTGGCTTGGCAACAATGTGAGCCAGTTCCCCCAGAACCCTGTGATGAATCTCATCAGGTCCCATACATTGGTGTCTATTTCACCTCATCAAGTGATCCCACACGTGCACTTTGCTTTCAGTGAAATAGACTTCACTCCCCCACATCTACCCACAGGGTAGGAATCTTGAAATAAAGCGTGAAACCTGACTGCCAGTGAAGACTCAGGAAAAGAACTCAATGCACACCTCTGCCAGCTCTGTATCTGTTGTTACCAGTATGTCCTTCTCGAGTATCAGAGGAGAACACTCTCCTTGGCTCTCACAGGTTTTTGGCCAAGGCTTCTCTCGGTCCCTCTCAGTCTGGGACTGAGAATGGTGCCAGCACAAATGGTGAATGTAGGGATAGAGATAGAATGTCTCCTCTTGAATCTTTTCTGTTCACTCTGATTGTTGCAAATTCATCCCAAGCTTGGACCAACATACACATCCTAGACAAATGAGATAGATTTCCTGAAATGCTGGCATACCTACCAGCCTAAAACATTTTTCTCTGGGGGAACTCAGGGTTTAAAGTCTCTCTCTTGTGAAGGCATGCAATGCTTGTGTGTCACTGAGATGTTCCCCACCTCCATCTGCTAACTGGGACCTCACAGTTATACTGTAAGAAAGCACAGAGACAAAACCACACCAAGGTGTCCTTTATCCTAACTTGCATTGCCCAGATCAGTGCTAGGCCTTCTCAGGGGTGAGGAAAATGGTAGGATAGCTTTTCTGTACACTAATAATTAGAAGAAGACACTTGCTTAGGCAGTGCCATAGATACTATGAGTATAGTGTATCTTCTTTAATATTCTTTACCTCTACTACAGCACTTAATTATACACCTCACAGGCCTTTCTATTTACTGTCGCTGTGTAAAAGGCTGAGGGATTCAATCATTTTGCCTTAATCTCTTTTCTAGTTATGATGTTTGCTGAATGTAGCAGTTATTCCCTAGATTGTATCCTTGAATTCAGCCTCGTTATTTTATCATTTTGACAATGAACTGCATTTCCCATCTGCCGTCTCCAATTCTCAATATAATCCAAATCCCTTGGAATCTGGTTACACTGCTCCTTGCTATTTGTTCATCCTCTGCATCATCTGTAAACTCTGAGCTCTCAGAGTTTTGAGCTGTCAGAGTCAGACTGTGCTCTCCGTCTTTTAACTAGGGTAAATCTGGATCTTATCCATAAGGTCTGTGCAATTACTCCAGAGTGAGCAAACGGAAACTAGAGCTGGATATTGCTTAGGTTTTCAACACCCTCATCCAAGTAATTTTATATTTATATATAGACACATGTTATGAACAACAGATGTCCTAAAACTGACCTTGAGGACATTTTTCATCTATTCTGTTCCTATGCCATTTTTCTAGTCAACACCCATTTTTCCTCAGTTCTGTATGTTTGTTTGAAGTTAATTCAACATCAATAAACATCTTCTTATTGTTATGAATGAAGTTTTGGCAAAGTGAATATACTTTCAGGTTGTGTTTGCACTCCTTTTTTCCCCTTCAATTTCCTCCATTTTTTAATTCCTTTTTTTCAATAATTTTTTTTCTTTACTAGAGGAAAAAAGGTTACTGTGTAGCAGACCACTAGACATGCCTGAGGAGAATAAGTTTACTGTGCTCCCTGGAATAAACAATTAAAAAAACTCAAAAAGTGCCTGAATGCATGGAGTTTGATGCACCACACCAATGCGAAGGACAACCCTAGTAGAACTGTTGACCTGTCACATAACTTTGCAATTTATTCTTATGAAATCACTTCCCTTTCCCACACCTCTGGAACACCAGTGTGCAGCAGAAAGAAAAATACATTTTGTCTCTATGACTTTCACTTCTGTTCTATTCTTCCTATGCTGGTGAATTTTACTGCTAGTTGTAATTACAATTTTCAGCATAAAGTCCCAAGGGCAGAGCACACCACATGGGAATAGTATGGAAGCAGATGAAATCTTTTATCAGGACATTTGGGGCAAACATTGCCACACACCTTGAAGGTGTTACATCTCAACCAGATGATTTTCTTGCTTACACCTGTTGCCAAACTACCCTCACAGTTTGCTGGTTTGCATTTTACCTCCTAATTTCTGTCACAGGAGCAGGAGAGACACAGAATCAAGCTTTCTTCTGGCTTACAGCACCTAGTATTGTCTGACCTGTGGAAACAGGAGTAATGTGATCTTGTAAGTAGAGACTGTTTCATAATGTGCACACACGAGGGAGTTCAAGTGTTTTTGGCATTACCTAACTCCCAAGGACTCAACTTTTACCTCTTCTGTTCTCTTGGCAACATGTGGTGCAATATATATATATATATATATACACACACACACATATACATGCAGTTTCCTAGGTTTTTAACACAAGAAGATACAAACAGTGCCATGTGCAAATAAAACAGCCCACCCATGTGATCCATCAGGATTTGAAATATAAGAATCAGCAGACATTGCTGGTGATTGGGTTAAAGGCCTAAAGTCACCAGTTTGCTGCTCTGTTGGATGGTTTGACTTTGCAGACAAGCCTTGGAGAAGAGAGGCACCACACTGAAACATAAATCAGTGTGGGAGAAGAAGTGTGCATTTTATACAAGTTTAAATAGACAGGTTTTGAAGATCTGGTTTGAAAGTGAGACTGAGAAATCACAAATTACATATCTCCTTGCATTATGCTCCACCTGGATCACCAGTGATCCTATTGGTAATAGGATTTTTACCATCCTCTGTGGTAAAAGATGTGAGTGGGCTCTTGTCTTCTAGTTTAGATGCTGATTTTTCACTCCCTACAAATAATGTGATAAGAAATACAGGAAGAGCACATCTCACAGGGAGAGTAAATGTGGGATAACCTGAGGACCAAGTAAAGCACTGTGTCTGAAGACAGAGCTTACTTAGAGACAAAAAAGAGAAAAAAGTCATATATTTTTGTGTCCCGCAGAACAACATAAAGAAAGATCAAAGTAATGAAAAGCTGGTAAAGAACCACAGAGGAACACGAATATTTTTTCAACTTCAGGATGAATTTCCTACTGACCTGCAGACAAAATTTACTGGAGACCTTCAAAGTAATTGTAGCTGGTTTAATATTGATAAAAGATTCTTCAGAGTGAAACAACAATTGTTTTCTTGAGGCTTTGCACTCTCTGCCTGGCCTTCCCGTGTCCAAAAATACTTTTGCAATAAGGGTTTATACCCTTACTGAGGCAGAAAATACTGTGGCTCTTACTTCTGTACCACATCTCAGGAGACACAGACACCTTTTCACTGCTTCAAGTGACAGAGACAAGTTGATTGCACAGCTAGTAGGCTGGATCTCAGGCTAGCCTAGCCCTCAGGTTTCACTGTGCAAGAACAGTCGTAAAGAAAACAGCAACAAAAACATTGTCCCTCTCACTCTCCTGGTGTGAAACAATTCTTCCAGCACCTGGGCATCTCACCTCTCACAAGGTCAAACTCTCATGATGTGCAGAGCTGCTCTGCTATCAGCAAATGCAATGGAAGTCCAGTATTATTTTCTTTGGTTAACAGCAATCCACTGAATGTAAATAATAACTGACAGTTTGCATGCCTGGATTTCAGGCACTGGTCCTGCAATATCATCTGACATCTGTGAAATCTACATACCATGTGCTGGAGGGGAAGGTGCAGAGGGTACAGTGATAATGGGACTCCAATGCATCTTATGCCACTGGAAGGGAAGGACACACCATGTTTTGCCCCTGTCTGGCTTTATCTGCACTCCTTTTCCTCCTGTTTCTTTTCCAATTCTTTTCATGAGATGAAGTATCTCCAGTATGCAAAGACACTGAAATGGTAGTGCAACTCAGAGCCCTGACTTCACACAGCCTGTCTCCAAAACCAGGGCTCAGACACAGGTTGCTGTGATCTGCCTTGTGCAGCCCCTCCTTTCAGGGAAAGAATCCTCCCAACCTTCCTCAGGCTGAGCAACTCAGTTTTGCTGGGCCCCTTATCAACCCTGCACTCTGAGCCATGGCATGTGCAGAGTGATGCCTTGGGAAGGCTGACCTGGAACAGAGACTGGACAGAGCTAGAGATTAAAGGTGGTATTTGTTAAAAGGCCATTAAGGATACACCTTGGGCAGTACAAGAGTCTGGCCAGGGCTACACCCAAGATGGACTTAAAATGATCAAAAAATGGACAACCAGTCACGAGGTCTTACACTTGTATAATTTTTGTCCATTTACATATTGGGGTTTAATTGCCCAATTACAGCTTCAGATTTTGAAGTCTCATCTTTCTTGTTTTCTCTCTTCAGCCTACCGTTGTTTATGCTTTTGGTCCTGAAAACTTGTAACAGTTGTCCTTAGTCTCCATCTGGGAAAGGATGTGTTTTAGTTTAGGATCTACCTACTCTGTGAAGAGAGCTTACTAACACTTTATATGAGGCTCAGAAATACACCCCTAGGCAGCACAGAATCTGAAAAACATGAAAGCTAAATCTTAAGGCATCAAGAGTACCAGTGGAAAAATACTCAGAATATGTCTTCTGAAGTGATTGCTGCTGAAGGGGAATTTAGCAAGGTAGGGAGTTGTCATGGTCCATTGAGCAGCCACATGGAGCCACATCAGACACAAAGCAAAGCTGGAGGACAAAACTAGGTGACACCTTATTCACGCACCTGGAATCATCTCCCCTGTCAAAAAAGCCTCCTCTAAATTTCAGAAGAACTTACTAGAGTTTCTGATAAAGCTGTCACCTCTGACTTCAGTAAGTTTGCTTACTGTTTTAATTCAAACATGAAAACAGTTGTTTTTATGGCAGCTCTAAAGCACCATAAGCAGCGGATACGTGAAAGCAGAGATTTTGCTGTAGCAAAGTGTGCCATGGAGCATGTGTGTCAAGAAGAGTGGGACTTCTCACAAAGTCAGGGAACAAGGAAACCAGAGGTGCCATGTGAGTTTGAAGTTGAAGAGAAGTGATAAAACAACACAGAAACTGGAGACAGTCAGTGGAAATCTGCAAAGTGTGCACTCACGTGCAGAACTAGTTAGCTGCTGTGGAGAGTACTTTTTAATTTGGAAGTCTCTCCCCTTCAATTCCAGCAGCTACCTCTCTGATAGAAGCTAGGAAATATTTTTTCAGCATTAATGAATACATATAATTTCCCAGCCACATTGCCTTTTCAGGCTCACATGTAACAAGTTCCACTGCAATGCAGTCATTTTAGAAGGACTTACAACAGTGACTACCAGAAAGTATTGAAAATATATTGAATATGCATTTTCATTGAAATATATTGAAAATAAATTAATATATTGCAAAATGACTAGTAGCAGCCTAATTGAATTATTGACAACCTTCCTCTTCATCTCATAAACTTTTCAGTGGAGTAATCCATCATTCCCACAAACTTTATGAAGGATGCCATGCAAATTGCAATCCTGAACATAAATTTGCGGACAGCATGCCTGTGCACCTTATGGACCTAAGACCAGGAAGAAGCCATGGTTTGATGAAAGCAGCTCAAAATCATGCCTTTCTTTGGTCTGTATGCAGACAGTGTATTAATTTTCACAAGTATTTGCAGTCTGGTATCGAAAAATATGAGAGATGCACTCATTTGGCTAAAGCCAGCATAAGGTAATTTTAGTGCAGAAGAAAACTTAGGGAAAAGAAGCAGAATAATTTACGTCCATTTCAATTCCACATGGTATGGCTTCTCTCACTGGTGTTTGATTTAGAGTCTGTTGAGTTGCCCATTGAGAAAACTAACCTTTAACTCCTTCTATAATAGCTATTCTGGGCTCTTAGGTTCCCAGCAGCAACATTTATTTCCCACTCTCAGGCCAAAGAAAATTGTTCCATGGAATGTAGCTGAGACATGCTGATGTCTGCATTCTCTATATGTGCATACATGCATATCTGTGCATGCATATGTATGTTCCTTGCTAAGGACACAGCTTTGGTCACATGATACCAATGCTAAAATCTTAAATTAATGCCACCCTTAACCTCAACAACGTTTTCTGAATTTATTCCCTTCTAAAAGGAGCAGAATCTCACTCACCCCTTTGACTGATTAGAAATGCCATTGATCCTGGTGTCATACCTTGTCTGTCTTCATAGTCCCTGAGCTACATAAATTTATCCCACAAAATTTTCAGATTGAGAGGTTTTTGTTAATTTAATTAAAGTTAGTTTTCTTAAATTTTCTGGAGAATGAGTCTTTGGGTTGGATTTTTTTAATCTGCATGTGTACTTTTAAAAGATATTTGAAGTCAGACTTTACGGGTAAAACTTATTTTCATAAAACAATCTATTATATCTACATATTCTACCATAAAAATTTGATTGTCAATATTTTGATTGAAACTCTTTTTAAGAAACACAAGTTCTGTTTCACTACATCTGTTAAAATTCTGTCTTATTCTATTTTCTTTTTAAAAAAAATTGCTTTTATCAATAAAGGAGATTATTCATATGTATAGTTATGTATGTGTACAGTATTTCCTGGGAAAATGCCTTTGCAAATTAATTGATCTATAAAGGATTTTTTCTTCCTCTTTAGGAACTTAATTCTCCAAAGCAAAACTGCATGCCTACATTCAGTTACCCAAGAATAGTTCCTGTTCTTTAGATCGTCACTGTCAAGCAAAAAGAAGTTTTACCTGAATTCAGCATGAGCTTAAATAAAAGAAATTACTTCAGGAAAGCAGTCAGCACCCTCTAGCGTGGACACATTTACATTAGTAAATAACACAGCTTTATGAATATCTGATGAACTTGATGCTGACCCACGAGACAGCCCAATATCTGATTCAGACTCTGTTAATAAACTTCTCACAGGCCTTGAGTAACTTGATTCACTTTGTCTCTTTTTCTTCACCTGTGAAAAAACAGAAAAATACCCTTTTTAAAACACATTACACTGTCCTAATGGCAAGATCCTCCAGTACAAAAGGTGAACTGGTATCCTAATCATGACCAAATGATGATGGCCAGATTGCTCTCTCTACCTTCAGAAAAAGTACTGTGTAATACCAGGGCTGTCTTGTGTGGTGCTGCACCATCACCTGTCAGGCAACAGTTTTGGTTACTTCACTGTGTGATTCGCACCACCCAAATTGTGCTTTACATACTGGGATCATAGTCTCTCCACTGTCAGGTTTTCAAAACTCATCAGTAGTGGACTGGTGTTTCTACTCCTTGAAATGTCTGCTGCACACTGGCTCATGTAGACTGGGATTCCACTCTCCTATATTAATAAATTCCATTATCTTGCACTTAATTTTGGAACTTAGTTGAAGGACAGAACTTGCTTGGGGAAATTGAGTGAGAAAGAAGGAACACAGATTTGGTCCCCCTATGATTACCTTTTCTAATGAGGTAAACAGATCTTAAAAATGTCTGAGCTTTTTACAGAGGCAACATTTAGCTATAAAAGAGACCATGTGAGCAGCTGATCTTTCACTACTATTTGCATTGTCCTTTGTGATTCTCAACAATTCCTGTTGGTGATTATTGGGCATAGTTTTGCTAAAAGCTGGAGATTATCATGTCTGCCAGAGGGAGAATTTTCCAGCAGTTTTAGTACACTGGAAGTGATGAGGAGGGTTGAAAAAGAAGATTAGTGTGCAGAACTCTTTCCTTAGAGTGATCTCCCTGGAGTTTGTCTGGGACTGTGCTCATCCTGCGTGTGTATGTGACACGCTCATACATGGGTTTATATTCTTTTCAAGCCATATTGCCCCTCCAGTGCATAGCCAGGTACATAAACCCCAGGTGGAGTTAGATAGGATATCTCCCTGTTGACACTATATTAAGGGGACTGTGCTGCAGGACTGGACCTGCAATGTAATAACAAAGAACTTTGCAGAACTTGCTGGGCACAAACCACCCAATCATGAATGTCTCTGACTCACGCAGGAAGTGACAAAATAATAAAGTAATTAAGGACCTGTCTAGGCTGGACAAATACAGAGCAGACAAGGAAATAAGTGCCAACACACTCAGTTCAGGTGCACTGCTGCCATCTCGACAGCTGGTTTTCCCACTGCTCAAGCACATGCAAGAAGACCAGGTCCAGGCCAACCTCCTTCTAGTTAACCAAGTATTTTATTATTTTGGGAGGTGGTATAAACCTTTCTTCCTCTCTCCCAGTCAGCCTCTTCTCTCCTTACAGCCAGCAGTTATGTCAGTCAAAAGGCCCTTCCCTTCTTCAGTTCTTTTTAGCCCCCATGAGGGAAAAAAAAAACCTATCAAAAGTAGACAATGGGAGACAGCAGCCTTTTTTTGTTTTCCTTCTGCACTAAGATCTAAGGCACAAAATCAGGAGAGAGAAGTCTCTTCACCTATGAAAGACAGGAACTGGGACATACGAAATCTCCAGGTTTTTCTTAGCACTGCCTCCTGCTTTGGGGTGTGCAGTGATCATACTTCAAAACAGAAATCTGTGTTTTCAAAAAAGGATGGGAAAAGATATTTTCTCTGTCTTGTAATCAACAGTCTTCAAATCCAAAATTCAGATTTTCAACAGGATTAAGTTAACACATGCTGATCTCCAACAGGCAGAGAGGAGAGAAAAAATTGTGAAAAGCAGTAAGATTAGAGATGTGCTGTAAGGAGACAGAACATTCTAGAGGTTCACAAGCAATATATTATTGGATTTGACACCAGTTACATAATTCTTCTTTTATTTAAAATCGTGTCGTTGGAACATCAGTTTATACTGAGATCAAGTCTTTCAGATGGGACCAGTATTTTGGTCATCTCTGTACTACTGGCAGGAGGACTTGCACAACTTCCTTATGCACAGTCACAAAAACCAGCAAGCTGAAAGTAACAACCAGAGATTAGGAATATTCATGGACGTAGTTATCACAACTCTCCATTATCTTTAAACTTCTTTTCTTCTGTTCCAAGCAAAATTGATAGATTTCTCAAGAATTTCAATTATCCCTGGCCTTGCTTCAGACCAGTTGCTGAGTCAGGGTAGGACTCTGTATGCAGTAAAGTGGCCAAAAATGCCTTATGTATGTGGCATAGGAGGATACTCTTTTGAACATAGTGGAAGCCTTCCCTTAATAAAATTTTTGTTGTTATTAGCTCTGTCTTCCAATGCTGTTCAGTATAGCTCCACTTAATCTGTGGATCAGGCCTCCTGATCACAGCGTGTCCACAAAAAAGGGGATGTATGTATTCCCAGCTATCATAAAGCTGGATACTATTATTGTTCTGTCTATGCCCACCAGCTGGGATCAAGCCCTTTCTGATCAACACAAGGCTAAGGCCACACATAGTCTGGGATTTAGCCAGAGGATTTTATCTTCTTCAAGATAATTGACATATTTCATAAGGCTAGATGAAGAAAACTACTTGGGCATGAGCTTGTGCTTATTTCAGCTTTAACAGTAAAGCTTGGCAAGTCCAAGTGATTCTTAGCTAGAATTTTAGGAGGCTCTTATGGATCTGAACTATGGCTTTTTTAAGCCAAGGCCATGCATCTAATAGGATAGAAAACAAGGGCAGGGTTTCCAGTGTAATTGTCGGAACAATACAGCAGCATTTAAATGCTGCTCTTTATGCACCCAACAGCAGCACTGGAAGAAAAAAAGAAAAGCTGCAGAGAATCTGAAATTAAACCAACAAATATCAACAAAGTTGATAATTCACAGAGGTAATTTTCCTATATGGAGCAAAGTGAATTTTCCTCTGTTTGCCTTGTGATATGCCTAACACAGAGAGGAAAATACCAGGCACGGATGTGTCTGTGCTCCTGTTGCCTTGCTGCACAGAACTGAACCACAGATATATCTAGGTGAATCAAGTCCAGCATGTGCTGTTTCTTTTGCTGATACAAGCATAATAACCTGTTAGCTTGGTGTGCCTGTGCTTGGATGCTGCTCGGGAAAGTTTTCTTCCAGTCTGTACTCATCTGCTTCTCATACAGTTGTGCCCACATCAGCCCACAGCTGGGTCCCTCTGTGGAGCCTGAGAACCTCAACCAAGACTGAGAATTGTGCAGGAGCATCCCAAAGGAGGATGGAGCATACAAACAAAAATGTGACAAGATGTTGGACATCACTCCCCTGAGGGGAAAGAAAACATACTCTGATGGATGGTAAGACAAGGAAATGTCAGAAATTTCATCATGTGTGCTGGCAGGATTTTCATACATGTTTCTAGCTGTGTGGTACATTTTGGGGAGGACACAAGAGGCTGAGCAGATGGCACTGAGGATATGAACACACACAAGGCAGATGCTTTCAACAGACCTGATCCTTGTTATGCTCTCTGAGCAGATCTCAGAATGATTCTGTGTACTCCTGCTACTCAGAGCAAGGGCTGGGATGCACCAACTTCATCTCTTCTTTGGGTATTCTCCACATCTGGGTTTTTCCATCACCATTTACATCTTGTATGAGCCTGATTCAGAGGGAGATTTCACAATCTTCTGATAGCTATGTGCTTACTGAACAGAACTGTGTTAGCAGGTTTTTTTTTAAAAAAAAAAAAAAAGTGTGGTTTCTGATTGTGAGAAACTGGGACAGTTTCTCAGAAATATCTCTTTGAAATGCTGTCAAATCATTTCAGTACCAAAGTTTATCAAATCACCTAGACTGGCAGAGCAACATGCCTCATGGTGCCCCCTCAGTGAAACAGGATGGGAGGTTTGCAAGCTATCTTTCACTGATCTCCGTAGCCAGATTAAACAGAAAATGCAGAGTGACCAGTTGTAATTGGCATTATTGTTTTTAAAACACTTGCAGTTGCAAATCAGGATGAGACCTGGTAAACATAACATACCCACGGTGGAACCCACATGAAATTTCAGGGGCAAACTTCATTCAATGCAGTACCTCTGCAATGTCCATTACACAGGAGCGATGTGGGAGACAGAGAAGATACCACTATTACATCACATGTGCAAGCACTAACTCATGGTGAAACCATGTAGCTCATGGGCTGTTTCCAGCGATACAAGTATATCAAGATATTACTGCAAAGTTTTTCATTGTGATAAACTTGTGTAGGCAAATCCTGTGTTATGGATAGGTAAAGTGGTGGAGGATTGTCTTGCTTCTTTCATGTCTAAAATTTCTTCTTCTTCTTCTTAAACTGGAAGAAAAAAAAGAAAGTCTGAACAGAATAGTATCATAAAATGATAAAATGTTCTGCTTTATGCTCACTCTAGATTTTTCTCACCTACAATTTCATCAATATAATGTTTTTGTACTCTGCAGGTAGCAATTAACCTTTAGTCAACTGGCTCATTTATCACATTAGGTTTCCCAGGAAAGCAGTCCAGACATAGAAGAGTTCATTCTACTGCTCATTATTTTCTCACTCAGGCAGGGCTGAAACTTTGAAAGGGTTTAAGAATTTGCTTATATTTCATTAACAGCAAGGAGAAAGTTCTGTTACACCATAAATATGTGCCAGCAGCAGAAAATAACACAATACTGACAACAAGAATTTCATTACTGAATTAATGTTTCTTTCTAGTTAGAGGTGCATTTTGTCAGTATCATCACTATGTCTGCTTGTTCCCTCTCCTTCTCTGACCCCAGAATGAGGTTGTTTCATGGGGCTGGAGTCCCCCTGTCTCACTTCAAACATGTGTAGCCTTATATCTAATCCAACCAAGACATCTGATGCCTGTCTACCTGGTAGGACGCCTTCAGCCTGCAATTCATCCAAAAGAAAGCTGACTAAGGTGAGTGGACTGTGTTGGAGGTATCTCTCTTTCCTCAACTATGCAGGCCATTTGGAGACAGCACTCAGACTGTTTGATTTATATTTTGGTTGCTATTTTGAAGAGAGAGAGCTCCATGCCTTGGTGACATTCTTCCTGCAACACTTGTCTGTGCAGTGCACTGCGGCAACACTATGAGATCCCTGCTGGAATTGGGGTCCCAGTGTGGCACACACCCTGCAAGCAGATCTGAACCATTCCTAAAGAGACAAATTAAGTGACTGGACAGAAGAAAAGCACATAGAGGCAAAGGGGTACCCTGAGATCATACCGCAGGTAAGTGGCAAAATGTAGAGAAAATCAAGGCACCTTTACTCCCAAGTGAATATCACACCCATCAAATAATACACTACTTCATATTAAACTTTTTATGTTTATCTGTCCTTTGGATCAGAAAAGTTGTTCTGTCTTTCTCCAGCTGGAATGTCAATATGGCAAGCTAAAGTCAGGTTTGACAAAATTAAATAGGGGGAAAAACATAATTCTGTCATAATTCTGTCTTCTTGGCTGAAAAATAGTGTGTGGACCACACTTTTGCCAGAGGCGTGCCTGATTCAGATTGGTTTCTGAAGACTGGTAAGTTAGCATGGAATATGTTTTTCTGAACATCACACAATCCTTGATTGAGTTATAATAAAAGAAGAGAGAAAAAATTATCAAGACAGTGTTCAAGAGAAGGGAGAGGATGTGTTTCCCATTAAATTATTTCACTGGAGTCCTGGCCAAGTGAATGGTTTCTTCTTCAGTTTCAAACTGGAGAGAGAACTCCTTTGGCCTGGTCATCCTTTTTGCTTATTCTTGTGTTGAGTGTTTTCTGATGCACTTTTTTAGATTAATTCCTTGATTTGTCTTTATTTCTCACCTTCAGAGACATGAAGATTTTAAAATATTTTTAAATGTGTCAGCAACACACTAAACTTACTGCATGGTGTTTCCCAGTCTGATGAGAACTGAAGACAAGCTAGAGAAAAATGCCTGTGCATTAAAATGCCAGTCTTTCTTCCACTGGAAAAAGACTGGCTAACGCAGTGTCAGACAGAGGCTTTATACTAATGATGTCAGCTGTGAAAATTCAGTGCCCACATGCAAAAGCACTTCCTTTCCATGGGGCTATAAGAGTTCAAACTTCAGCATTTCTGCCTGGACCCTCTCCCTGAAAGAAGAGATGATTGCTAGGCAAAGAGCCAGACCTCCCTACACGGCAAGATATCCATGTATGTCTTCCTACACATTCTGGAGATGGGAACTTGGGATCCTGCACCCACGCAACCCCTGCCTCCTGCATACTGAACTTTGTGCTCTTTGTGCTCTGCCCTCGCCTGGGTGTAGCCCAGTCTACAGAAAATGCCCTGCAGCTGGCAAAACAGTTGACAAAGTGGCTGTTATCCCACTTCTCCACGGCACACATTGGGAAAAGGGAGAAAGAACAAGGCTGTGTCTCATATTCTGAGTTATTACTCGAACATCCCTAGTTGCTATGGTGTCCCAGTGACACCTGTGCATGCTGTGACACCTGTATATGCAGTGACAACCAGAGGGGCCAAGCCACAAATGGCTTAACTCATTTATGGAGCAGAAACTGCTCAAGAACAAAACAGTCTAGATTAAGTACTATACTAAAAGAGAAAGGTATAAAGTAGCAATGATTGAGGTAAGAAAACTACAATTTTAGCTAGCCCTCTAAGCAGAGCTGTCACCAAGCACTCAAATCTCCCCATCACCTTAGCTGCTCTGTTCTTCACAGCTGCAAGCCACCCATCTATATTTGGAGGTCAAAGTGCAGTCATTCACTGCAGAAGGGAAAAACTGTCTGTGTGTGTGTGGAGCTGTCTGACTGCTGGGCATTGCTGGGACTAGTGAGCTTGGCTGTTCTCAGCCTGGCCCTGGCAGCCTGGCATGCTACAGCAGATGCTGAAGGAAATGCAAGCTAATACCCTTGAGCAGGAGCAAAATGCTGCCTCATCACAGACCTTTGATCTCAACCTGTGTTTTATTCACCTCAAAGCTGTTTCTGGATTAGATGTGGGCACTGAAGCCTCACTTTTTAAATTAAACATTCTTCTTTGTCCCCCTTTTTTTTTTTAAAGGAGAGACACATTTAATTTCTTATATTAATTTCTCCAATAAAGCACACAGTACTTGTTGGATGATTAAAGGCTGTACTGCTCTTTGGCAGACAGCACTGCTCTGTAATTCCAACCTATTCACATCCCTCAGCTCTCCTTTGAAAATACCAAGATTTCCCTTCCTTGCCAAATGATGAAAGAGATCTGCCAGCTGAGAGGGGGTTTTAAAATAATTGCAAGTACAAAAACGGCAAGTAGAAAAAAACTTGTTGGACAGAAAAACCACCTGTCACTAGTGTAGCACCGTACAAACCCCAGAAGAGCCTTTGCTGGTTTTGGGCCTGTTTTGACTGATTCACCTGGTGACTTCTAATGTTCAGCTGTGAAACCCTGAAATTGACACGCTGTTTCAGCACTCAGAGCTGCACAAAACAGAGCTTTTGCAACAGTATTTGGAAAAGAGAGGGTTGATATCATTCTGGATGGTGCACGCTGAATATCCATCCTGTAAGGCTCCACACTAGTGCTGCTCCTCTCAAGGGAGCCAACAGGTGGCATAGTACAGACAGCAGTCATGTCAAAGTCAAGGAGCAACACAGGTTTCCTACGGTACACAAAGGTTTGCAGCACCTGTCTGAAGGAAGAAAAAGCATGTCATTTTTCCTATACTTAACCTCCATGGGCTCTGGATTAACTCTGTCTACATATTATTAATCTTCATTGCTACTTTGCTTCCCAACCCTAACAGGGTTTTCTGATGACCTTCCTGACTTCAAGATTTCCTCCGTAAACACAGATATACAGCAGCATAGCATCAGACACCAGGTATGAAGGGCTATTTCTTCAACAGCCATCTCTATGGCATGAACAAAAAAGGATACATCTGTGGTAGATAAAGCAGAAGGAGTTGCTGGGACACCTCACTCACCCTGACAAAGAACACAAGGACTTTCTCCTGAAAAGCGAAGATAAGAGACTGTGGAAAAAGTCCACAGACCAGAACTATATGCCAGTGGACACTAACTACCTCATCAGCCAGACCTTTCTCCAAGGATCACACAGTGCGCCTGGACATTTATCCATGCCAGTGACATCCAGCCCAAATCGCTTCTCCTGCTCCAGCTTTCAAAAGGGACGTAGAAAATGAGGGAATCTCATCAGAGTCCCCTTGTCATGCAGATGGTGAGGAGAAGGACCTTCCCCTCCACACCACCAGTAACAGGATGTTCAGAGGAGAAAAAAGAAGTCTCAAAAAAAATCTAAAACAGGGATCACTACATCCCACATCTCTGTCAGAAACTTGATTGATTTGACTCCCATGGCAGGTTGCAGCAGACCTGACCTTACCCACGAGTAGAAACACACTTTATCACTCACAATATCAAGCCTATGCTTGGTTTATCAACATTACAGTGCATCCAGATCATCAACCAACTGGCTAAGGGCAGCCTAAATAAGGGCATCAACAGGGTCCAAAGCTGCCTTTTAATTTCAATAATGCAATATCTATTTTATAATAAGATATTTTATTATAATCCCTCTGTTTTCACACCCTGTTATTACTCTAGTGTACTTAAATAATATTTAACTTCAAGGGCAGTCTCAGTCATCTGCTCCAAATTTATTTACATACAAGTAAATATCAAGCAATAATGCCACTGTCAACCAAAAAAAAAAAAAGAATGAGAGAATAAGAGGAATATATTTGCAAACTTAGGATGACAGTCCAGACTGAATGTCAAGAATATACCAGCAGCCATAACAAAAAATACCAAATGGGTTTTTTTTAATTTCCTCCCCCATCTTACCCACCAAAAGGCTACATTAAAATATGCATTTTCTAGCAAAGTGTTTGGGTTTTTCCAGCACACTGGGATCAATATTTCCTCTCCAAATACTTGGAAAATGAGTCACTGATCAAATGTCAGCCACAATTTATTCATTGTGCAATGTTCTGATCTCAATGCAAGGCCTGCACTGTGAATATTTCTAGACTTACTAAGAGCATATTCTGGTATTTCTCCATCTCTAAATTGCTTTTGTTCTTGAATGTCACCAGAGCATCTTAGTGGACACATGCAGTCAAAGCAGTTTTCTTAAGACAGCCAATTGTTTACTAAATAATTCATCAGCTACACAAAAGCCAAAAAGGGGCAGAAAAGCTCCAGAATGAAAAACCACTTTATGCAAATCAGTGTTGCTCATACTCTTCAGATTCTGGAGGCAAGTGGTGCTTTTCACAGAGCTTGCAGAGCACAGTGTGTTCAGCAGCTCACCCTGGGCATACAAGACGGGCTGGAGGGACAGATTGGTGTTTGCAGCCAAGTGAGTGACCCAGCTGGTGGTGGGCCAGCTGCAGACCTTCTTGCCATAGGATAGGATATCAGTTGCTAAATGTTGATGTGCTTTCCACATCCCTGGTGGCTCTGCACCAGCATATCCTTCCCCCTCAACAGACCATGCAGAGCTCTCACCACACTCTCTCATCCCAATTTGTTGCTCAGCACAGCATTTTGAAGTTCTGAGGGCAAAGAATCATTTTCTCACCCTGGGCACAGTAAAATGCAAATTTTCTGTAGATGATAAGTGCCTTGGTTCCTCATGCTTGGCCAACTCATTTTTGCCAGGGTAGAAGAAATGGAATGTGCCAGGAAAAGAGCTGATGTCCTTCCAGGTGGAGAAATGGAGACTGACTGGAAACCCTCATTGGCTGACAATACTTCCATGTTCTCTCACCATCTGGACACATCTGGGAACATCTGCTTCTGTCTGCTTCTGGAAAACCAAGTCATTCCTCGAGCAATGGAAAGAACAAAGGCACATATTCCAGTGTGTCTCCTGTGTGAGTTCAGTTACACTTCACATAAGCCCTCTACTCAGCATGAGAGTGAGTCAAGACTTCTCTACCTCTCTCCTAGGACCGGGTGATGTCACTATCACTGAAATCTCTCCTCCTCTTCCAACTGGGTTGTAACCGGCCAACATATTCAAAACATGCTGGAACTGCTGAGACACACACATTGTTACTGCATAACATTCATTTTCTGAACAAATTGGTCTGAAAATATCTCTCGGTTCCTAAGGAAGCAGAATATGCTTATCTGCCTCTCTTCACCTCCATGGTCGTGTCTGACTGTGCAATTTTCATTTGGTTTGTTTATTTTACTACTCTGGATTTAATTTAAAGAATTAGTGTTGCTAAAATTACACACATGGTGATATTTGCTGTAATTTTATTAAAAGGAATGTGCAATTTTCTGTCGCAAAAGATGAGGGTGTGGGAGTGGAGAGAGAGAAAGACCACTCCAAAGACTGCCAGTAATAGAAGTAAACCTGGCTTTGATTTAGCCAGCAGCAGCCTGATATATTTATAGATTTTCAATTACATATATCATAGCCTGCAACACATTCCTAATACTACTTTGGAACTTAAATCACTGCCTTAGGCTTTTTTTTTTTTTTTCGTTATCTGTTTCAAGTCTGAGCTCTTTAAAAAAGAAGAAAAAATAAAAAAGAGAGAGAGAGACTAGGTACTGGTGTGTCCAGAAGAAGGAGATATCAGTTTTCCGTGCTATTGAATTCGAGAGGTAACAAAGGACTGCCATTCAACACATTAAGGAATTAAATTTGGACTGGCAGTTTGGAATGGATTTTTCTGCAGCACTCAGCGTTTTCCTATACCAGGATTTCTTCTGGAACAGCTACCCCTGATGGTCCACTCTACAACAACGCTTGCTCCAGAGCAGATAAGATTAAATTAGTATACTTAGGCCACCATGAGAACAGCTCATGCCTAGGGAATGAATCACAAATCACTCTTTTTCTTTGTTAATCCCATAACATTAACCAAATTAATGTCCCTTTGCAGACAAACATTTGTTCTTTGTCAGCACAGGAACATTTGAGGAAATTAATTCAAAATAACTTTCAAAAGGGATTTGTTAAATTCCTCTAAAGCCCTATGACCTCAGTTTAGTTTAATTGGGCATTAACTCGTTTAAATCAATTCTTGTCCTAAATCAATTAAACTAAGCCGAATTGTGACCACTTCAGCTCTGAAAGAGAATGCCCACACTGTGCTCTCAGCAGTTCAATTACAGCAGTGGAAATGCACACTTTTTGCTTAATTTGGATCATTTTTCTTCAGTGTCCTGTGCTGACAAGTCCTCCGTGATGCCCCAACAAGACCAAAGTCCCCTTGATTTGCAAAGGTGGCAAGGATTTGGCCTCAGCTCTTTGGCTCCTACCCTTGCTACTTGGTATCCACTGCTCCAGCCTTCCTCCCAGTACTATCCCTCATACCATGGTGCATTTGGGGACCAGTCAGTAGTCCTTTTTGTTTGTATAGACATTAAACCCCTCTGAACTTACATAGGACTACACAGAAAAACTCAGTAGGATTATTTTTGCCCTGGATGCATCAGCTTGTGTCATCAGCAGACCCTTTTTGCTCAGGCAGCCCTTTCGCACTGTTGAACAGCTAATTGGGTGCTTGGCACAGGAAGGGTCTTGGTGGCCTCTTCATACATCCTTGTTTGTTATAGTTGCACGGCTGATTTTACTAGCAAACCAGTCCTAAGAAACACTGCACTGAAAGCCACAATGAGTCTGTCATCTGCAAACTGGAGATGCTTTCCACATGTGGCAGGTCACAGAAGCAGAACCTTGATTTAGGGAGCCTCTATGAGACCAGGCCATAGCAACACAGTGGATGGGAGCCCAAGTCAGTAATAGTTGTGAAAGAATGAAAATGAGCCTTATAGCATCAAAAAAGGAAAAGAGAGGTTTGCCTGCCATTGCTGTGAGATATTATAAAAGTGTCTATCTCTTACGAATGCTCAAGAGAAGATACTTTTTTTGCAAGGTACAGCTCAACCCCATAAAATGCCTAGGAAGCATGGACTCGAGATTGAGAAGTGTTACAGCTGTGCTGTACTTTGCCTTTGCAACTTCTTTGGTGTCCATAAATGCACACACTCACCAGATAAAGTTGTATCATTGTATTTGGTTTGTATGGCAAGGTTTTGCTAGCGGAGGAGCTACAGAAGCGACTTCTGTGAGAAGATGCTAAATGTTTCCTCTGTACTTGACAGAGCCAGTGCCAGCTGGGTCCAGAATGGAGCCACCACTGCCCAAGGCTGAGCCCATCAGCAACAGTAGTAATGCCTTAGGGATGATGTGTCTAAGAAGGAAGGGAGATGGCGGAGAGAAACAACTGGGCAACAGCAACTGCAGATGGAGGAAGGAGTGAGATTATGTGAGAGAAACAACTCTGAAGACCTCAAGGCCAGTGGAGAAGAAGGGGCAAAAAATGTTCCAGGCACCAGAGTAGACGTTCCTCTGCAGCCTGTAGTAAAGAACATGGTGAGGCAGCTGCACCCCAGCAGCATATGGGATCCACCGTGGAGCAGAGATCACCTGCAGTCCGTGGAAGACCCCGGGCTGGAGCAGAAGCACAAGGAGACCTCCCAGGAAGCCCAAGGTGGAGTAAGTTTGCTGGCAGGATTTGTGACCCCATGGGGGACCTATGATGGAGCAATTCATGGAGAACTGCAGCCTGAGGGAAGGCTGAAGAAGTTCATAAAAGACCATCCATTCCCTGCTGGAGAAGGCCAAAACAGTGAGTTCCTCCCCTGAGAAGGAAGGTGCAGCAGAAACAATGTGTGATGAACTGATCACAGCCACTATTCCCTGTCCCCCTACACCACTGGGGAGATGTGGAGGATGTAGAGAATTTGTGAGTAAAGCTGAGCCTGAGAAAAAGGGAGGGGTGGGGCGAAGGAGTTTTAAGATTTGGTTTTATTTCTCATTACCCTACTCTGGTATGATTGGTAGTAAATTAACCTAATTTCCCCATGTCTGTTCTGCCCATGACAGTACTTGATGAATGATCTCTCCCTGTCCTTATCTTGACCCCTGAGCTTTCCATTATATTTTCTCTGCCCTACACAGGGGAGATGAAGGACAGAAGGGGGATGACAGAACAGCTTTAGTGGGTACCTGGCATCCAGCCACGATCAACCCACCACCACCCACTGTAAACAGCAGTTCCACAAATGTGGAGACACACAAAACACAAAAGCTACACAGAACAGCTGAGCCGTACAAGGAGTCAACAGTTAAAATAACTCCTTTTCTATCTGTTCCCAATACTGTTTTTCCTCTAGCATGTTGTGGAAGTTTGGCAGCTTTGTAGTAGAACTAGAAAAACTAGAAGATAAAAGGCACAATAGGCATTTTTTAAGAGCTTCTTATAAAATTCTCATTAATCATCCAGCAATTCTACATCTAAAAGTGATCCAGCAAAATGTCTGCTGGGGGTTTTTTTGTCTCAAGATGGAAGGCAGAGAATAGCAATACTCTTTCTTCTCTCCAGAAAGGAAATAGGAGGAGGGTTGGCATAGATGAGTGCAAGATAACAGTGGCTCGTGGAATATGTGATACTGTCCTCCACAGAAGTGAAAAAAGGTAATTTTCCTGCTGGCTGTCAAAGAGCCAGCAGCTGTATTGGTAAGCAAGATCTAAAGAGGGCAAGGTCTTGCATTAACTGGTGACACTGTTTTGCTTGCATGGCAGTTTCAAGTCTTGCTTAATTAAAGGGAAACATATTCTAATGAATATACAGCAATGGTAATACCATCCAGACTGTACTTTCTGCCCAGACAAGACAGAGTTTTGCACAACCAGTTCCCACTTCAGGTTGTCCTGTAGGCATGTTCCTGCCCCTCATTTTTGCAGCTATGCACTATTACCCCTCTCCGTTAGCTTGGCCTTACATGGTTTTTGAATCTGACCAGCATGTGCACAGCAACTGTGTCTGGCTTGTTGATACATTGTAAGGTGGAAGGTGCAACAGAATTGGATGGATAGAAATCAGTGGAGAATAGCACCAGGAGTCTGGGTATGAATCAGCCTGGCAGACATTCAGGATTCACGGAATATAAAGGATTAAAACTGGGGGCTGCCCTTGGGTACTTGAGAAGAGGCAACCTGGATATCTACAGACCCTTGAAAGAAGTGAGATATCCTGACTCAGATTAGCTGAGACCTGTTTGGGCCGTTGGAAAATTTACCTCTGCCTGCATGTGACACTGCATGTTGTGAAGTGAGCTGGTAACATCTGGGGCAACATCCTGGGAAAAGACAGTCATTCATTATACCATTACCTATCACAGGTAGCTGTCCTGCCAGTCTCACCCGTATTTTCAAGAGCACTTCTCCACTCCTTCCTTGCCTCTGCTGCTTCTCCAGGATCTCGGCTGTTGTTTGTTTTCCTTCTTACAATTTGGTATTCTCGTGCAATTACATATGGTTTTCCTCCTACCATAAAAGACATTGTCACTTCTAGCACTGAAAATGTCTGAGGACCAGGCGGCAATAAATAGCAGAGTGCAAAGGTCCCCATTTCTTCAACTGACAGATCAGAAACTTGAGTTGAAGTGAGTTTCTGCCAGATTTACAAGCAAGGCAATCAGCCCAAAAACAGTAATTGGTTTAGATGTGTATCTCCAAAGAACAACAATCCCAAATAAGGAATTACCCCTCTGACAGAGTGTATAAGCCCAGTACTCTATAGCAACAAGTTCATTGAGATCCAAGTTGTATCAAGCCTAATTTCCTCAGTTTGACTTTGTTCCAGCATTTTGCTACTGCAAAATTTCTTCTCAAAAGAAATTCAAAGAATTCAATTCAAACTCAAAAGAATTCAAAGACAAATGTCTTCTCGATCAGTGATGCCTTTCCCAAGAGCAGGCTTAAGATCTCATGGGAAGTTATAGGCACACTTTGAAAACCTAGCCCTTACCAAGCTTATCCTACCAACATATGCTGACATGGTTACCTTTTGTAAAAAGTCAACTTGATGGTGCTAAGTCTGAATCTTTAGGGTGTATTTTCAGCAGTACACCTCTGTGATTTCTCCAGTTCCTGGCAACAGGTAGTCAAGACCACAGGACAGTAGCAACTGAAGTCCTGAATGTGATTTCTGAGTTTGGTCCTTGCAACATGTGGCTTTGAAAGAGTACACTCATACGTCTATGTGTCGTAGGGCATATCCAAGGCTGTCGCATCTTGCAGCTATTCTGAGGGCTCTACAGAGGGACCTGGACAGGCTGGATAGATGGGCCGAGTCCAACAATATGAAGTTTAGCAAGTCCAAGTGCCAAGTCCTACCCTTTGGTCACAACAACCCCCTACAGCACCACAGGCTGGGGACGGTGTGGCTGGACAGTGCCCAAGCAGAAAGGGACCTGGGGGTACTGGTGACAGCAGCTGGACAGGAGCCAGCTGTGCCCTGGTGGCCAAGGACGCCAATGGCATTCTGGCCTGTATCAAGAATAGTGTGGCCAGCAAGAGCAGGGAGGTCATTCTTCCCCTGTACTCAGCCCTGGTGAGGCCACACCTTGAGTGCTATGTTAAGTTCTGGGCCCTTCAATTTTGGGAGGATGTTGAGATGCTCAAACATGTCCAGAGGAGGGCAACAGGGCTGGTTAAGTCTTGAACACAAGCCCTGTGAGGCAACTGGGGTTGTTTAGCCTGGAAAAAAGGAGGCTCAGGGGAGACCTTATCACTCTCTACAACTTCCTGAAAGGTGATTGTAGCCAGGTGGGAGTTGGTCTCTTTTTCCAGGCAGCAACTGACAGAATGAGAGAACACAGTCTTAAGCTGTACCAGGGGAAGTTTATGTTAGACCTTAGGAAAAGATTCTTCACTGAAAGAGTGTTTGGGCGCTGGAACCGTCTGCCCTGGGAGGTGGTGAAGGCACTGTCCCCGGAGGTGTTTAAAGAAAGACTGGATGTGGCACTCAGTGCCATGGTTTAGTTGATGAGGAGGTGTCAGGTCATAGGTTGGACTTGATGATCTCAAAGGTCTTTTCCAGCCGTTCATTCTGTGATTCTGTGATTCTTGACTCTGGGTGTGTTCAAGCCTATACCAAAAAAGGTACTCCTTAGTTAATAGCACGTCACACAAGGAGCTGTGTTCAGATCCCCTGCTTGCCTGAAGACACCTGAATGTGCGATGTGTCCTGTCCAAGGGGCGTATTTTCCCAACACAAAATCATGAAGGTTGGAAAGGACCTCCATGATTGAGTCCAACCTTTGACTGAACACCATGATGTCAACTAAACACTAGTTCTAAGTGCCACAACCTGTTGTTTCCTGACGCTTCCAGGGATGGTGATTCCTCTACTTTTCTGGGCAGCACATACTAACACTTAGCAACTCTTCCAGTGAAGAAATTCAGTGATGCTTCTAATGTCCAACCTGAACATCTCCTGGTGCAGCTTGAGGCAATTTCCTCTTTTCCCATCACTGGGAAAAAAGACTGACCCCTACCTGGCTACAACCTCCTTTCAGGTAGTTGTAGAGAATGATAACTTTCCCTTTTCTCCAGGTTAAACATCCCCAGCTGCTTCAGCTATTCCTCAAATTACTTACATCATGACATAGCATCTTCTGTCTGTCTACCTTCATGCAGTAGGTTTTAATTGTGAGTGATATAGGAAGACAGTGTTCTAACCAGTGAGAAAGTGAACAGAAAATAGTATACCATGCCCAGTCTTCCTCCTTCTTACTATGCAATGTCCTCATTTCACCAATCATCCCTTTACTTCTGGAGGAAAGTGCTCACCTGATTGCAAGATGAGAAAGAATGTTCTTGCAAGGGTAGCATAAGAACAACATTTACGACTCCTCAGGAGCACTGCATCTTCCTTGATGACTTCATGGCATCTCTTACCAACTGATTTCAGCACTCGGTATTCAAGTGTGCTGGATTTCATGAATATCGATCTTAATTACCTACTTATGCGTCAGAGGCAGTTTGACTGTAAGACACCCAAAGGAGAGATTTTCCTCCTTTTTCCTCCATTCCCCATCTTCCTCTCTCCTACCACTGTAGCAGCTACTATAATGGTCATTCCTCTGCTCTGTACAAAAAGACAAATTTTCAGACTTCTGAAGTCATCAGCCCCAAGGAATTCTTCTGGCTTGCAGATTTCCCACTCTTATCACATGTGCTTCAAAAACAGCTGTCTTGAACTTGTTTTGAACACTCACTCCAAGTATTTGCAATGGAAAGATACATTGAAGATATGTATAACATATGCATAATAGATTTATCTCTAGATAGATAGAAGGATATGCATATTAGTATTATATAGAATTATATAGATAAACATACTTTTTTCCCTATCCTCTTGCCCTTGCACTGAAAGCCGACGGTTATTTTCTGGCAAACCTCTGATTGTATTTTTTCTCATCTAAATTTTGTCTTCCTAGCTGAAATCTGCATCAATCTCTGCAGATTAATAAAACAAAGAGGCACTACTGGAGGCTGCTGGAGGACATTTTTCTTTTAAATTCTGATAAACTTAAGTGCTGGTCATTAATTTTTGTGTCCCAGAGGAGTGCCTGGAGCCTCCAGAATAATTTCATTCCAACAACTTGCATATAATTTTGCACTGCACTTTGGATCCAAGCCAGGGTGTCAGGATTGTTATTTATTGCAACTAGTAAAAATGATTCTCAGCTGTTGTAATTTGGAGACATTTGAATGACTGGTGGAGCAGTGCTCGTTTGGCTTGGCAGCCCAGTGAACGCCCTGTAATAAGAACTAACAACGCTGACATATCAGCTACTGTCACAGCAGTTACCAGAGGATTTTTAATTACTCAGGGAGGAAGGGCAAAAAGGAGAAGGCAGCCTTTTTACACTATGAGTTAGCTGCCTGGCTCAAGGCTCCAACGTTGCAAGTCTCCACTTTCAAGCACTTCCATGCTTGCACACACCCTTTTTTTTCAGTTTTTGTAATGGATTTCATGTAATCCATTAAGCAACCCATGACCACCTGTACTGATTAAACCCATCTTTCTTCACTATGGGGAGCTAAGGCCCTCCTTGGGTACTTGTAAACAAGACTTAAAGGAAGTTATCCAAGGGAGAATGTGCAGTCAATGAAGGGGAAAAGGGCATGGTAAGGGGGTGATGCTAACAAGCCCCACCACTCACCACTGTTAAGAATGGTCTGTAATTAGAGGCTAAGAAGAAACTTGCAGGGGCAAGCTATCATGTCCTGAAGCTGTGCAAATGCTTCAGACCACCTTAGATTGTCGTCTGACATGAGAATTCATGAAAATTCAATCTCTTCAAGCAGAAGGTATCTGCTCTACTATAAGACTGCCAAAGGGAAGCCGATACCTCTGAAAAATGTTGAAAATGTGTCCGGGTTCTTCCCAAGGCACTTGATTCTTCATCTTAGCCACTGTCTGCCTGTAGATGCAGAACTCAAAATTCATGCTGTGCCTGGAGAAACATGAGCCAAGGGTTGACTTAAGCTACAACCTTCATCTCCTTGCTTCTAGGAGCATTGGTTTTAGAATTGTCAGCTGGCTGGAAGACCCTGAGCCCTACCAGTCAACCTACACCTGAGCTGCATGAGCATGGGAGATTGAACTTGTCTTCTTCCTGTGTGTGCTTAACTCCTGGTCTAAGTGAAGAAAAAGCTGACAGCTGTGTTTTTTTAACTGATATAGACTAGATGGCTGACTCCATGATTTTTCTGTAATGATCTCTCCCCACATAAAACCTTTCTAGCTGACATAGCTAGACAGTAATGTCATTCTTCCCCTCAAATAAAGAGTTCCAAGCTCTTAAAATCAAAGGCAATATCTCCTACTATTCCCCATGCACTAGATCCCAAGGTCTTTGCAGACTGCATATTTGTGCCCCCTGTTATTTTCACTTGATTTTTAATGTGTTGTATTTGATTTTATGTTTCCCTATTTATCCTGGTCACCTGATAATTGTGTTAAATAATCACACAGAATCACAGAATATATTGAGTTGGAAGGGAGCCACAAAGATCATCAAGTTCAGTTCCTGGCCCTGCACAGCATCATCTTCAAGAATAAGACCATGTGCCTAAATACATTGTCCAAACACTTCTTGAATTCTGTCAGGCTGGTGCTGTGACCACTTCCCCGCAGAGCCTGTTCCAGTGCCCAACCACCCTCTGAGGAAAGAACCTTTTTCTCATACCAAACCTAAACCTTCCTGGACACAAGTTCAGGCCATTCCTTTAGGTCCTATCACCACAGAGAAGAGATCAGTGTCTGCTCCTACTCTCCCACTCATGAGGAAGCTGTAACTGCAGTGACATCTCCGCTCAGACTCCTCCAGGCTGAACAGACCAAGGCATCTCAGCTGTTCGACATACAGCTTCCCCTGAAAACCCTTCACTTCCCCTGAAGACCCTTCACCTTCTTGGTTGCCCTCCTTTGGACACTCTCTAGGAGCTCAATATATTTCTTATATTGAGGAGCCCAAAATTCCACACAACATTCAAGGTGAGAGCACACCAGTGCAGAGCAGTAGAAAACTTGAGGTGACACACCCCTGCAGAAAGCCAAACCTGTTAATATGACAAACCTTTCTGTGCTCCATGATTTCTGACAGCAAGATTCTTTGCAGTGGCTGTAAGTTATGGTGTTCAATTAGGCCATTTATTGCTTTTGATGTCTCTGCAGCCAATATGGACAAAAGCTTAATTGGGGTAGTAGCTCAGTGCAGCCCCACTGACTTTAGTTAAGCAACACAGATATCTGACTACTGAAATTC
Organism: Illadopsis cleaveri; assembly: GCA_013399915.1. Taxonomy (NCBI): domain Eukaryota; kingdom Metazoa; phylum Chordata; class Aves; order Passeriformes; family Timaliidae; genus Illadopsis; species Illadopsis cleaveri. Next base: position 9,004 of record VXBB01004129.1, on the reverse strand, counting down.
TGGTCCTATACCTTTTTCTTTCTCTTTTGCCTCCTCCTCAGAATCTCTGTAAGTATGAAGGAGGATGAGATTTTCAAACCTGCTGAAATGCATGGGAGCAAGACAGCAAAAATATCTTGTTTGTTTTGCAGATTTAAACTTTAATGTTTAGTAAGTGAAATGGATTAGTTCCTACAGTGCAATCTCACAGAGTGATCCAAGACCATCTGAAGTCAAGATAAGTTTGCATTGATCAGGCAATTTCATAACTATCATGATAAGCTCATGCCAGCTTAATGACTACTGCAAGTCTTTATGCAGCATCTACAGAACTGCCTGGCTTCTCACTTACTCTCTTTAGTATGAATCTGACATGCTGGGTGCTATAGACCTGACTCAGCATCTATCAAGTTTTATTCTCTTTAGTTTTTTTAATGTTAAAAAAATAAACAATTGATTGTAGCTCATGTTTCCACCTCTTACTTCACTCCTTGAGGTCAATATCACTCTTACTGGAAAAGCACACTGCAGAGCCTGCATTTCTCTTCTGATGTTATTTTTATATATCACTTTTGATCTCAGGATTCTTTTCATCCTTGCTTCACCGCTGTTCAGTAACATTTTAACTGAATGTACTTCAGTGAATATGTCCCCACTTTATGCTTAAGCACATGCTGTCCTTGTGGAAAGAGGGGAGGCTAGTGAGGGTGGAGAGAACACAGGTCATGGCAGAAATCAGGAACTGAGGTGGATCTCACATGTGCATTGGCAGAATCATAGGCAGATGAGGACAAATATAAAAAACTAGAGCACAAAACCATCAGGCTTACAGAGCTTCAGATGGGTAGTGAGTAAATTAACTCCCCAAATCCTTCTAGCTGAGGTTTACCTCTGCTGGCTGAACATATACTGACAGAGTGGACCCAGAGATTCCTGTACTTGCTTCTGCTAGTAATCATACATGATGTGTTTTATGTCCAGTGTGCTACAATTTATTATATCCAATGTGCTTTCCATGTTACTACGTAAGTTCAGAATTATGCAGTTTCTTTCCATATTCTTAGGATTTAAGCAGGCAAATAATAAGAAGGGAAATAAAGCGACAGACCCAGAAAAATGTGAAAAATGGGCTCAGAAATACCTACTGTCGGTCTAGTATATTTCTGGTAGAAAAAAATTATCCATTTGTCATCAGACTCAAGAGCACTCAGACCTCTGCCAATGTCTCCTCTACTGGGCAATGATGACATTAACCTCAAAGGGAGAGAAATTTGGCCCTTTAAAGGGCCATGGTCAGGTTTACTACTCACATGAAACAAAACAGATGACACTGCTGTTGGGCTCCAAAAGCAGTGTGCTGCTTCCTGGGGCATCTCCAAGCAGCACAACTGCCAGGGAGGTAGGCCTGCCAAATACAGGCATAAAATGCGCCACCTGTAGCTGGAAGCATGGATGCGATGTGGTTGGATGTGCACTGGGAGAAGGACAAAGGACCTCTCTACTTCCACACTCTCAGGGAGGGGCAGCAATTACTCCCTGGTACCCAGTGCTGGTGGGGGGATGCAAAAGGCCGTAACGACACCAGGCAGCCAGTTAGCCTGCTGAGGGGATGTTCATCTTGTGAAGTTTGGCTCAGCTTTGAGCAGCAAGAAGAAACTGTCACCATTTCCCAGAATTTCAGCTGACAAAAGCAGTGATTGCAAATGCTAAGCAAAGTGCTTTTTGTCACATTTTGCTAACAAAGCAGGGGTCAGGTCCTTTCTGCCTGTTGAGATATAAATATCTTAATTAGATCTTTGAAAAAGTAAAAGAAGAAAATCTAAAAGCCTGGAAGGTATTTTATTATTTCTTTTTTATTTTTAGTATTAAAAGTATAGCTCAAGTAGTGCTGGCACCAGGATGCATAATCCACTTACCAGGGCAGAAAGGGCTCTGAAGCTGCACCACAAATGCATCATTTGATAACAGTAATGAAAAAGACACCAATCTATATCTGCAAATAGCATTAGAGCTGACTTGGTTTGAGGACCAAAGGAAGCTGATGCTGAATTTATGAGGCTGACATCTCAAACATTTGAGACCAGTGCTTTTTTTCCTCCTCTGTCTTGTTTCATCCTCCCTTACTTTCTTATTTTTAATAACTTGACCCTCTTTTTGGGTCAGCTCTTAGTCCTATAATGAAAGCAATTTAGTCAGGAAAGGTCACAGAGTGAAGTGGGCTTTGTCCCAGGGTCGGAGTGGACCAGCCACGTGTGCTCGTGCACCCTGCCCTGCAGGTCTTTTGCAGACCTGCATGGTGCACGTGCTTTGGGATGCCCACACCACATCTATCCATGTCTGCAGTGCAGTGTGGGGCTGGAAATCTACTGACCCACATGGGAGACACACCATCTGACTAGGAGATACAATCTTGTCCAATGTAGGTATTTCTCCCCACCCCATCTGACACAGTCAATCACACAGCTCCTCAAAGTAGCCTCCTAAAGGAGGAGTGATCTGTTGGAGAAAATATGTGGGATCAGGAGTCAACAGACATGAACAAGAAAGAAAAAAAATACCCTACTGCTGCTGCACAGTAGTTCTTTCGGCTAATACCATGTCTCCAGCTGCGGCAGCAGGAAATGCTGCATCAGCAAAAGGCACAAGCCCATTCCCTTACGTGATTTTCTCCAGTTCCTTGTGAGACAGTCTTCTGTCACAACCTCCTATGCCAGCAAGTTCCAAAAATTCCCTTCCCCTCTGTACACCTCTCTCTATAGAAGCAGTTTCTTTCTTTTCTGTTTTAAACCACTCCCTTGAATCCAGTGTTGCAGAATTTGCTGAGCTATGGTTCCACTTTAAGCTTGTGTTCCTCTGATTTTGCATGTGACTGTCTCTGATCCCTCAGTTCAGTCCCAGACTAATAGCTCCTACCTTTTTAGTGTCCTTTGAAAGTCACTTTTTCATCTCCACAGACATTTTAATTGCTCTTTTCTTTCCACTCTCTGTATCCAGCATGCTTTCTTAGAGACAAGACCTGCATTCTCTGCTCAAAATGCATTAAATTTTCTCATTCACGTCATCTTCCAGCATTTTGATTTGAACATGCTGAATAAACTGGTGCCAGCACTTGTTTCTGGAGGACCTTCCATGAAGACCCCAGGCAAATGGTACCCCATTGTAAAGCACACGGCTTTACAAAACCATGTCTTTTTTTTCTCAATACACTCTGTTTAGCCATTTTCTCTGTGATTTTACTCTTCACCGTAGACTTTCATCACCTCCTCAGTAGTGTAAGTCACTTACTGTTTGATAGTTCCAGCAGTGACCTGACACCCTTGCTGTTTGCAATGACAGTTTGTGCACCTCAGGCAGCAGATCAGTGGGTTCACACCTGAGCTCCTACTCAGTTCTCCAGTGAATACCATCTGGTCATAAGAATTTGTTAATATCTTATTAACCATGGAGCCAAACACTTTTCAGGATTTCAGGCTCCTGGAATTGATGCAGACTGGCATTTGTAAAATTTGCCCTTGATCAATCCCCTGATCTCACACACTTTTCAGTGTGACTGTGCTCTCTATTTCTCTACTGACACTTAGACACACCAAGTGTTAGCCAAATCCCCCTTGTAGGCCACCCCAGTCTGAACAAAGTGCTTGCTCCCAGCTCAGCGATGACCTACTTCTCTACAACTTTTCTCATTTCCTGTGCCAGCAGAGAAGTTCCATTATTATGAGTGACAGTCAATCCTTTCTGCACATGTTCCTCTTCTCCAGAAAGGTGTCCTGGATTCTTACCATCTACTTCTTATAACATCACCTACCAAAATTTGAGGGTCTGAATTTCTCTGCTGGTTCCTCAGCCTCACACAAGACAGGATTTCAGACAGTGCTAACAGAGAGGTCACAACCTTCAGTCTCCAGTTTCACCACTGAAGTAGTAAAGTTCACCTACCAAGGCAGACATAGATTAGATAAACTATGCTTCACAGGTGAGGCCCACTGCAGTGCTGCAGAAGGGTCTTATGGTCACTGGGTACTGGTGGTGGCCCAGGTACCCAGGAATCTCCTGGTTGTTCTTGATGTGATGCTGACAATGGAGGTCTGACCTCAAAGATAATCTTTCCGTTCAGTGCTTTGCATGTCCCAGCAGATTTCTTCAAGTATGCTGTAAGATGTGGTGTCTGGCATCTTCATGACAGCAGCTTGAAGAGCACTTTGAGATTTTTACACTATGTGAAGGCTCCCAGAAAAATTGCTACTGGCCTCTTTAGCTCCATAGCTCTTAACACCATGGATCACTTTAATGGGATTTCTAACAAACCTTAGGAGAACATTGTGATCTGGATGGGGTCAGACAGTGAGGCAGGGTCTAGCTCAATTTGTCTATTTTAAAGAACACAGGGTGCTTGCAGGACCCTTAAGGCTCTTGAAAAATATGGGGACTGAGTGGAGGTAGTTTTTAAAAAAACACACCTAAATATCAGGCTTGCCACTTGTGCTTATTTCTGTGAGTTCTTACTTATACTGTCACAATGAGCTACAGGAGGAAATTGCATCTCCAGAAAGCTGGCTGAGCTGCACATGCTGTACAGTGTAGCTAAGGAACCCCAGGGGTTATGGAGGAAAAGTCATTCACCAGGTTATTGCTGTAGGGACACAGGAGAGCTGGCACAAGAAAGGGCAACCACAGGTAACAGCGAAAAAGACTACTCCCAGGAAAGCAAGGCAACTGTATCAATATTTCTGATCTGCTGAAGACACTGATTTGCTTTATCCTTGGACTTTGTAAGGTACTGGCACAGGAAAGGAGTAGAGACCTTTCTGCTTAATATAGTCTAAAGCTGGGTTGTTTTTTCTTTATTTCAGCTGATTTGGGTTTTTTCTGGTTTGTTGATGGAAAGCTTACTTAGTCCTTTCCTTTTACTAAATTTAAGCTAGGTTTCATGCCAAGCAGCTGTTCTTACATGGAGGAGGGCTGCCTGTGGTTCTACGTGGTCTCGCAAAAGGCACAAGCTGACCCAACACTGACTGTGGAGTTACAGAGTTACAAGCTTGAAGTGATCAGAGATGTAGAGGAGACGTGGAGCTCCTAAAAGGAACAGCTAGACAAGTGCAAATCAGCTAGAAAAAACAGCTGCATTTACTTGCAAGTCCTAAGGTGTTACTATTGAGAAAGAAGTATTCTAGTACTTTATTGGTTTTGCTAAAAACACGTGTCCACACACCCTGGAAAAGGAATGATTGGTCTCTACAGTACCTGATTTTCAGCAGTTTACTCAGTTACTCTAAGGTGTCAAGAGCTCCAGATAGGGTCCATTGCTTTCTTGGGAGGAGCTCAGTAATGCTGTCCACTCATCTATGCTTGTGAAAAAGGATGCAGTGACCCAGACAGAGCTCGCTAAAAAACACAGGTGTCCAGGCATCAGGCTACCAGGAATGCCTAAGCTTTCCACTGGATTGTAGCACAGATATAAGTGGTGTCAGATGTGATCAGGTAGATAACCTGCTCAGCCTGGTAGCAGAGCTGCAGGATGAAGCAGAAAGGTTAAGGAGTATTAGAGCACCAGAAAGGGCAATAAACTTGTGGAACCAAGCTCTGGCCTCCATGAGGCAGAAGCAGCCACCAGAAATAATGGAAGATCAAGGGAATCCTATGTCCATCCCCCAGCAAGGAGGTAGCAGCTGTAAAGAAAGGAACAAATGGAGCATAGACCATGCTTGGAGTGCAAGCAAAATTGTTCTTCACCTACCTCACTCCCCTAGTGACGTGTGTCTGCATAAAAATTATGAGGCTTTGTGCATGGATGACCAGCCAAAGAATGAAGAAGATGAAAGTCTGGTAACACCAGAGGTGTCACCACAGTTAGAAACGTGTACTTCCTCATATTACAACAACTTCCAAGGGGATTAAAACAAGGGTTATAGTTGTAGGTGATTCCCTCCCAGGAGGAACAGAGTACCCAATATGTGGCCTGGGCCCAACCCCTAGAGAGTGTCTGATGACTCTCTGGGGCCTGGGTTAAGGACATCAGCAGGAAATTTCCTAGCCTAATGAGGCCCCCAGGCTACTACTGGAGCAGGGCGTCTCACTTCCCACAAGAGCTTATCTGTTGTTTGTTTACCGGTCAGATAATTCAAACAGGGCAAGCTGTCTTGTAGTGACTTATTTTGGTGCCATGGGGTTAACACTGGTCTGGCATCTCCCAGCTGCCCATAAACATCACACTGCTAAAGTGAGATCTGGAAAGATAAGCTGGATTTCCAACTAGTAGACACCTCCCTTTATGATTATAAAAGTGACACCAAACGTTCACAAAGCAGAAATTTTCTACACATTTCCCTGGAAATGTGTGGAGTTTCTCCTGTGAATAGGGATGCTTGCTTCTCAGTTACTCCCCAGGGATTAAGTGAAAGGAATCTGTGTAGAATACTGTCATTACAGTGGTAAGTTACATTTGACTCCTAATCAATACTATTTCTTTTGCTGGTTTTAATATAGGTACCTTGATATAGTGCAATGTGTATGCTGTCTATGCTGTAATCTACTAGTAGTTCTTTTTAGTTTTGTATTGTGTTGTAAGTAAGTCTGATAAAGTCTTTCATNCTGGGGCCTGGGTTAAGGACATCAGCAGGAAATTTCCTAGCCTAATGAGGCCCCCAGGCTACTACTGGAGCAGGGCGTCTCACTTCCCACAAGAGCTTATCTGTTGTTTGTTTACCGGTCAGATAATTCAAACAGGGCAAGCTGTCTTGTAGTGACTTATTTTGGTGCCATGGGGTTAACACTGGTCTGGCATCTCCCAGCTGCCCATAAACATCACACTGCTAAAGTGAGATCTGGAAAGATAAGCTGGATTTCCAACTAGTAGACACCTCCCTTTATGATTATAAAAGTGACACCAAACGTTCACAAAGCAGAAATTTTCTACACATTTCCCTGGAAATGTGTGGAGTTTCTCCTGTGAATAGGGATGCTTGCTTCTCAGTTACTCCCCAGGGATTAAGTGAAAGGAATCTGTGTAGAATACTGTCATTACAGTGGTAAGTTACATTTGACTCCTAATCAATACTATTTCTTTTGCTGGTTTTAATATAGGTACCTTGATATAGTGCAATGTGTATGCTGTCTATGCTGTAATCTACTAGTAGTTCTTTTTAGTTTTGTATTGTGTTGTAAGTAAGTCTGATAAAGTCTTTCATCTGTTATCTCTTGTCAGTTTAATAAATAATTCATTTTTTAAATAGACAAGATCTGCTAGTCTTAAAACTTGTGGGTCAAAGTAATTTCTTACATTTAACCTGCTGCCAAAATCTGAGGCTAAGGCAAGGCTTTTCTGAAGCTCACGTTTGTTGTGTGACTACTACTCAATACTGATCTTCTTCATTGGGGCCAATGAAGTGACAGCATAGAGTTTAAGGACAATCAAAAAGATCTTTGGGATCTTGGGACATTTAGTAAGGAAATCTGAGAGACAGGTTATATTGTCCTCTATACTTACAGTTGAAGGCAGCAGCATTGGCTGAGTCTACTAATACAGGGCTCCGTGGCTGGTGTAACTGCTAAAATTTTGGTGGTTTTGACAATCAAAGGCCGATGCAGCACTAAGCACGTTGCCATCAGAGGGGACTCACCTCCCACACTTTCTCAGTGAGGAGTCTTTGGTCAGGAACTAGTAGGGCTGATTTGTCCCTGGCAAGCTGTGGGATGAGATGCAAATGTTAGAGGGACAGTGTGCTAGTGAGAGAGGTCTGCCAGTGACTTTGAACTGTGAGATACACAAGAGCACACTTGCAGTCTTACAGAGACAAGCCAGGGACCCCTGAGGTAACAGAAGTCCACAGGGAAACACCAAAGAAATATTTCAAAGGAGCAGAGAGGTGTTCCTCTAGGAAGGTGACAGGCCTGACAGCCTGATGAAGTGCCTCTTACACCAAGGTACACAGCATTGAGCAACAAACAGGAGGAATTGGAAGGCACCAACTGGAAAGCTGGTGCTGGAAAGTTACGACCTTGTTGCCATCACTGAGACTTGGTGGTATGAATCCCATGACTGGATTGCAACTATCGATACCTACAGACTGCTCAGAAGAGATAGGAAAGGAAGGAGAGGTGGGCGGATTGCTCTCTACACCAAGAGTTGGATTGAGTGTGAAGAGTTGTCTCCGAAGAACAGCCATGAGCAGGTTGAAAGCTGATCTGTGAGGATCAGAGACTAAGGAGACAAAGAGAGCCTTATGGCTGGTGTCTACTACAGGCTGCCTGATCAAAGTGGAGTTTGCAGTCCCAAGGAATATGGGTAAAGTGAGGAGAAAAGTTATGCCCTTGAACTTCAGGAAAGCAAACTTCCAGCTCTTCAAGGATACAGTCAATGGGACCACCAGGGAGATTGCCCCTCCCAGGAACAAGACAGCAGAACAGAGCAGGCAGATCTTTAAAGACACCTTCCACAGAGTACAAGGAGGGACAAGAAATCCAGCAACAAAGGCAAGACACTGGGGTGGGAGAGAACAGCTGATTAAACTAAAGGGAAAGAAGGCAATCTATAGGCAATAGCCACAAGGACAGGTAAACTTAGAGAAGTGTAGAGATGACATTTCGTTGTATAGGGATGAGGCGAGGAAGGTCAAGGCAAAGCTGGAAACTAACCTGGCAAGAGATGCAAAAAATAACGGAAGGGCTTCTATGTGTGTATTCACCAGAAAAAGAAGGTCAAAGAAGATGTACCCTCCCTGGTGAACAATGCTGGAAAACTGGTAAGAAGGGATGAAAAGAAGCCTGAGGTACTCAGTAACTTTTTTGCCTCAGTCTTCAATGGCAGCCTCTCTTCCTAGACTTCTTGAGTGGATGAAATGCAAGAAGGGAACTGGGGAAGTCAAGTGGTTCCCACTGTATAGAAAGATCAGGCTTATGACCACCTGAGGAACCTGAATGTACATAAGTCTGTGGGACCCAATGAGGTGCATCCCAGAGTCCTCAGGGAATAGGCTGATGTAGTTATCAAACCACTCCCCACTGTATTTGTAAAGTCCTGGCAGTCAGG
>VXBB01004128.1:63502-93810 GCA_013399915.1 Illadopsis cleaveri | reverse complement strand
AAAAAAAAAAATTCAAGGAAACAGCTATGATGACTGTGGTAGATGAAACTTACATGTCTTATTTCAGATTTAGGAAAAAAAACATTTAACCATAGTAATTGAAAAGCCAAAAGCTTACATTTCATTTAACAGTAGTGTATTAGTACTAATAGTGTAATTGTAATAGTAATAGAACCAAATAAAACATTAAAATAAAACCTCCTTACTCAATATAAAAAATGCTTCCTACAAGAGAAAAAAAACATAGAAAAGCTACAAGAAAAAAAAAAAAAAAAAAAAAAAAAATTACAAGGTTCTTAAAGATCACTTTGAAAAGAAAATTGTTTGGATTATTGTTAAAAAACTTGTGAGAAAAATCATGAAACTGGTAATCAGCTCTTTGACAACTGTTCCTTTTCCATTATTAGTATAATAGAAGAAAAACACAAAAAACCTCAACCTGTTTCCTGTTAAAAATTGTATTCTGTTTTACAGTCCCAAGGCCAGATGGCAAATGGTTGTCTGTGGAGAACCATTCATAATGGCAGATCCTTTTGAATTTTTATCCCATAATGTCATTTCAAACACTTCATAGAAATATATCATGAAAATATCTCCTTGAAACTAGGAGAATATAATTCAAGAAATTGTCATTTTAATTCTGACTTAACAATCCTGAACTCCAAGTGAGATATACAAAATACTTCAAAAGCTGAGCCTAGGAATTATTAATTCTGCTTCATATTACAAATCACACACTTGTCAGATGCAGACTTTTTATGGATTAATATAATTTTTCATGTGTCCCAAATGTTAATGGCTCTTTTCCAGTGTTCCACAGGGAACAATTAGCCCTTGTTTTCAAGTGCTATGACTCTGTAATACAATTACACTATAAATAGAATAAATATGTTTAATGCATTTTAGGGTTTTTTTTGTGTTTCCTGTCTTACCTGCTCTAAAGTTTGTACTTCTACATCTCTACTAGGGAATGTAAAAGTTTTTCCCTAAGAAGCTCATCTTCCTTTAGTTTAGAAGATGATCAATCTAGAATCTCTGTATGTTCAGAGAACTATATGGCAGCAGTCTAATTGACACTTTAGCAGTGACCTTCTCTTTCCCATAAATAAATTTCTAAAGGCAACTCTTGTCTTACACTATAAAAGTGAAAAGGGTGAGGCTCAAGTTAGTTGTCTGTGTGTTTTACAGTTACGATAATTTTTGTCTATCTCAATTAAAAGCTATTTTCCCTCAATGCATGGAACTGAAGTTGTGCCATTGAGGTCAGCATCTGGGACAAATCATTCTGCAAGCACCAATCAACACACAGTAAAAGAAATAGCAGGTATGATTCACCACACTGACATTTCATGTAAAGGTAGAGAAACACGCAGGAGGATGTTTTTATTTCTCCCAATAATGTTTTTGGTTTTCCCACCTAGTTACTTAATAAGACCTGATAGTGATTAGGATGTCAGTTCAGGTGAGATCATAGCAAGAGTAGGCAGTATGGTGAGAGATAAGCAGCTCTGTCAAATTTTTGTACTTGAAAGTTAGATTCTAGATCTCATTTAGTAAGTGGATTGAAGAGAGGCATGAGACATTGAAACTGGAAAATATAATTCCAGATCTGTCTCGAAGTTGGTATGCTGATTTAGGCAAGCCATATATTATCTCTACAGCCTTGTTTCTGCACTACTAATAGAGTGATTAGACTTAATAGGAAGTATTTGTGTTAGTTAGGTCTTTCAAAATGTGATACATTAAAGAAGCATGGTAAACATTGGTTCTTTATTCTCACCATATAATTTTCAGCACTTTTTACCTTGTTTTCTTGTTTTCAGGCCATTCCAATAGGTCTTGTAAGCCAACATCTAGGATTCTGTTTTCTCGCTACTTGAAACCACAGCTGAGTCCACTCGGGTCTTTAGCTTTCTATCAACATACTTAATTTTTCATATTTTTCCCATATTCCAGATAGAGAGAAGACAGTCCATTACTTATTGATTCAGAACAAGGGAAAACCTTAAAATATTCAGCTCTTACTTGCTTGTGAACTAGATACAGCACTGCTCATCCAATATACTGATGTTAAGCCTTTCCAGTTTAAGTTAGAGCTCAGATGTTGCAACTCCTTTATTCACACTTTCATGTTTAAAGTTCACTATAGAGTTAATAGTCAACTTTGTTCAAGATTGGATACTTTCTGAATTCGTTGATTGGTTGATTGATTGGGTTTTTTTAACAGTTTATTACGCTATTGAAGCATTTTTATTTCAAAGTTTTCAAGCATACCTTTCCTGAAGTTTTTCAACAGTGATAGCTTTTACATTCATTTGTTACTGTAATATCCATTTTTTGATTGCAGACCTGTGTGTTTAGTTTTGATCTCAAGACTATGTTTTGTAACCTTGTTCCTGAAAGTAACTGCCAGCTTCTGTTCTTCATGCACTTGGGGACCAAACTTGATTTTATTTCCTAGTACAAAACTCACATGGACAGAGACCTGCCCCTTGTCAGTATTTGGGACATATAGCAAGTTTATTTTGCCCCTCCTGCCTTATTCTCTTGGTAAGGAGATGATCCCGTCTTCTGTTCACTCTCACATTTACCTGTATGTTATCCCTATTTGTCTTAGAGCTCTGGTCATTCTTCACTTCTACTGATTACGTGTTTTCCTCACAGGCTTCTCATATTAGATACTCCCATATACTATATCACTTCCATATTGCACTGTGTTGATTTCAACTAGATCTATCATGTCACTACTTTCTCCTTACAGTGCACATAATAGTCTAGTGTCTTATCAGCATGTCTTGCAACAAGACTATAATTCCTCAAGGAATAGTGATGCCCCAAAGTGCCACACTACTCATCAGTTTTCAGAAGGTTTCTCATTCAATTTGAGGCCTTCCCTTCCTCAAACAATTTAAGGGTAAAATTGATATTCCTTTGTTTTTATTTTGTGATAAATCTTAGTGATTTATTGTATTTTAAAAAAACTTGTGTGTTGAAATTTGTGATTCACCTTTCAAGGAAAAGGGAAGCTGAATTCACTTTTGTCCATTTTTGTTTTCTTTCTGTAACAAGTATCCTGTCTACAGTTTCTATCTTTCAAAACATTTATAATAGAAAATTACCATAGAGATGATAAAAAAAGGATTTCACTAGTATCCTCCAGTATGCAAATGAAGTTCTGAATCTAAATTATAGTTCAATAAAATGTGTGAGAAAGTACCAATATAAATTTATGACTGAGATGTTTATCTTATAAAGTTTATTTGGTAACATTGTTGAGAACAGGAACAATTTGTTCTGAAATATTTAGAACAAATATTTTTTTACCTCAGTAATATAATATCTGTGTATTCATAATAAATGGAAGTTAAGTCTTTTGTATGCATTATGGGACATTAAGAGGAGGAGGTTTGATGTAGTTATGTCAGATTGTTTTGATCCTGCGGGAATGTAGTGAGGGACCAAGGAAGGGAGCATCTGCCATTTAACGTGTCAGATTTACAGGGACCAGTGGAACTGACAGACATTGACGGAAGTGTGTTTTGCAATTTATAAGGATTAGAATACTAATTTCTGCTGCATTTATAATTCACACAAGACGTGTAAGCAAACTAACCTGCAGTCTTACTGAGTATTTCTCAGGCTACTAGTGTACACGGTAAAGCGACTATCATAAAAGTGATTTTTTTTTTTTCGCTTTAGTGTCCGAGGTGAAATGAGTGATGGCATTCTCCTTACCTGCCATGATGAATGACGAACATTTTACAGGGAAAAAAGTATATGTTGTAATTTTTTTTTTTCTCAATATGGTAATAAGGGAATAAATGGTGACTAAAAAGTCAGAAGTGTGACCATGAATAGCCATGTTAACTGCAGACAGCAGATGTCATTTGTGATAGTGATAATTTCTATTAAAAAATAGAATTATAGAATTTAAATGCAATAAAGGTATTTAAAACCCGAAAAAACCGCCTTTCTTAAATAATTTACGACACTTTTTTCCTGCAGGTCTATGGCTATAATTTTACAAACAAAACTAAGGAAATAGTGAAAGGTTTAGCAGTTAAAAACACAAGTCACAATAAACTGATCAAGATAATTTTTTTGCCATTTAATTAAAAATCTCTAGAAAAAAATATTCTTTCAGTATATGTCATATCACATTGCTCTTAAAAGAATATTTGGTTTCCGTGAATGTGATGCATGTAGAAAATTTAAATATACAGATTACAGTTATTTAAATATAAAGATTTATAAATAAAAAATTAAATTAAAATTAAAAAATAAATAAAAATTTTAAATATAAAGATTACAGTTTATGCTTCATGATAATTATCAACAATACTGCTATTATTAACTACTAGATATGAAGCTCAATTGAGATGGTTGTCACTGGCCATCTGCTTCCTATCAGTTGGTGAAAAAGGCTTAACAGATTCTCATGTGGCTCTCATCTTCCAAATCTCTGTAATTTCAGGGAAAATCTTACTTATTTTTTCATTAAATTTATTGAAAATTAGGTCATTACAATTTTATCCCATCAACACCAAAAGGGAAATTCTTACTGCATATTATTAACTTCTAGTTAATTTTTCTGCAATTACAAAAGCAAGATGGAGAAAGATATCAAAATGCTTTATTTCTATTATCTGAGAAATGATATGAAAATAATAGAAAAGTTTGTGGTGTTTTATACAGACCCAAAGAGTATTCTATGACAATGAAAAAAAAAGAAGGAGAAAATGTTTCAGAATGGAAATAAAGCTGAGGATCTGGAGTTCTTAGTTGGAGCTCAGGGCCAATGTTCTTTATTCTTATTATAAATGATCAGGATACAGGAATAAAATATACATTAAGGAAGTTTACCAATGATACTAAACCTGGAGGTTATGTGGATGCCCTTGAGGGCAGAGAGGACCTTACAGGGAGATCTGGATAGGCTTGAGAGCTGGGTGATTGCCAGCTGTATAAAATTTAGCAAGAACAAGTGCAGGATTCTCCACCTGAGACAGAGTAATACTGGTTATATATACAAACTGAGTGATGAGAGGCTGGAGAGAAGATCCACAGAAAGAGAAATGGAGATGGCAAGCTGAACATGAGCCAGCAGTGCCCTGGCAGCCAGGGGGGCCAACCCTGTCCTGGGGTACATCAGGCACAGCACGGCCAGCTGGGCAAGGGAGGGGATTGTCCTGCTCTGCTTGGAGCTGGGGCGGCCTGGCCTCAAGTCCTAGGGACAGTTTTGGGCAAACAAGGTTACTTGGTAATACAATGGCAAGTTCATAATATTTCTTTAGTAACTTTCTCCATGAAATCTTTTTTAAGCAGCGGCTAAACCTATACATCCTGTATTTTGACAAGATACACAAAGAATATAGCATTTTTAATCTTCCTTAACCTTCTACCTAAAATATCTTACAATGCCTCAAGTTGAATATTTAATGCCTCTGAGGATAAAAATACTTATCTAACTTTGGTTATCTAACCTTTAACATGGGCAGGACCTCATTCTGATGACTTTCTATGATAATCACCTCTTTCCAGGCAAGATCATCCAGGTCTTTAAGTTCTGACCATTATGATTCTAAAAATCAAATTCAAGTTATTTGTCTAGATTAAATGGCCTGGCTCTCATTTCATAAAGTTTAGTAAGTTCTACACGCCTGATTTACTTCCCTGGCCTCACAAACACATACACAAAACAAACCAAGCAAGCTCTCTGTTTTTATCTTTTAGTTTCTTCAAGTCAGTATTTACCTGTAGTCCCATATTTTTCTCAGAACATTACTTATACTGCTCATTTTAGTTAGGCCCATTTCTGTTACTCTGGAAAGTAAAGGAAGTTCCACTCCCTTACTCAATTTTAACCTCTTCTTTCTGGCATTTTTCCCATGCCTTAGTATGGGCAATCATTTTTGTTTCATCAGACAGCACTTCCCTTGGGTTTATGATATGTTCTAGTCCAAGTTTCTGGGCAATAGGCAAGTATAACAACCCAAGTGTTAAAATTATGTAATAATCATAGTCCTCAAAAAACAAGAATCATACAAATAATAAGTATTAACTTTGATTTCATAAATAGGAAAAAATTGCCACTGAATGTGTAATGATATGTTGTTTAAAAAAGTGCAATATAAATCATATGCTTGTATAAAGAAAGTCTTATGCTTTAATGCTTAGATTCTACTGAGACTGTGCTATAGAAATATTGAAGACAGATGAAAATGCAGTTTTGAATAAAACACCAAAACAATGGTGACAGGAGGGATGTGTCATTTTATGTAGTTGATGCAATGTGGTTCATAGAATCAAATGTCTTTCATAAAATGAAAAATATTTAACATGATTAATTTTAATTATTTTCCCAGCTAAGGATTCTTTCAGAATTATATGGGTGCCATCATAATTTTTCTCACAGGACAGAACACATATCTTTCTGTGGGGAGAACTAAAATTTTCCCAGTATTGCTCATGGCTCTGTTCCCTGTAGAATTCTTCAGATTCCAGTTTCAACAGTTTTCAGAGGGTTCATATTAACTTTTTATTCCATGTTCCCACTCTCCTCTCTGCTTTTCTTTGAGTCAAAACTGTCAACTTTCCATTGATTTTGCTTCTTTAGGCTGACAACCTGCTCTGTCTGCCACAATTAAAACTGTGGGAACTTTTTTCATGGAATTGAAAATCCCTAAACACATCATAATTTTAAAAGCCCTCAGGGGCTGCATAATAAATATAGTACGATACATCAAATAAGAATAACTGGGAGAAGATTTTCTCCTGAAATCTGAGAGAGAGAGAGAGGGTGGGAGAGAAGGTGCATATGCATGTATAAGCCTGCATGCTGTTTATAAAGTATTGAAGGCAGTATTTAGCCCTGCCCTGCCAGCAGCTCTCCAGTACACCTCAAAACTTGCCTTTAACCTTGTGCCTGCAAGCAACTGTGAAACAAATTCCAAATAATGTAAATATCTAACTTCTAATTTTAGAAGCATTCAGGGATGTATCAAACGGTAACTGTAGTTCTGCCATTGGTCTGATAAGTGATCTGAAGTAAATGGTTGTGCTGCTCTGTGTCTACTTTTATTTTTTTTTCAACAGGACTCATGGTTGCTCTGTCCTTTACAATGTTCTCTGAGTTCAGTGGAGCAACTATAAAGAGGAAAAGGTTTTATTAATTGCAAAAGAAGAAAACATTTAAAGGAAAACATTTTGAGGGCTGCTGGACCTGAGTTCTATGCACTTTTTCTTTCATTATTCTAAAAAATGTACAAACAGACAATAATCTTGAATTCCAGCATAGTCACAAGAGAAAGTGTGGTATGTTTGTGTTTGTTCATTTCATTGCTGTTATTATGTTTATTTGACAAAATTTAATTGATTTGGGGTATTCATGATCACAATTTAAAACAAAGGTACATGAAAAAAGTGACTGAAAAGTTTATCAGTAAACAAGTCAAAACACAAAACTGAAAACTGTGTACATGCTAATGAAGCTAGGACTTACTTCTGCATCACTTCATAAAGAAAATTTACATTTCTCGCTGAAATAAAGGATAGAAATACAGTCAGTGTCAAAGACGTATTTGTAGATATATATAGCAATGTCTTCATCTATGTTCTTTCCATTATTAATAGTTTTCTTGCAGCAAAAATACATTTAAATATGCCTCGAATAAAGACAAGTGCTTAGCCAGTAATTTTTGTGTACTGCACAATACATTTATTTGTTGTGTGCAGACTGTATATTTGAGTACATTATTATTTAGCATACATTATTATTTAAAACATGGCATATCTGGACTGCCTGTAAAATACTCATTTCAAGTGTTTTGTAAATTGCCAGTGAAATTTATCCAGTTTGCCAAATCTTGCAAGGACTGTAGCAAGGAAAAAAACAAAAGGAAAAAAAAAAAATCTCTACTGTTTATACTTTCAGAAGCTATGCTATTTTCTCTGACATGGGGCAAAAAGCACCATGCATTTAAGAGTGACCCATCACTTAAACTTCTTGATGATTCTGGTATGTACTGGGAAAACAAAAGGAACACAGATGAAGGGAAGATTTACTGATGTGCACTGGGCTACATGTGCCTTTCTCTAATGACTTTGATGTGCATGGAAAAGAAACAAGGAAGAAAAGAAATAAAAACTTTACATCTTTTAAGATATTTGGGATAGTAAGAATGTGATAATGACCCAGGTAATGGCTCTGGGCATGTGAAAAATCACAGAGATCAGTCTCAGTGAGGCCATTTGTGGCTAATGTTGGTCATTCTAATTAGAAAGCAGCAATGCAAAAAAATACCCCTTGGAGGAACATATCCATAGGAGCCCAGCATCAAACAGAAGCTCAAGCTAAAGGTCAAACCCCTATGTCTGACACCCAGCCTGCCAGACAAGGCGTGGGCAGGGTCAGGGTGCTGTAAGGGACTGCAGCAACCTATGGACTAGGGGCCACGAGCAGTGCAGGCCCCCCAGGGATCCATGCGGCCAGGGCTGTCAGCTTACTCATTAAATCTTCACTCTTAGGCTACTGAGAGGTATAATGTTCTTCCAACAACCTCTTCTAAAATTTTCTCTGTGAAAGCTTCATCCTAAGGTTCATATTTCATCCTGTCAGGTGAGGAACCAGGGTTTCCACACTATCACAAAAGGACCTTTATAGGTGTATTATTGTGTCTACTCTTTCATATAGGCTCTATCCTGTGACATAGATACTGAATTGGATGACCTCCAGAGGGCCCTTCCATCCCCAAATCATATGTGGTTCTGTGACTTCTATAAAACTATTCTGCTGACTGGTAAAGAGGGAGGTGTGTATTCATCTTCCCCACTGAATTCAAACAAAGCCAAACAAAGAAGGTTCATAAGCTTCATAAGCTAGGTACCTAACAATAAGTGAGTCACTGTCACCTTTCACTGAAGCCACTGAGGAATAAGACTCATATCATTAAGAGGTTAATTTTTCACTACTTCACTTATACAAATCCCTCCTTCTACTCATTCAGAGCCCCTAGAGTACCCTGCATGGCCACCCAGTGCCACTCCAGAAAGGTCTGGGTCTGTAGTAAGTCTGACATCTGTCAGTCCTGGTACACATCTGACATACACTACAGCATCTCAAATAGGCTTAGACATCTATGTTCACATAACAGAATAGCTCCCAGGGGTGTCTGCAAAGCTACTTAGTTGACCAAATGCTGATGTCTATTTTAAGATGAGCTGAACAGTTCTCTGTGCTTGTATTTAGTTGCTCACAGTTAGATGTTTAGTGCCATTTTTAGATGTCCTAGCATATCTATGTGGAACTGGCAGATATGACACAAGATATGACTTGAGTTCTTCTGGAGTGACAGCTGGAGGTCAGATTAGATACTTTAAGGCATCTCAAATGGCACCAGATACCCACATTTAGACAACCAAATCAATCTACTAGTTCCCGCTGTGCACCAAAATTATCACTGTATCTGATTCTTCTGGATCACTCTTTTCCTGAGGAATGCCCCCCATCAGTAGGCTAGAATAGAAAGAAACTTCAATAGCTATTTGTATGGGAAACTACATGGCTCTTTAAAATAAAGAGATAAAATATCCCAACAAATTAAAAACTAAATGAGTACAAATAACTAGTAAAAATAAACATCCAATGGATGAGATTACTTAAAAACGTAGTAAATTACTCAGCAATCTATGCTTTTACAAGAATGACCATTCTTCCTTCTGAAAGACAGATTTGTATCTAAGCAGATTTAGCTGTGGTAAAAGATGAAAGTACTGTAAAGAATTCCATGACCTTTGCACCAAAAAAGCCAGATTAAGTAATCATAAGTAATTCCTTCTGCACATAAAAGCTTTCTGTTAAACTACTGGACAGAAAGCTATACTGTAAAAGTAGATATCTTTAATAGAATTTCTAATCACTGTAGAATTGGATTGTTCTCTTGGGAAAGAATAGCTTTTTCCTCAGGGAAGTCTAGCAATAGGAAGTGTTTAATTTCACTATCTTTTTTATCAGAGAATGGGATCAATCTGGATCTTACTGTGATTATGCTTCTCCTTAAATGGCCCACAGTACTTTAATTTGAAATTTCTAAAGCTTGTGTAGCTTGTCTACTCAATGGATTTAAACTGGCATAACTCTGTTCACTGTATACTGATGTATAATAAATGATGAGAGAAAAACCTGTTTTTTAAATAATGTTTTAAATAATTGTAAAAAATACATTAAATAATTTAATAGCTGTAATGTTTAGAATTACTTTTAAAATACATAAAATTTTCTGCAGCTAAATCTGAGAACCTGATTAAAGTGACAGAGACTTCTGAGTGCAATTGCTAGGCGTGCAATGCAGAAAAAAAAGAAAAATTGTTATCTTCTTCAACAGAAACAGAAGTGTTGTCATTCTGTTTTTATGTTTAGTTACAAAGTTGAGAGAAGTGCTGAAATAAGTGTCTGTGAGGCTGAAGGAAGCTGAACTCCTGAAAGTGGAATAACTGGTTTATCAACCCAAATGTGGCATTTCATTGAGGTGTACTTTCCACCTTTAATACAGGTTTGCAATTTTAACATACAACCTTAATTTAAGAGTGTCAACAGAAACAAGAATTGTTTTTTCCTTCACTAATAGGCAAAAATCAAAATCTCCCATAATGTTTCCCAAACATCTCAAGTAAGTGAGTCATTTTAGTCACCAACTGAGAAGGCAAACAGTAGTGTTTAATACTCAGATGAATTTCTAGAGCAGAGATTATCAGACTTGGGCCAAGTATTTTCATTATCACCCAGCATTACACCACAGTCACACATTAAAGCATGCCATGGTGCTAGATTGTTGTACATTGAAACACACTATGTAGCCAAGACTAGCTGTGAATTTGGAATGATGTTGCATGGCAATACTAAGTTTCAGGTCTATTGAGCAGTTGTGCTCACAGCATTCCTGTACAGTTGTGAGACATGGATCACCTTCTGTTATCATGTCAGCAGGTTTGATAATTTCTAACTGGCACTTTTTGTTCTGTTTGTAGGATTCAATAACATAACCAGATATCCTTCAGCTACTAAATGCCAAAAATTATTTTGGGGTTTATAACTCTCTGCTGGACTTGCTCAAATTATTTATGTCTTTTTGTACTGTGTGACTAAACTGAAGTGAAGTATTCCTGATTCCCACAAGACCCTGATATGAAACAAGTCCAAGTGCAAGGTGATGCACCTGGGTAGGGGCAATCACACACTTTGAGAAATTCTCACTGAGAGCAAGCTCTGAGGAGGAGGACTTGGAGGGGTCTGGTGGATTTAAAACTGGACATGAGGCAGCAGTGTGCCCTCACAGATCAAAATGCCAAACACATTCTTGGCTGCATTAAAAGAAGCGTAGCCAGTGGGTTGAGGGATGTGATTCTCCCCAGCTACACTGCCCTTATGAAACACCACTTGGGCTACGATGTCCAGCTCTGGCGTCCTCAGCACATGAAAAACATTGACCTGTTGGAGTGGGTCCAGAGGAGGGCCACCAAGATGATTATAGTACTGGAGTACCTCTCCTATGAAGACAGGCTGAAAGAGTTGGAGTTGTTCAGCCTGGGGAAGAGAGGGTTTCAGAGAGACCCCGTTGTGGGGTCTCAGTCCCAGTACTTAAAGGGGGCTTTACACAAAATTTCTGCAAACATAGTAAGTGATAGAGTGAGAGGGAAGAGTTTTAAACCACAAGATATTAGATTTGGATTAGATGTTAGGAAGAAATTCTTTACTCTTAGAGTGGTGAGGCACTAGAATATGTTGCCCATAGAAACTGCGAATAATCCATCCCTGGCAGTGTTCAAGACTAGGTTGGATGGAAGGCTGAGTGACCTGGTCTAGTGGATGGCATCCCTGGATTTGTCAGGGGGGTTGAAACTAGGTGATCTTTAACCTTCCAACCTAAGCCACTCTATGATTCTATGATTCAGGCTGATGTCATGCTGAGTAAAGAAGAATTATCACTACCCTGTATCTACTGATAAAACTCATGCCAGTGAATTTTCAGCACAGTAAGGTGTTTGGATTCATTGTTGCCAGGGCATGAAGAACTTTTCTAGCAGAGCTACCATTGTCTGAGGCAATCAGCAAACTGTACTAGTGCAGGGCTGGCCCGTGCAGATGCAGGACCTTGCATTTCCTCATTATGAAGCTCCTGTTGTCTTATTCCACTGACTTCCTCAGGTCCCTCTGGCAGCAGCTGTGCCTTCATCGTGTACTGACTCCTTATACACATACACACACATAAGGTTTAGAGTTACCCACTTAGTTAGTGGGTAGTTTTTCTCTTCCTTCTCCATGTCATTGGAAAAGGTATTAAACATGATAGGTAAAAAGGTAAAAGGTATTAAACGTGATGAGACACAAGATAGACCCCTCAGGAACTCTACTTTAAAATGGCCTCTGGGTAGACTAAAAACAGTTAACCTTTCTTTTATCAAATATCTGAATCATCTTTTGTTCTTGTCTCTTTTCACGGCCTGTGAAAACATCCTAAAGATAGCAAGGTTCAGATAGAAGACACTGTAATTGAACAAAAATTTTTGCATGAGATGAATTCTGGCAAATGTGAAGTTTTCAATTTTTTTTTTTCCTAATATTCTTTGGCAGGATAAGTATAAATGACATATATGTTTTTTCTCACTGTCTTCAAATATTTTTTTCAGATTATAATAATATGAAATAATTCCCAAATCAATCAGAAGCTGGTTATATGTCTTGTGGACTCATTATCCCTAATTCCCTGTTAATATGAAAACAGGGTTCAGTAATGTAGCTATCTTGAGTTCCTTCATATTTTACATTTATTTGCATTTGCTGCCAAATTGATTACGTTTATGGCAAATTGCCTTTGTCAAAATGCTGTACACATGCATATTGACTTCCACACTTCCCACACTGACAGCTGAGGTACCAGCTTGCTGGAAGTTTTTCGTGGCCATCTTTATGTGAACTGATTTTTTCAGATGTTTGATCTTGTCCATAATTATCTATTAACTTTACAGAATAACATGCTGATTAGCTAAGTTGTCTCATAATTACATAATAAATAAATAATTACCAATCAAATGTTGGAAGTGATGGCAACTTGTGATGGTGGATAGAGAAGGAAGATGAATGACTTAGAAAAGTTGGTGACAAACTTCGCAGATAAAATTCACAGAGTCAAGATAGTAGCATCTGCAATGGATTGCAGAAGGACCTCATTATACAGTGTAATTTATCAGCAAAGAAACAAGGGGAAAATACACAATTGAATCAATACAAATATGTGATGCACCCTCATAGAGGAAACTGTAACAAACTTTGGGGTGTTAATTTCAAAAATATGGAACTAAAAGAGTTAAAGAGATGAATGAAAAAGTCGCTGTTGAAAGAAATAAAGTGGATTCCACTCTAGGAATAATAAGAAGATGACTTTTCAATCAGAAAAGAGATGAGAGATTTACTTTAAAGTTATGACCAAAAAAACCCAACAACAAATAAACAACAACAACAAAAACCCCAAAACAAAACAAAAAAAGGGAGAATGAATATTCATAGTTTCTTGTAAAGGGAAAAGTAAGACACAAACAGAATATCTTAGGTTCAAAGAATAGAGGGCAGCATTTTTGCTTAAACAGTAAGCATATTTTAAAAAAAGTTAAGCTATGGAAATCATTGACAAAAATATTTAAGGAAACAAAATCTTATATGGATTCAAAAAATGAGTACAAAACACAAAGCAATAAACAATATTACGAACAAATTAATCACCTTTGCCTTTGGAAATCTTTCAGCTGCTGATGTCTCGGAGCAAAATCAAGGACATTTGTAACTACTTTCTTACACCTTTTTCCACAAGCAACATCTGACTAGTACAAAAGGGATGATTGCATAAGAGAGGATAGTGGATAATGTGGACAACTGATATCAAAATTATGATATTGAAATGATAATTATAAAATTAAACAGATTTGGGTTCTAATTAAAAAAAAAAAGAAATTATGTTTCTATGTTTTTATTTTATTTTAGACTAGTCCTCCTGTTAATATGAAAGTGTTCCATGGATATTTATTGAAAGTGTGCTTCTTTTTACAAGGCCAGTAATCAGACTCAAGCTACACTGTAGCATCTCCACTTTTTATTGGCCTGACCAAGATGATGTAGACCAAGTAGTCAATCAGAAGTAAATTTGCAACAGTATATTAATATGCTCTAGCTCCATCTAGCTTTACTTCCAGGATAACTTGTATCAGAAAAAAGTTCTTCTTTGCAAATAGGATGGGAGTTGTTTGTCTGAACTGATCACAGAATAGTTTCAGAAGTAAATCTTGGGGTCACAGTGAATCTTGAGAAGGAAGGTACCACTTTCCTTTGGCCCTAAAAAAGTTTGGGTCAGGGTCTCTAAAATGTTTACTGGTAACAGAGAAAAATGTAAAATTTAGTTTCTTTTGTATCTAATTGTATTAGTATTATAGAATTATTTTATTTCCCATTTCTTAAAAGCATTCCAGTAGTGATGAAAAGACTTTAGAGCTATTGTGCTGAAACTGAGATGTGTGACTAAAAGTTTTTTCACTCTTTTTTTGCATTTTATAGTCTTCAGTACTGAAGTCTTTATCTTTACTTCTGCAATCAATAGATTCAATGGGGATAGTCATATAGGAGCATGCTAATAGTTATCAAGAATATGTGTTTTCTAAAGGAAAAATATTATGGTATCCTTAAAGGGCCAGGAAGCAAAAGGAAACAATACAATTGAGAACATACATGATTAAATCTTGTCACAGTCCTCATTGTCCCAAGAAACCCAGCCTGGTCCAGTAAAATGGAGCAGGTCCTTGCAATTATGTAGATACAAAGGAGGTTGGGATAGCATTCAACAATTACGCCATTAAAGAGAAATGGTGATTTTTTCAGACAAAAGTCTTTAATATTAGATCATAGCCTGTATTCCTTCTCACTTTCTTAATTATTTAGAAGTACCATACTATTTTAACTTCACACACAACAGTTTGTCAATGATCATTTATGGGAATTTACAGAATTCTGGAGAAAATTGTGATTCATGTAGTGAAAATCCTTCCACACGTATGTTTGTGTTTTCTGGATTCGTCATCCTTAGCACTGTTAACAGTAATGTATTTCCCAGAAATAAATTTTGATGAATTATTCCCATAGGAAAAAAAGAATTAGAGGGAAAGGCAAATAATAGATTGTCAGCTGTTCTGCTTGATGCAATAGCCTCTTCAGAGTCTTTGCTTACAAAGATCCAAGTCACCAAGACCAGCCTTCTTGTTCATGATTTTTCCCTTTTCATTATGACTGGAGATTCTGAATTGTCATATTTTTTTGCATATAGGTAAACCTTACAAAAAGCAGGCCTTGCAACATCATGGCTCAGGCCTGCTACTTTGGCTAATCAGAAGAGGACTATAGGAAAGTGACTCAGCTGAATTAGAGGTAGAAAAACGAGTTATATAACCATTAAATATTCACCTCATGGTGTATGGTGACTTGTTGGATTATGTTTGTTATGATTTAAAACTATGCAGCTGATAATGGGCTGTTAAAAAGGTCTGGTTTTTGCAATAAAGAGGCTTTCCTTTGCACTTGCCTGGGGACTCTGCATCACTACGGACCTTCACCTCACATTTTTTTACTAACAAAATGCAAATTTATTGATTTACCTGTAATTTGTCCTCAGAAATAAAAAAGTAAAAATATACCATTAAATCTATTCCCTCTGTGTCATAGAAATAGAAATATGGCTTATACCAAAACTGTGAATTAAATAACAAGTGTAAGGCTATGTAATACTTTCCTTAAGGCTCTGATTTCCAGAGTCACATTATAAAACACATTTCCAAAACATACATGATAAGAGTCAGCATAATAGCAATCAAATGGTCTCTGAATAAGAAAATAAAAAAAACACAAACATACGCACACATGTATATACATATATATGTATTTATAATTTAAATTCCCAGTGTTTTAACTGATCCTATGACTCTAGAGTTTTAACTGCAACTTCTGAAAATTAGCAGTTGGCAACACAGTAATTTCTTCATGCACAAGCACTGCTGAATGAAGGAATTCAAAACAGGCTTAAAGACTTAAGTTACACTAAAAAAAATCCCCAAACTGTGAACGGACATATTCATGCACACTTTCTGTAGTCAAAAAGATGTAATCAAAATTTTCAGCAGTGTTCAGAGGTAGTTCTTTCCTCTATGTAATTCAGATCCAAATTCCATTGTTTTATTTTTTAAAAGGAAAAAAGTAACATCTGAAATATAGCTTTTTAAAAATGCAATAGGTATGAGAGATAATACATTCAGAACTCGTGCAGTTAGGACACATATCAAAGTAATTCACATCTGATACTGTCTAATTATTTCTGATCTATTTCTCCATAGAAATAAAGCTCAAACTGAAACTTTATTTCAAATTAATCTGAAAAAATTATTATGAAGTAATTTAAATCTTATGTCACATAATGGATGATTTTCTCTCTGTACTTTTACATTCCAAATAAGTACCTCACTATTATCTAGCATAAAAGATAGATTTGCAACTACTTTTTTTCCTCTTTACTGATGAATTTTAATTTTTTTTTTAATTGATCTATCTTTTTTATAATTATGCCTATACAATCGCTTCTTTCATATAAGTGGATTACTGCACTTCTGCCTTCAGAACACCAGCTGTGCTTCACTGGTAGGTATTCTTGTAAGTCCAAAGCAGAACAACTCAAAAATCATTTCACTGACAAAACTGTGCTGTGTTGAAGCAGTAGGCCACCATCTGCATTTCTCTCCTGAACTCATTTTTAAATAATATATTGTATAATTGAACAATTCTCCCCTGTACTTGGGAAGCTTATTCTCTTTTTCTTCATCATTTCCAAACAGCTCATTTTTTTCCCTTGCTATTATCTCCAGAAGACTTCAAATTCTACAGAGCTGCAGGTGACTTTTAACAGAAGTGAGGAATAGATACAATGGATAATTTAAAGCCAGATAGACCTCAGCAGAAAGGAAAAATTGCCTGCAGAGTGAATGGATCCAAATTGTAATGATGTTTTCTTTATTGGAGTTACTATCCTGCTCTGGTTTGAAACATAGTTATTCTTCTCTACTTAATATAATTTATCACTTTTGAACTCACTGCCAGATTTCCAGATCACCAAAATTATCATCTTAGCATCTGCCTTTTTCTTCCTTTATATCTTTGCAGAGAGGATTAATTTATTATTTTTTACCTAGTACAAATCTTTGTTTTTTCACTGCCTCTAACAGCTTTGTAAGCAGCTTCTCACCATTATGTTTCACATTTACATTTGGTGCCAAGTCCCTTTCTACTGATTATCTCTGCTGGAATGCAGAAAGCCAGGGAGGAGGGGAAGGGTTTAGCAGTTATGTCCTGCAAACGAAATCATCTGTTATTCAAAAGCAGTATGTGATGTTCAGTTCTCAGAACTGCATATAGAACTGCGCTTTTTCTTTTGCCCTCTGACCTTGAAAATACCAAAGGAAATGAATAGTGGAAAAGTTGGTGTATATGAAAGACTACCACTCAGGTGGAGATATTAAATGTAACTGTGATTTGAGGATGGGGTTTATTTTTGGATATCTAGGGTTTTTTATTATAAAATATAAACTCTCTTCAACAAGTTGTGATCCTTGAGCTGGGTCAAGTCTGAAAATTACAAGAAAAAGAAAAATACTTATGTTTCATAAAATGTCATAAACAATGCTTACATGATAGATTTTTGCCAGTATAAACTTTTATCTAATACAAAATATCATTCTCTAAAAAGAAACCAAATAGAAATCTTTACAGCTAATATAAACAAAGGGGCTAAGAAAAGATTTATATCTTTCATTATATATCAGTTATGGCTAGAGAGCAGCCCTTCTTTGGTCATGCTAAATAGGTTTCCAAACAAGGACAGTTTAACCTCCAGTATTCGTGTGGAGGTGGAAGATAAATACATCAGGAATACCCACTAGATACACCATGAATACATGAAATGTTCCAGGAAACAGGGAAACGGGCCTGATAAGATTTTGACAATCAGAGACAAGATGGCAGCCTTGTTCTGTTTCGTGATACAGAATAATCCTTACATATTTTATCTAGGAAGGTCATATATACCATTAACTGTCTGCCCACTGTCTTCTAGATAGTCTGGATGTGTTATAGAAAGCTATGAAATAAACAAGTAGTTGAGGTGCTGATGTCATTTTATTATGGTTACAATTTACATGGAACAGGTTTTAGAGGTATCACTTTAGTCAGGGTCCATTGTGAAATCATCTCCAAGACAGGAAACTTAAAATAATGAATTAATATCTTCATCATTGCTAAAGATTAAAACAGTGCACTCTATTCTGAGGGGCAAAAAATCTGCCATGGTACCTCCAAAAACCCTTCTCCCATGCAAGTCCAGACTGGTGGATTTGTTCCAGTGTAGTAATCCTTCTCTAACAATGTTGAAAAGTTTCTGTATGAGAAAGAAGAGGAAGAAGAAGTTTTTGAAAGACAGTGGGGAATAATGTGTGCTTGGGTCATAATGTGCATAAATCACGACTAGGGAAGAACCTAACTGCGGGACTCACACCCTGTTTCTGGATGTTGGTATTTACCAACATATTTACAGAGGTTTAAATGCTAAATTCAGAAGTGGCTAGCTAAAAAGAAAAGAAAAAAGAAAAAGCACAGTAGAAGAACTGTGATAACATTGTGAGGAACATTTATGCTCTAGAGAAGATGTATGGTTGAAATGAATATGCACTTAAATATTTAAAGGTTTAAATGCAGGGTAGCCACATTGGATAAAGAAACATGTTTCACTGGGGCCTCTGTGGATTTGGACATGCAGCCCCATTCTTTTAGATATTGAACTGCATGTTTTACATGAGGCTAACAGGACTACAGAAAAGTGTGGGTAATCAACCAGCTATGCAGATACTGAAAGGCATCAAAGCATAAGCCATAAGCAGTAAATGGGTTTTCTGTATCATTAACTTTCTGCGTATTTTCTTGGGGTAAAAAAAAATCCACATTGCTCAAATTAATTGCAGTTAGAGGGATGGTTTTTCCTCAGTAATACGTGAAGCTGGTACCTTCAAGTGGATGGATGTATTTTGACTTTCAGTGAGAAATTAATTTCCCCACTCTTAGATGTCTAGTTCAATTTGTTATGTCTTAGGAGTCTGAGTCATTTACCTTGCACAGAAACAGTAGGGGATTCCTATCTAAGTAATGTGGCAGATAGAGAGCAATAAGGATATTCGTGGGTGTCTAAAATGTCTCTGGATATCCATGTTCAGGCACCTGCATCCCACTCAGGTTCAGAGAGAGAGACAAAGAGCTGTTTAAACATTGCAGACTAAAATTTACTAGGGGAATCTATGACAAGCAAAAAATTATCTCTGTAGTAGTGTTCAGAATGATGTGAAATACACAACAGCATGTAAAAAGGCTGTGACTTTTTTGCCTTTTCATGGCTTTGAAAGCTGTACAAATATATATTTTTGTATAATATATATAGCTGTATAAATACATATACACAATAACGCACATTCTCCAACAATAAGAAACAATAATGCTGTCCCAGACATGGAAAGAAATTAACTCCCTGGCATCAATGGTTTATACAGGAATGTTGTTTTATAAAGCAATTACATCTGATTATGCTGGTGGTTAGCTACACACATTTTCCCGTGTCTTCCATGGGACTTGTCCACTTAATGGGATTAACTTGCCCATTTAATTCATGATTATAATTTTTCATGGAATAGCCATCTGAGACACAGGAGTTAAAAGACTTTCAAAAAGCAAGCAGATCAAGACTGTGAAAAGTCAGGTTAAATCTCTTGAAAGCAAATATTTTCTTCAACAATATAAGGAAACCAACATTAAGGAGAGAGTCTAAGGTATAAAATATACTAACTGTATAACTTTTAAGTGTCAATAAATGGCATCTGAATGTGAATTAAAATTCTGTGACTATCAGGTAAAGGCATTGGTGTCCCTATGCTTTTTACTCTGGTGAATTATCCTTCTTATTAAGAGCCATTCTATCCTTATTTTATTTGTTTTTAAAAGAGCTTTATACAAATATTTTCCAGAAAGAAAAAATCTTCTCAAGTATTTAAAGTAATGTTGTATTTGCATCACTGCACCAGATGAAATATCCAAGCTATGTCACAAACTGAAAATAAAACAAAATTTGCTTTTATCAGGAAGTTGTAGTGTTCTTAGTGCTCCAGACTGTAGGTGACGAAAAAAATTAACATGCATCATAGTATTCGGTATTACAGAAAAGAGGTAACTTATTCAAGTGATCAAACCTGGGATCAATAATTCCCAGTTAAAAATGAAAGGCATAAACTTTGCAGAAAAGGATGAAAATTCAAAAAAGCTTCATAGATCATGGCAACAATGTAGCTCAATATGACACGGAGGAAATTCTTTGAATTCTATTTACTCTGTCACCATTTTTAAGCATAACTCATGGTTTCTTCATTCTGATGATGTTGTGGAATCTACTTATGAGAACATTGTTACTGAAATTAAAATTATAGGCATGAATATGTCAGAATGACTTATGTTTAAAATGAGAAAATGCTAATAAAAATATTTACCTAAATTAATAATAATAAAATAATTTCAGAGTAAAGTAAATCCTTTGTAAAGGTGTTATTCTTACTATTAGTTTCCAAGGACATTTTAATTAACTAATTTGTAACTACAATATACGTTACAAATGGAAATCGAGCCATAGTTATCTGTGCAAATGTGTTCTCTTATAGATATTCATAATGAAAAATCAGATCAGCAATTCTGAAGCAGGTCTATGATTCAGCAGTCAATAAATATAACACTACCTGACAACACAGCATGTGAGCATTACATTCAAAAATAAAATTCAATTAATAATTTCTGAAACTGATAATTATTAAAATTAATGAAGCTATGATAAGGAACATAAAAACCACAAGCTTCAAGTGTACAAAAATGTTCTGAGGTCTTAATTTCCTCTAGTTTGATAAACCTTTATTTCAGTGAGACAATGACAAAACCTAAAATTAATAAAATTGTCTAGATTTTCACTCAAAACAAACATATTTTATTCAACCTCTAGCAGAAAAGTGGACATCCACTCATTTCTAACTTTCATTTATATATTTTTTTTTAAACTGTTTTTCATTCTTGTTGAATCCAGACATCTTGACATATCAAGACATTTTATACTGTCTTTAATGTAGCACAAAGATTCGTGGGGGGGAGTTTTTGTTAAAAAAGAATTTTGAAAAGTTTGGCATACCTTACGTAGTTTAATACTCCCACTGGGAATCAGACATCTTGAAAATTACAACCAGTAGCAGTCTGGGTGGTTACCA
This sequence comes from Illadopsis cleaveri, assembly GCA_013399915.1. Taxonomy (NCBI): domain Eukaryota; kingdom Metazoa; phylum Chordata; class Aves; order Passeriformes; family Timaliidae; genus Illadopsis; species Illadopsis cleaveri. The sequence goes on along the minus strand of VXBB01004128.1, from coordinate 72,393 downwards.
GAGTCTCTGTTGCATGATTCAGGTGACAGATGTCAAACTTTTTCCAAACCCTTATAATCCAGCTGGCCCACGATCCCGCATGGCCACTTCAGGGCATGCATGACCAATTTCCATAATCTGACACTGTGTACAAAATACCTGTGGACTTATCTACATTAAAAATAAAAATAAAAATAAAAAAAAAAAAAAAAAAAAAAAAAAAAATCTACATGACCATTCTTGCATCTGAAGAACCATTTCTACAGACTTTTTAAAACTATCTGCATATAGTTTAGTAAAATCTACATCAGGAATTGACTTGTGAAGTTCTTGAGGTGACCAGATTCTCCATCAAGTAAGTAAGTTAACATTTCTATAATAAATAAGGACATAAAATTTGTCTCTATTTGGACTAAGCACAGCAGGAACTGCCATGGGGCATCTCCAGAACTGTCTGAAATATTCACTTGGAAACATTAGACAAGTGCTTAATAGTAAAAGTGGTAGATATAGCGATAAGAATCAATCCTCTTGTTTGAAGTTGGTGCATAATTTCCCATCTATCCATTGTCTCACCTATGCAGAGAGTAGCTGTATACCTGCTTAGGAATACCTGGGGAATTGATTTCAATGTAATTGGGTCGCACAGAAACACACAAGTATACAGTTGTAATGTTATGACAAACATTATTTTCATCTTTATCATATAATTATAACTCAAATTTCATAGACTTTGGCATAATGTTTTGCACGTAATTTTAGATGTATGAAGAAACTTGTTAGGGAGAACTGTTAGAATGAACAGAAATCTTATGCTGGTAAGATTGATAACAAAGCAGAAACCAGCTTTTAATGAAACTAAAAAAAAGTGAAGTGAATAAAAAAGATACCACTGGCACTGAATACCTGTCATTCCTACATTCTTAATTGTTATTCTGACAGGATTTAAGAAATGTGTCTTACCTCTTGACTTCTCTAAATCTAGTATACTTTGAAGCTCTCTGGGAAACAGTCATTCATTATTCAGGATAGATGAATATCTTAAATATTATTTAAAGTAGATTTATAATGTGGTGATAACACACAAATGCTATTATTCTTCTAGAGTTAAGAGAAAAAAAAAGCATGCATTAATGTAGAAACATTACAAATTTAAACTTTTTGAAAGATCTTTATTTTTTTATTGAGCATCTCTTCTGTGGGCTTAATAGAGATTTGAACAGGTTTAATTGAGATGTCAGAATATCCTTTGCACACCTGTAAAATGAAAATTATATGGACTGCTTTGCAGTAAATATTTTAAGATTCTGTGACAACCAAGTCAATCCTACTGTCATATTAATAGGTAAGTGATTAGGTGGGATACTGAGAAGAGATTTCTTTCAGCTTTCTGTTAGTTTTATATGAAACAAATTCTCAAATCATATAGAGATATGGTGTTGCTTTATATATATGTGTGAAATATTTTGAATGTTGCCAAGTTGGTATAATACTTATTTCATCTGCAAGTTAGGCCCAACAGGTTCCATTGCATCTAAAATTTTTTTTGCTCTTGAAATGTTTACAAAAAGATATCAAATGTATTCATAGGACAAAATGCAACTGATTTTGGCACTAAAAAAAATAGAGTTGAGAAGTAAAATTTTGGGTAATGAGGTCACTTCCCTGCAACAGCAACCATTGCTTTGCATACTTCATGCTGAGTCAATAATTGTTTTGTTTTGTTTTGTTTTGTTTTCCTTCTTGCCTTTACTATAAGATTTCCCCCAAACCTTACATCTCTAAAGGTCCCAATTTCAAGTGTGAACTTACAGATTTTATATCAGTTTCTCCTTTGACCATCACTGTTTTGTTTTTTTTAGAAAAAAGAGCTTTCCCCCCAGTGTGTTTCACAACATGAATGTTTGTTGAGGACATCTCAGCCTTTGCTCTGTTCAAATGGCTTATTATCTTCTCTCATAAAATAGACTCACTTACTAGTCTGCTTTACTTCAAGTTTCAGTTTAATCTCATTTCAAACAGATGACCAGTCAGTGTAATGTATTCTGACTCAGTCTTAGCAGAAAATTGTGAAATGACTTGAGTCATCTGCTGTTACTGGAAGTATCTCTGTAATTTGGGGGTTTTTTAATAGTTACATCATGTAAAGGGAGGATCACCATACTATGATCCCTTAAGGTGACTGCTGTTGTTTACTTTCCAGGTGTCTCCAGCTGAAGTTTTTCTGCCAAACAACAGAAGTTCCTGGGACCTTGCATTTTGTACTGCTTTCATGTAATATCTGTTATCCAAGTGTTTAGGGTTATAAAGCTCTTTCTATATGAAATCCCAGACGTTGCCTCACAAATTTTAAAAGTAAATATATTAGTGCAAGGAACCCAATCACGCAAAACTTAGGTAAGAACAAAGAATACACTCTATATTAAAATCCAAGGGTTTAGCATTAGTCTAAAACCTTAATAGTCTAATCAAGGAATTATTAACTTAATTAGAAGGATGATAATGCTTCTACTCCAAGTTATCCACCTATTTAATTTTATCTAATTTTCAATAATGCCAAGAGACTTTCTAGAATTTACACCTGCCTTTGTTGTTATTCTGACCTTTACACTGTCCTTGTGTGTTCTAATTTTACAGAGAAAACAGGGGAGGTTACAGTGCCTTGTATCCCACGTTCCTTTCTGAGAGTAATGTATTGTTAACCTTAATGGCTTCCCTCTCTTCATACACTATCTGCCTGAGATTTTTTTTGCTTGTTAAAATCAATGTTTACTTGCTCTTTCTACATGGTTTTAAACTTTCTTGTTGTATCCAAACTTACTGTATTTTATATACATGGAAGGCTTCTGTGCTTTCTTTGTTATTAGTAAAACCAGTTTTACCCAGCTCCAAGGACTCTCTTCCTTCATTGCCCAGTAGTTGCCCAACTGCCTGTACACTTGGTGCTTCTGTTCTTTTTTCACATTTCACAGATTTGGGGAGGCCTATGTGTTTCACAGATCTCCTTTGCATTGGACCATCATTTACAATCTTAGTCTTAGAAGGCATTAAACGTATTTGGTTTAACAGAATGGGAGGATTTCTGTTTGGTTGGTTTTGTTTGTTTGTTTTTGTTTTATCATGAAACAAGTTGCCTTCTGGACAGTGTTTAAGAGGCAACATTTCAGGGAAAAACAAAAACCAAAGCAAAAAACCCCAACCAACTGACTGGGAAAAGTCATTGTGTCATTCACAGATTCCTCTTCTTTGTTAAGAAGGGATTAAAAGGGAAACAAGATCACTGGTCTAATCGCAGATGATTGATTTTAAACCTTTTTTTTTTTCATTTACATCCCTTTTGACTAAAAGTATGTGACATCAGTGACTGCTGACTCCTTCCTTGCATTATATGACTCTCATATATGGTCACAGAAAAATCAACGGAAATTAATGTTGTGCTGAAGAAAAGATGCTCCCTGCATATTCTGTTCAGGGTCTTGGGGATTAAAAAAGTATACATTATGGTACTTAGTACCATCTTCTACATAGCTCTGCAACAATGTGATACATTTTACTCCTACTTTCATTTTTTGGTTCCTCTCTGTCACTTGAATTGTGAGTTTTCATGGTCTTTGAATCCTAGGTATCTATTCTGTATCTTGATTTTATTGCTTGCTCACCACTATTCTGGATTCATACATAGGAAATGAAGCCAATAAATGGCCATAAAGCAATCTTTCTCAGAAGTACCAGATTACATTAAAGCAGATTAGATTAAAATAGACATTTCATACATTTCTTGTCACTAAAATTCTTTATTAGAAATAGATGAGTCTGATGATTACATGGAATACTCTTATAGCAATCTTAAAAAATATATGGCAGTTCATTACTCAATAATTTTCAAAAATTACCTGATTGATTATAAGAGTGACAAATTTTATTGACATGACAGTAGGATAGGGGGAAAAAAAGCAACCACCACTTATTTTATAAGACACGAAGACCAGCCAGGTGCCCAATTCCTATTGAAAGTAAATGGGAATTGTAAGCATAAAATTGTTTATACCTCTGAAAATCTCTTTCATAAAGAAGTTTGCCTCCAGTGATCAATCTTCCCAAGTGTTTAGTGTAAAGGAACTATTTTTATCTTAATGAAATATGGATATAATACCTTGCCTTGGTGATTCCTTGCATGTTGACAATACTGACTAATGTTTCTAGAGCCTTCTCATCCATTATAACAAGATCTAATACAAATCCTTGAGAGATACTACAAAACCAGATTGAGGGAACATAATCTTCTCTTTGTCTCCTGTAGTTTTTCATTTCTAAACAAACTAAGAGTAGACACTCACAGATGAAGAGAATACAATGTTTATTCCATTGTACACTAATTTTCTGCAGATGCAAATAATCACAGTACGTTAGACACTGAAGCATTATGAACATTAAGTTACAAGATTACATTTAATGTATGAAAAAGGATTTTAAAGGTTTGATGTGTTGTTTTACAAAGTAGTTTATATTTTGCCAGTGTCTTCAGACAAAGTAATATGTTGAATAAATTTCTGATAATAAGTCTGGTGACTCACAAAGGAAATTTCATATGAAAGGTCTTTCCTCCTTATATTGCATACAATAAAAATATGATAGTAGAAAAAAATGTGTCTGACAGAAATGTCATTCATTACTGGTACAACTTACTGGTTCCTAAAACACAAAGATGTTCAAGAGCAGTCTATCCCTTCAAACCTCATTATTTTCCATGTATTGTATTATTGTAGCAAACTCACTGTGGAGAGGGGAACACACTTGTGCAAGCCAGTAATGCCTAGGATAATTTCAATCACCTAGTATGGGTCAAATATTGAACCTATTCCTTGTTTCTCTTTAAAAAGCATGGTAGTAGTCGTATCACATTTTCATTCAGCAGGTTCATGATGATAGTTATCATGAAGGACATGAAAGACATACACTTACTTTGTTCTTGAATTCAAGGACCTGAGAATCCATTTCCATTGAGATTAACTAATTATTAGTCTGAATATTATCCAGGAGAGAGACATCCTCTCAATTCCTTCTGTCAAAGATGCTCCACTATGCATAAGATGATTAAATATTAACTAGGCATATGTAAGCCTGATTTTATGACATGGTGGTTAGAGTACTCTTCCAAAATGGAAGAGATGTATATAACTTCTTATAATTCTAATCATCTTAGTGATGTAATTAAGTACTGGGGAAGGGTGGGATGGAGAAGAAAAGAAAAAGAAAAAGAAAAAAAAAAACAAAAAAAAACCAAAAAAAACCAACAAAAAAACAGAGGAGAAATATATCTCTTCTAACATCAAGGCACCTATAGTATTCAAATCTCCCAGGATTAGCCTCCACTGCTGGCTATCAAATACATTGGTTCTGTGCATCCTCTATGATATCTGACAACTATCTTGTGACAACTTGAATTTCCCCAGAGTATCTAAAATGGCACATGCCTCCAAAGTTAAGGCAAGAGAACTAAGTTTCTAATCAACAGATGAGCCATCTGAGCTTCCTGAGTTCTTTATCTCAGCATAAAATATGCTTGGCCAGCTGAAGAGTTTTCATATCACCTATAGGCTTTGTATGATTGCCCTACTGTAAGTGTCAAATGCTAATTAAAATGACCTGGACCATCTGAGACATCTTGGCACTGGCAGATATGATGCAGACTCTATGGAAAGCTTTGCTTCTTGTATCCAGCTTACTTGGCAAGTTTTTGGTAGCGAGAGGACTGCAAATGTGACTTTTGTGAGAAGCTTGCTCTGCCATGTTTGACAGAGGCAATTCCAGCCAGCTCCAAGAGAGATCCAAAGCTGAGATTATCAGTGATATCAATAGTGTTTCTCTGATAAAATACATAAGAAGGGATATAAAACACTGCACAAGAGCAAACTGTGAGAGAGGAGTGAGTAAATATGAGGGAAACAGCTCTGCAGACACCAATTTCAAGAAGAGGGAGGGAAAAGAAGAGCTTCCCTGAAGCCTCTGGTCAAGCTCATGACTTTGCAAGTTGTTTCCCTGTAGCCCGTGGCGGTCCATGGTGGAGCAGATATCCATCTTTAAACCAAGGAGGGACGTGCCCTGAAGGACACTGCAGCCTGTGAAGAGCACACGTAGGAGCAGTTTTTCTGACATGACTTGTGAGGTCCTGGGGCTCGCACTGGTGCAGGACTTCATTCTGGAGCAGCGACCCCATACTGAAGCAGGAGAAGAGTGTGAGGAGTAAGGAACAGAAGAGGCAATCTGTGATGAACTATCCACAATTCCCATTCCTCATCTCCCTGAACAGCTCAAAGGGGAAGAGGTAGAAGAATCCAGATTGAATTGAGACTAGAAAACAATGAGGGCTTGGGACAATCTGTGTTTTTAGATTTGTTCTTATTTTCCTGTTATACTACTCTGTTATTAATTGACAATAAAATAATCTTCCCCTAGTCGTGTCTGTTTTGCCTGTGACAATGATTGCAGAGTGATCTCTCTGTCCTTCTCTATCCCATGAGATTTTTGCTGTATCTTCTCCACTGTCCTGTTGAGGAGGGGGAGAATTGGTGGGCACCTCATGGCCAGCCAAGTTCAGCTCATCATGCTGCTCTACACTGATGGGTAGATAACAAGATTCATAGTCCACGATATCTCAAATTATACTAAATTGCTGTTTGAGACAGCTGTACTAAGCACTTCATAGAACATATCAGAACAGAACTTATCAGAAACTGCTCAGTTCCTGAAATAATGAGGAGATAGTCAACTAGCTGGAACCAGGTATTCCCCTGCGCATGGACATGTTAGACACTGCCAGACACTGACAAGACCACTGAACCCCCCAGCAACCCCTAAAGAGAGGTGACTTTATTTCAGGTTGCAGGGTCATGTAGATAAATAATACAATACTGACACTAAGTAAGAGGTCTTTGTATGGCTTCTGGAAGACCTTGGGAATGAGACTTGTCAGATTTTCTTTGCCTCAAATTCTTTTAAAACCCAAGAACTTCACTTTTTCACAGTTCATTTGTAACTTTTTAGCTATGGTTAATCTGCTTGGGTTTTTTCTTTGTTTTGTTTTTGATATTTTTTTTTTTGCTTAAGTTCCTATGACAGAACTAAAGTTTTACATGTAACAGGAGAACAACATTTATCAAAATGATACACTTACAAATCTAATATGGTGGTGTAGTACAGAGAACTACAGGTCCATTAGGACAGCAGAAGCCTTGAAAAAAAGAACAGAAAATACTTTAAAGGGGGAGTAGATGCAAGATGTGACAATGCCAGAGGCAGAGACTAGGAGTGGAGATATTATGTCTTTAAACAGCTCACAGAGAGTCAGTTAAATAATTTCATATGTAGAGTTGAATGAAACATATTTCAGAGATAATCAAAAGAAAAAGAACTGCTGTCTACTATAAAACTTTTTTCCCCTTAAAACAGCACTAATTATATCTTTTCTGTTTGTTTCGTTGCTGTTGTTGTTCTGTAACAATTGAATTTGATGTAATAATATGTATTTGGATGAATGTTAAGGATTTCAATCATACAAAAAAAAAAAAAAGTTCTTGGTTTTTTGGTTTTTTTCCTGCTTGTCCACAAGATTTTCAGTCTAAGCAGTGGATAAGCCAAATAAAACCAGTGGTGACTCATGGGCTGACAACTGACAGATAAAAGCCAAGAAGACACCCTAGGATGTCACATATGCCTTTAAAATTTCATACTTGTGAGCAAGTAAGTCAAGGTTCTTTTGACTTTAACGTAGTATTACGTCTAGATAGAAAGCTAACATATACACAGTTTTCAGATACTTGCAATGATTCATGCTGTATTATGACTATCAAGAAAAAGAGCCAAAGTAATACCAGTACTATTAGTGATAGTGTTTATTTATTCATCCTGTTTTCTTTTATACATAGTAGTTCAAAATACTAAAGCCACTAGTAATGCAATTGCCATTTGCGTGATTTGGAGAAAGCATGTCAATTATGGAAATCAATAAACAATTTGTGATTAATTGATCCCCATGGTTTCCCTGAAAATTGAATAACAGTAAATAAATGTTCCAATTGATCTGATCTTTAGATGCAGATCTCTGGCAGTGGTGGAAAGTCACATACATTAGGAAGGGTGTTTTTAGGAGTAACATTAATAAAATCATACATGTGCATGAATATATGTATATAAATAAAAGTTTGGCTTTCTAACCTTCTTTCTAGCTGTAATCTCCTCCACAAGTGAGCACCCAAGTCAACCATCAAAGTCAGGTTAATGGATTCAATGAAAGTGGTGGACCTACCACTTTTTTAATTGTTGCAGTTTTGACTGCAGGGTGTGTTCATTAAAACTGTTCATTATGACTGTGGAATAAGATTTCAAAATTAATGCAATACACTGCCCTGACATACCTGACTGGACACCCATTCCTCCTATATCTATTCTGTAGAATTTAACATTTTATTACCTTTTTGCAAATGGAAATTATTATAAGTAATAAGCTCTTATAAAATCAGGACTCTCATTCTTTCAGGACTCCCTAATTCCCAGGATCTACAAAACAAAACAAAACAAAACAAAACAAAACAAAAAACAAACAAACAAAAAAAAACAACCAAAAATAAACCAAAACCAAAACAAAACCAACCAATCAACCAACCAAAAAACCAAACAACAAACTCTCCCCCCAAAAAAACAAATAAAACCCCAAAAAACTGCAACAACTAAATGCTTTAAGAAAGTCTCAGAGTGCGACAGCTTCAAAGTTTCAAAAAGAAAGTGTACTCAAATATTCTTCCTCAAGGATGTTGCATACATTAATTTCTTTTAAAATTACTAAGATTTTTCTTTCACCAAAAAACCTCCCAAACTAGAAAAAAGCCCCACCAACACACAATAAAACCCCAATC
>VXBB01004128.1:14585-63307 GCA_013399915.1 Illadopsis cleaveri | reverse complement strand
CCAATCCCTTTGTTTTGTCTCAACACCTGCCATGTGTCCCTCTTATTTTGAGTAACTCCCTGACCCTGCTGGTCACTCTAAAGCCTTTCCCAAAGTCTGCAAAGTTCTGGAGAAGGCCTGGAGTGATTAGAAAAAAAACCAAACCTTCCCCTCCCATTCTTCCTTGATTTGATATTACAAATGTCTATTATGTTATGAGCCACTCCCTGAATTCTCCTTATCGGTCTGTAACTGAACCCAACCGCGTGTACCTCCCTCCTATAAAACCTGTGGTTTGTTCACGTGCTCTTTGTCTCCATGAGGCTGGAGCCGTGGAGTGAATAAAGTCTGCTGGTCTCCCCCTCTTGAAGTCCCGCCTTTCTTCTCCCTGCCTTCGCCGTGCCCAGCTCCTGGTCGGCAAGAACCGCACACAGTGTTGCCGTGGTGCCCAGAGCTGCCCGCAGCCGTGCCACACGGGGTGACCCCGCAACTGATTTTTTAATGTGATATAAAGATTCTAAGTACTTTTTTTAATCTTGTCAGGGCAAGAATCTATCAAGGCTGTGTAAGGTACCTGTTTTCTATTCAGCCCAAAGAAACATGCTTTTTTTATTACTTTGTGTTTTGTATGGGATCATAAAACTCAGTGCAATAATATTAGTTAATTTATAACTGGAAGAATAAAACTCTTCAATACAACAAATTTGATGCTAATCAAGATGTAAAAGCACAAAAAAGTATATAGCATATTATATATATAACATATTATAATAATTGTGTTTGATTTGAAAATGTCTTTACCATGAAGCTAAACCTGGTAATCTTTGTGGAGTATTTTCATGCAGGAAATTCTTTGTCTCTTTCAGAATGAAAATGAAAAACAATTGGAATATCAATTCATTTTGAGAGTTGCAAAATACAATGAAATGGAAAACAGAAGTTTACAGAATTGCCATTTTGCATGAATGTATGAAGTATTTCTTGTTTTGTGTTATGAGCATAAGACTGTTCTTCGAGGTCATATTGTACAAATCCTTCTGTCCAAAATTTCTCTTCTGGTTTGCTTTTTTTAATTTCTTTTTTCCAAGTAAATGGTTCTAGACTACTTTTTCATTATTACAATGATTGATATTAATATTGATGAGTAGATAACATTACAATATAATTTAGATTTTAAAAAGAACACATTCATTTTGTAGTGCTTCATAGTATTTTATTTTGAAGGCATAATAATTTTGGAAATTTCAGGACAGGTACTCCATTAATGAGTTAATTTTCCTCATCATTAACAATTTTGGTTGCCATAACTCCGCTACTTCATAGGACTTTTAGTAACAGAAAACTAGGGTGAACAACCCTCACATGGAGAAAGCAAAAGCTTATCTTTAAAAAACATAAATCACATTATTGTGCTGTTTAAACTTTGAGATGCTTTACATACAGGCTATCGTGGCTTGACATAAAAGCATCCTCCCTTTTCATGTAAAATCATCTTTATTATGATGAATAAAGTCAACACAGGGTCTGAAATCTACTGTGAGGCATACTGGCTTACACACTCCTACTGAAGAGCCCCACTTGCTCTTGGCCTTATGAATATCTGACACTTTGCTGCCTCATGACTCACTGCACTTGTGCATCCATTCCTGGCATCTACCCACACTGCCAGGTTGTTTACGAGCCTACACAAAGTTTAAAGATTATTATGTGCACTTAATTGTACATAAAACCTTATTCTAACAAGAAGGTTTTAGAAAAGAAATTTTTCATTGTCCAAGTGGGACAGACAAAGAATTTAATTCTGTCCCAGAAAGATTCTGAGGTTAAAGTATGACATTTTTATGCCTAGAAAAGCTATGTAAGGTTATTTTTAGTTCCTTTTATGACTCCCTCTGAGTCTTGTATGGCTTGACTGAAGATAACTAAGGGAGCCTGGATTTTCAGGTGGAAGGGTACAAAATTAGTCCCTATACTGTTTTTCAATTCTCTAACATAATTATTATGATTCAACATTTGAATTGTGGTAATCTGTGGAGTCCCCGACCAGAGATTAGGCTGAACACATTTTAAGAAAAGACAGCCTTTCTTCCCTCAGTGGCTAAAAAATATTTTGCTTGCATTTAAGATGACCAATATAAATAATTTTTAATTTAGCAGTGTGTTAATAGTGTTATCACTCAGATTCATATAGATCCCTTTATGGTATCTAATTGAAAAACACAGCTTGCTGCTAAAGATGGGAAGCTGCATTTGGTTACTTTTTGTTTTCTCTGCAGTCTGTCTTCTTTGCTGTGATGCATTTCCTCATGTTATGGACAAAGGAGTAGAGAATCAGGCTTAAAATTTCATGTTACTTCTCCAAATTGGTCATTATGCACTAACTGTATGTCATAATTTGGTATTGTGCCCTGCAGTGGATCTGTTGGAGAAGGTTGGAATTGGGTCTGTTCAGTACCAGACACCCCCATACTCCCCTCACAGCAGCTAAACCCTTGTTTCTTATACTCAACACAGGTAACAGGCTGTTGGTTTCTTACTATAAATTATCCAAAACCATGAATACTACCCGTATACCATTGGCTTTTGAAGCATTATTCTCTTGGTCCAAACAGTTTTCCCCTCACCTAGAAATGCTGTCTGCTTAGTCATCTGACTACTTTGTTTTGGTCTGTGACTTTTCATCCTACTTCACTTTCTCATGAAGGTTTCTTCAGTGACTCTTTGCCTTCAGAAAAGAGAGAAAAACAATGGAGATTATCAACAAGGACAGGGAAGCCATGTACATCATTAAAGAATGAAACATGGTATTAAACTTTCTTGAGCACTGAATTTGGATTGTCTGATGTATTGTTTGCAGAAGCAAGCTGCATATGCATATGGGAAAATATATTTAAGAAGGGGTAAAGTGTTGTACAGCACTGTGTTTCTTGAGGAGAAAAAAACCCCCAAAAACTATGAGAAATGACCCTGCAAACCTGAAGGTCAGTGAGGGAGGGGACGAGCTACTATAGCCACAGAATCAGAGATTCCCCTGCAACCCACAGAGGAGACCAGAAAATCAGTAAAGTTGAAAAAGACCTCTTAGATTATCAAGTCTAACTGTTAACACAACACTGTCAGGTTCCCCATTAAACCATGTTCACAAGCACCACATCTATAAATGTTTAATCACTTCCACAGATGGCAATTCCACTACTTCCCTGTGTAACCTATTTCAATACCTGACCATCCTTTCCATGAAGAAACTTTTTCCTAATTGTCCAATCTAAACTTCCCCTGGCACAACCTGGTTTCTTTAGTCTCACAGAATCATTAAGGTTAGGAAAGACCTCCAAGATCACTGAGTATAAACTTTGACCAAACACCACCTCATCAACCAGACCATGGCACTAAGTGCCCCTTCCAGGCATTCCTTGAATACCTTCAGGAATGGTGATTCTATTGCCTCTCTGGGCAATCCATTCCAATGCTGGACTACAGCTTTAGTGAAGAAATTCTTCCTGATGACCAACATGAACCTCCCCAGCACATCTTGAGTCTATGAGGTCACTCCTGAGCGTCTTTTCCTCCAGGCTAACTACCCCAGTTCCCTCAGCTGCTCCTCACAGGACTTGTGCTCCAGACCCCTCGTTAGCTTCATTGCCCGTTTCTGGACATGCTCCAGCACCTCAGTGTCCTTCTTGCAGTGAGGGGCTCAGAAATGGACACAGGATTGGAGGTCTTGCCTCACCAGTGCTGAGTACGGAGGAATTACAATATGAAGGTTCCAACTGTAAAAAATGCCTTTGAACATGAATCATCTAATTAAAGTGTATTCAGAATTTCCTATTAGAGATTTTTCTTGAAATGGAGTGCCATAAACATCTTCTGTCTTATTTAAAATGTGCTGATTAAATATTATGGCAATATGCTTACTGCTATGCACAACTACCAACTATTTTTTCCCCTTTTTTATGCTTTTACCTTTACTTCCTTTGCAGCTGTTTAATTTAAAGTCTATTAATTTTCTTTTTATTTGATATGTTACTTGATTTCACTTATTCTTTTTAAAGATTTTTTTATTTCTGTCTACACACCTCTTCTGTCCTCTCACCCTAGCTCAACTTGTAACACTGTAGATTTTACTTTTTCATTAAGTTATTCATGCTTTTCCTTTGGTTTTTTCCCCAATTCCCACTAGCATTTCTCACCTTCTTTTCAACACTTTGTACTTATCCTTTGATCTTTCTACTACAAATATCTTGACTTGCTGTTTTTCTACTTTTTTCTTCTTTCTCACCTCTGTTTGCAGTTGTATCACACCTCTTTTCACTTGTCCCATCTCTTAGTTCTGTCTTCTCATTTTCTTTTTTTTTAATCATTCATTTGGTGTTGCCAAGAATTGATGACATGAAAGGATTAAAGCTGAAGTGCATTGGATTTTAGGAGGCTTTCTGCAACCATCTGCTTTTCTGATAATTAATATGAAACTCCATCAGCTTTCCCGGTTCTATTTCATCTTGAATTTAGTCTTTCTGTGGATTGGGTGAAAAGTAATTTAGACCACTCTCTTCCTTTTTCACAACAAAAAGGGAGGGAGGAAGGAAAAAAGTATAGTGCTTTATCTCTCTGAGAGCTTCATACTCTTATTCCAATATAAAGAACCAGATTATTAACCTGACAGAATTTAGAATCCATAATGAAAGTAAAATAAATCTCTTTCCTCAAAATATAAACCCCCTTCTTTTCATAGTTTTATATTTTTCAAGAAAAACAGATTTGATAGAGAATGGCCTTGTTCTTGTATTCTTTCGTTCACTTTCATCAGGTGCTAACTAATCTTTTTTTGTGGATGTAAAATAAACAGGAGTTGCTTAGGGTGCAGTTCTGGAGGGAGAACTTTTTTTTCTACGTGTATGCGTGCATGCCTTTAAGAGGGTCAAATGAAGAGAAACAAATAGAGAGGGCAGAAAGACTGAAAAAGGTAACACTAACATGAAACTGGTTCCCTAATACATAGGTTATAACATACTCTATACACTATATTACAAAATTTGATTATCTATAATGTGCTCCAATCCCTCATGTCAACTATAATCAAGTATGTATTTCCCCAATTGATGATAGGAATGGTGTTATACAACTTGAAGTGGTTGATGATCTGCCTTATGGATTGTGCTTTAGTAGCTAAAAAAAACTGTAGAAGATACAATAATATGTGTAGAACTGGATACCCAAAATAAAAATACTTAATTTCAAGTAATAATTAAATTGGTTTTTTTTAATTGGAACTTGCTTATGATTACTTAAAAGTTCCTTGCTTGTTTGTTATTGCTTTGACTTCTAGCTGTCTGATTTCTATTTAAAATAGTAATAGTTAATAATAGTATGCCAGAACAAGGTGGTTTTAAATATCAAAACAGACTGAAGGGAAATCACATATAAGGCATGATCTAAGAAACCATCTTATAGCTGGATCTCCGACTGCCCCTGAGAAATAGAGGACATTTTCTCTGTTACCTTGATGATTCTGCAGCTGTTTGCTTCCTAAGACTGCAAAAGCTATAAAATACATAACAAAGCTCTATGGCTTTCTGGGCATCACTTTTATGGGAATGTATATAAATTGCATATAGGAAAGACTTTTTTTAAAAAAAATCCCAGATGTATGGATAAAAAAAATAATTTAAAGCAATTTCATAGGGTCTAACCCTACAAAACTAATCTAAAACTCCCAAAGAGCTAGGAGCTGTATTATTTTCTGCCTTTTATTCTGAACACTTCTATACCACAGTGCAAAGAAGGAGCAAAAACCTATAAATCAAAAAAAGCAGCATTCTGAATGAACTTCACATCCTCTTTGCCTAAATTCAAATGAATTAATCTGTGAACAGTGATGGAGATTTTATTACTTTACTCCTTTTCATATTTTTCATAAAGAAGAAGCAATGAAATCATAAGTTACATAACCATTTACAGAAACTACAAGTGACCCAATGGTTAAGTAAATGTAGTAGATCCCTCATATTATTGCTTCATAAAAATCAAAGCACTAGCAATAATAATGTAAGATGATATTAAAAAGTAGCAGGGATTAGTTCCCTTAGACTTTCCCTGTGTTCTGGTGCACTTGATGTTTCATTTTCTTGTGCTTTCCAGCGGGACGTTTTGTCCTTGAAAGCATTCTTTCTGAATATAAAGGAAGCTGTAGTCCTTACCTAATCAACAGTAGACTTGGAAATTATCCAAAATGAGTGCTGCTTGCAGCACACTTGAGAACAGATTTCCTTACTACACTATTTTGACTCTGCTATGTTCCTGGTAGCATTGTGGGAGAAAACTGGTTTATAGACTATACAGGACACTCAAAGTGTGGCAGTCCTTATAAATTCCTCTACTACATCCCAATGACTGGATTCAAGAAAACTTTCATTTGGAATTGTCCTAACAGATATTCACATCACCCTGTATTGTAATTGAATTTATCACAATTATTCTTTCTGGCTATACTTTAGCCATTACTTGTCCAGGTCATTTTACCCAATACCTGAAGCCAGAGCAGACCAGAGTGAAATTTGTGAATTAGCAGTGGTGCTGCTGGAACTGATATTCTCATTGATACATCTGGGCCAAAGTCTAATACCAACAGGTTTTACAAACCCAGGAAACATTTCTGTGGCTGCAAATTCCATGCAACTGTGGGATTCAGCTTTTAGTCCCTGAACTGCAGTGCTAGCACAGCCCTCAGGGAAAAGTGAACCACGGTCAGATTCACCTGGGTCATTCACAAGTCCGTTGCTTCCAGTCTCTGTGCACTGACCAACCTCTTCTCTGACAATGCATTAGAAAAAGTAGTTCAGATCATTCAAGGTATTTGTGTGGGATTACACTGTGTCCCCTTGCAAAACCCTGTTCAACCCTTCTTACTCTTTCTGACTCATTTCTCAGTGCATCATCCATCCCCAACCTCAACCCTGCTGTGCCTAAAGACCAGCACAAACACATGCGTGGTGTAGATCTAATATTTTGGAACAACAGATTATTACTTTTCCTTCCATAAAAC
The DNA here is from genome assembly GCA_013399915.1 of Illadopsis cleaveri. Lineage (NCBI taxonomy): Eukaryota > Metazoa > Chordata > Aves > Passeriformes > Timaliidae > Illadopsis > Illadopsis cleaveri. The sequence continues at coordinate 56,286 of VXBB01004128.1, read as the reverse complement.
ACTCCATTTTTTATAAACCAGAACTACTTCTTTTCAGGCACCTGCAATCTGCAACTGGCAAACAAGGATTCTTTTTTTATATTTAGAAATACTTGCTTTCATCTTTTTTGTTGCTTTTGAAAGAAAAATTCAGGCTTCAAATAAATTGGTATTTTCTAGGAAAAAGAATTGGTGTATTCATTTGATTTCACTCAGAAACTTATGTGTGAGAAATTCCTTCTGTTGAAAATTAATTCAAAAGTTTAAATTATATTATTAAAGAATACTGTTCTTAGATGTATTACTAATTTATCCCCAATTTATTATCTAATTACCTTTAATATCCTGACATATCTCCACAGACATTTTGAAATTACTGTTGATTTTAATGCTTTATTTTGAATATTATCATATGGAAATATCTGCATTGTTCCAGAAATCCACAGTGTAATTTTTTTTTTTTGTTCCTGTACACCCACAGCACTTTTCTATAGCTCCTAGTATGTAGAAGGAAAAGCAAAATGTATGATGTTTCCTAGCACTATATGTTTTTGCGATATTTTGGAGAGAAAAGTAAACATACTGAATTCTAATCTCACTGATTGTGGGGACAAAACCTATAAAATATTCTTTCCACAGCCAATTTCTCAATAATCCCAGTCAATATCTTTCTAAAATTTAATCTGGAAACACAGCTATGCTCAAAATATTGCAACAAGTCAAAGTGAAAATGCAGCTTAAATAGAACCATGACTTTTTGCTAGCCTGCTTTATTGTTGTAGAAGCATAGTCTTCCAAACTGTCTCATTAATACAGAAAGTGCCTTATTCATAAATTACTATGCAAAATAATTTTTCATAGTGATTATCCTTTGTCCTGTTTTATGTTTATCCTTTTTTTGGATCCTAAAGAAGTTTTGATGTAGGAATGACTTTGAGTTCAAGCAATCAAGGTTTTTCATTTTTCTATTCAAACTGTTATTTGCCCAGCACCAAGAGGGAATGTTGGATGGAAGCCATTTCTTTCCTGTAATGGGCATGAGCCAGCAATAAGGCTGATCCTTTTTCCATCATCCATGTTAAATTATGCCATGGTTTCCAAGAGATCTTTCCCAGCTTCTGGGAACTGCTAAGATTGCTCCAAGCCTTTTTCACAATGATTGTTCTTTATATAGAGTAGACTATGTGATGACAGCAGGAAGGCTGAAAGCATGTCCTGAGTGTCTGTGCTCATTTTTTAAAAGAAGACTTTTAGGCTTCTCAGATTCATGAAAAGTTGATCAAAACTGTAGATTTCAGATTCTTTGTCTTAAAATTCAAAGAAAAAGGTAAATGGCTGAATGATTGTCATGGAGGAAATCTGTAACAAAATTAGTAAATTGTACAGATATATGGTTTTCTCCTCATAAAATGTGTTACTGTATTCCAAGTTAAATTAACCACCCCATTCCCTCTGAGACAATAATATAATGACTGTAGACTGTCTGAATTTGCTTATGGACTGCCTTCAGCCACTAGCCAAAGTTCTGAGTGATATAATATGTGCTGTTTATGATCTGAATGTTAGTATTCAGCTAAAGAAATCTTTGCTGATCGAACCTGCAGATACCTTGCAAATTTTAGTAACAAATGATCTTGCCTGTGCTGCTTTCCCAGTACGTGTTCAGGCTGCCCCAGCTTGGTTGCAAGGTTTAGTTTTAAACAAGAAGCAAGAGTCTCTTTAGTAATTTGCTACACTCCATAACACATTGTTTGGCATCTGTTACCTTCCCACATTATTAAAGCAGGTTGTTGTACATTACCCCAGCTTAAATAAATATGTCACATTATAAAGAAAAATCTGTACTTAGTTTGAAACAGTAAAGCTATGTTTGCTATAGAATTACAAAATATAGTTCTTAAGTGTTGTGGGAAAAAAGCATCCACACAGTGGGGCCACTCTGGGGATGAATACAAGTCTTTCCTTACATTATCATCATCATGTGAAAGGAATGAAGGCACTCTTGAGGGACCTTGTTAAAAGTGATATTTTTTCTCTCAGTGTTAGTGTGAGGAACTTGAAAACTACACTATAAAACAGAGACTCAACCCTTTCATATACGTTTCCAGTTAAAGCAATGCAGTAAGCAGGAACAGCTGTGACTTTAATCACATAAGAAATAAACGCTTCCATTATACCCTGCTGAATGCAGAGGCAGAATGCAGTAACTAAACATCAAAAAGCAAGAGGCAATCAGTGAGATATTTATTTCCTTTAACTGTAATGTGATATACTGATTTCTGTTAATGTTCATTTTTTAAAAATCATTATTGACTTAGAGATGAGATTCATTAGCAAAATTCAGTGAGTATTTTAAGGCATTTAAAGGATAATGTCATTAATTTAGTAATTTTCCATATGCAGATTTGCATTTGGTCAGTTACAATACATGAGCAGAAAAAAATCACTTGGGTCTATAATATGTTCCGCAAATTTCCTAATCTCCACAAACCTTTCCTTCTAAAGTTATCCTAATAGAGGCGAAATATTTACCTATACAAAGGCCAAATAGTGAAATATTTTCATTTTTACAGATATGAAAGACCTGCTAGACTTAGTGATTATTTTTACATAAGTAAAAATTCTAGTTTGAGGGCTGTAGTCATAAGTGACAAACATCTCTGTGTAAAACAGAAAAAAATATATATATTTGAAACAAACACAGCACGATGGGAGCTGAGTTTGTAGGGATGATAGAAAATGAAAAAGGAAATAGTAGTGCTAGGACAAAGCTGTATTTTATAACTAACCACAACATTTACCAACTTGTATTGCATTTGTTTTCTAGTGTAGACCTCTAAAATATTTTCCTTCTGTAATTGGACGGGTCAAACCTCAAAAATTAGGAGAAGACGGGATAGAGACATAGACAGAGGCATTCATCCCAACCAGCTTTAGATTGCTGTATCTGAGTTAGTGATCTTGAGAGTTTGATACAGATATGTTTTCTTCATAAATCTGTCTTCAATGCAACAGTAATAATAAAGTTAGGTACCTCAGGTTTGATCTCATTTTAAAGCATTTGAAGATGACTTAATTAGGTGACCCAAACTGAATACTAAAGCAGTTATTTCTTTCCATTTATGGTAACTGAGCCTATCCTCTGTGATTTTTTATTAGCATCAGAAAGCAGGTCTCTGGAAATGCTAGGAAGAGATTTTCTTATATAGTCCTTTATGTCTCAGTGCAAATTGCAAAGTAGACATTGTACTGGAGAGTGAGATTAGAATGATAAGAAATCACACAGATGGATAAAATTTATTTCACTTCCAAATGCAAGTAAATGCCATCTCAGAACTTTTACATGAATTAAACCTGTTCTGTTACTCAATAGAATTTAAATTTTAAGTAAGATGATGGACAAAATGATTTCCTGAAGTTTCTTCTGCCTGAGAAAGTCTATTGCATGTTTTTAATGAGTTTTATACCTTGCAGAATCATTGATGATGCCTATTTCAAATATATGAATTAACAATAAAAGCTCAAAGTTGCTTAACTATCTACATATATCAATGGCTTAGAAATAATCAGAAGATCCATCAGCTAAAAAATGTCCATGACATCACATTCATTCTCATGCTTGACAGACTTTCGCCAAGCTGCTGAAGGTTTCTGATCTATGATGGGTCTTCAAGACAAACTCTGGGCAGCTGTGCCAGGAGAGACAAATCAACAGAGTTCATGTTGTGAAAACTGGGAAGACTGGTTCTGACAAGGATGGACTTAATAATAAGTGTTTCAAGGAACAGAAGCCAATTATGTCTGAAAAAAAGGAGAGACAATAGTAAGGCACGTAATGGAAACATACATTCTAGGGTGAGAGTCATTGAATATGGTTTCAAACAGCTGAAGTGTGCATGCTTGCTACTGAGCGAGAATTTCTTCTGGTGCACTGATGAGCAACAAATATCTTGAGGGAATATTTTACCTGATTTACCTTAAAATTAAATGAATTGTTCCCTGCACTTAACTGTAAAGGAGGTCTGGTATGATTGATTTCTGTATGCATGCCTTTCTTATACCTGTTTAATTTTGGCAATATTTTGGTCCAAGCCGTCAGTTTCCTTATTTACTAAAGCATGAAGAAAGAATTTCCATCAACATAACAAGACTAAGAAGACATATCTGAAGTAAACTTTACCCATATATGATTTAGCAAGTCTTGTACATCAAAGAACATGACATCCTCAGAAGATGTCCTTCAAAAATATTTATAGCGTACATAAATTTCACATATCAGCATAGCTGATGTCCCGACAGTTTCCTGACTATTTTCAAAAACTTGGTGTGTACAGATTTCATTTTCCTCCAGATCTCATTTCTTTCACTAATTTTTACCTCTTAAAGTAACATAAATTGTTGTCCTTTGTCCAATTCCTTGGATACTTGGCCTGCTTGAAGATTTGTATCTCTTTACTTTACATTCATCTTTCCATGTCCTTCTGGATTTGTGCTTACAGCTGAATTACTTGCTACAGTATTTAATGAAATTTTGAACTCTATCAATCATAGTGTATGATATAGTTCCCTTGTGTTCTTAGAGCTTTAGGTCATTCATGTACAGTAGCTATTTAATTGTCAATTTCCCATTAGTCTTAGCCCATCTCCAGAGTGCTTTGAATTCTTACAGAGAGGAGAGAGTTAAACACTAAATATAATACACACACAAACACAAAAAAGGTAAAATATTCTAAACTATTTTAGTAATTTTTTCAGTAAGACTGATTACTTTTTGTGATTTTGTTGTTGTTCAATAAGTACTTTGTTAAGTATATGAAAATAAGGAAACACCTAGGATTTCTACAGTAAAATTTCAGAAAGGGTTGAGAATGAATTGAGGAAAGGTCTGAGAGAAAGGTTTTGGGGTGTTGGTGGATGTGAGGCTCCACATGAGACAGCAGTGTGTGTTTGTTGCCCAGAAAGCCAAACATGTCCTGGGCTGCAGAAAAAGAAGTGCAGCCAGCAGGACGAGGGAGGTGATTATCCCCATCTTGTGGAACCCACCTATGTCCAACTCCAATTCTCAGCTGAAAAAAAGACATGGATCTGTTGGAGGAGGTAAAGAGGAGAGCAGTGAGTATGATCAGAGGGCTGGAACACCTCTTCTGAGAAGACAGAGTGAGAGACTTGGGGCCATTTAGCCTGTAAAGCAGAAGGCTCAAGGGAGACTTTATAGCAGATTTCTAGTACCTAAAGGGGGCCTATAAAAAAGCTGGAGAGATCTCTAAGGGATGTCTCAGAGTGCAAGAGGCAGCAGCAAAGCAGTGCGGGTGGAACGTCCTCTTTCTTGTAAATTTCTTCAGTAAATTTGAAGCAACATAAGACTTTTCATTAAACACTACTGCTCTGAAGTAAATTGATTCAGACATAGAAAAAAAGAATGATGAATATCTTTTTACTGCAGAAGATATTTGAAATGGAAAAAATCTCTGACATTTCTACTCTCCAGTCACCAAAAATCTGTTGTAGCATCACAGGAGCCTCATGGTAGAAGCAGCTGTCTTCCAAATGATATGACTGACCACAGCATTTTAAAGTCAGCATGTCTTCACTGATTCTAAGGGAAGTACACATATTTACTAACAATGAGATTTTTCAGATGTTAACCATTTCACCCAGGAAATGGTGAAAACTCTAGCAAACTGTAGTAATCATGACCGCTGCTCAGAATATTATTTTTACCATGAATGTCCATACAGAAGTTTAGGCAAACTACTTTTAGATTTCCAAGGAGTTTTCCTCTTCAAGCCTCTGCATGAAAAGCATGAAACAAACTGTTAATGGCACATCTATGACAGGATCTTAAGGCTCTTGGCCAGACTCCATAATTCAACTGATAAAACTGCTCTTCCTTCTGTGTAGACAGTACTGTGAACAGTGAAGGATCAGATGAGTTTGTCATATATTGAAAATCAGCCATATCTTTTTCCTGATACAAAAATGTTGCATCAAGTTCAACAGTATATTTAACATATAAAGATTGATTCAGTTAGGTAATAAGAAAATAATGAATCTGTTGATATTTTCAAGCCAGTTTCCCTGATGGAGGAAGAGAAAGAGTTATACAGAGCCTGTTATTCACCATTCTGGCATATAGAAGTAGTGGAATTCTTTAGATGTAAACAATCATGCTAAACTCAGATATCTACAACACAGATATCTAGAGCTAGACTAGACCATTTAAGGGGATATCTTTGAGATTAATGGAAAGAAATAATAGGTACGCACAGTGGACAGTTCATATATTCTAATTTAGAACACTACTCAGGCTGAACACTGCTCCAAAAATGCCTAATTTTTCTCCAATAATTGCAAAAAGAAATAACACTTAGAAAATTGTACGAAGGCTGAGTTATTTTTTAAAAAGACAGAATGTTCCCAATCTTGAGTTAAATTTTTTTTTTCCGGGTAAAGAAATCCATACTCCATAAATGAGGTTCCACTTTACTTACAGTGACTAAGGGGTGACAAAAATTACAAACCATCATTAAAGCTCATTGGTTAGAAACGAATTCAGTACATTTAATTTTAAATAACAATTAAAGCAAAATAACTATTGTTAATTAAAATATACAGAAAAGGAATCACATAATAAACTTTACAGTAACTCCATCCAGCTTACATTTCAATCTTTTAATCATAAACAGTGGTATTTTTCAGAATAATTAAAACACAACATCAGACTTGCTCTTCAGCCAGCATAGATTTTATTATGGCAGTCTAGAAAGCTAGATATAAAGGTTTAGACTAATTTTATTAATATTCATAATTTACATTTATATTAAAAAAAAAAAAAAATCCTTGTTCTCCTGACACTGTTAGGATAGCCAGTAAGTAATCTCTCTGTAGTTTATTGAGCAAATGCTTCTCAGTTTCAGCTGAGGTATTTCTTTCATTTTCTTTTGACTGGATCAAAATTTCTACATACATGTCATTTCATTGGAGCAAGGAAATTCTATTTCTAACCATTTTTGGTATTTGACATAATGTCAGAGGCTTACCATAAAAATAAAAAAATGGCTATCTACCATAAACCTATTTATTCTCTGAAGTATTTATTCCATGCTTCATCTAAGGACAATCTTGCCACAGAAATACTCTCCTTGTTACCATTCAGAGGCTGTCTATGTAAACAAACAGTTTTTCTTTGATTCTACAGTTCATGGAGAGCAAAACTGCAAAATTCCTGTGGAGAGGAACTGATAGGCTAGCCTCTGGAGAATAGCATGCGTCTAGCAGCATCTCTCAGTCTGTTAGCCAGTTTAATTGTGTATGTTTAGCTGTCTATGTTTAAGACATCCTTCTGGGTGACTTTCCATAAATATGCCATCCTTTCCTATGCCTAGATTTGACCCATCCTAGGTAGCATCATCTGAATGGACTTATATACTAGAAGAAGATTTCATCCAAAGTGAGTAATGCTCTCAGAAGTTGTCCCTGAACATCCAAATCCTTTATACATGTGAACAGGATTTCTTTTCTTGTGAACTTCTGTTTTATTTAGGTACAGTGTCAGAATCCATATCATCTGAGTCACTGCAATTTTAGCTGGATGATGATTCTTGACATTGCATGAAAAAAATTCTAGCTTTGCTTGGAAAATTAAGATCCCAAATATCTGATGTTTTGGAGAAAGGTCAGGATTTTTTCTTTTGCAAAATAGCCCTTGTTAGCTTGTAGCTGGAATTAAAGAAAATGTTTATTAAGCTCCAGACATATGGCACAGATTAGAAAACTACTAGGAGAGATCTCCAATTGGTAGGTTAATATTCTTACATGATAGATTAATCAATGTAAACCACATAGCTCAGTTGAAACTGCTGTTCCAAATTGCCAATTTCATCTTCATCCAGCAGAGAAAATGTCAACCTTTCTCTCTGCAGTAAAATCTTCTTGTTATAACAATGAAGCAACTCCAGAGTTACTGTTATTATGAAACATCTGGTAACTACAAGATGTAGCTCCTGTGAGATGATCATATACCTGTAAAATTAGAAGAACTTACTGAACTTTGTTGTATTTCATGTTTTGTAATACCCCTGAGTGTGGTAGGCTCATAATTCCGTAATCACTTTACCTCTGCACCAGAAATGAAACCACAGATGTTATACTTTGCTATAATGGCCACCGCTTAACATAAATAAATGATCAGAATAACAGTATTGTTCATATATAAAATATGTACACCCTAATAGATATCATGGGACTAAAAGTTGCTGGGAACACACTAAAATAGGTGCAGAAGGCCTCATTATGGTCATCATTAAAAATAGATCAGGAGATAGAAAAGTAATTGTGAAATTTGTTCCTTTTTTTGATTTTTTTTTTTCTGTTAGAACATTTTCTTCTCAAAACAATAATGTGATTTGGAACAACTAAGTATCTGTTGGAAGAGTCTTTTGGATCTTTTGGAAGAGACTTTTTCTTCAGCAACTTAGAAAAGAAAAAAAAAGAATGTAAAAAAGATTGTGTTTTGATAACACAGCTAAAAGAAACATGGGTCTCTAAACAAGTAAAACAGATTCACCAAAATAAAATGAAAAAAAAAAGAGGAAAATAATTTTTTACCTTTTGCTTTTCTTAGATGTTTTCCCATTACTTTTAAAACTAAGTAAAAATGAAAATGGATTTTTTTTACAAAACCAGATTGAAAAATATTCCCAAAAGAATTACAATAGCCACTGTTGATCATTGACCGCCATGTACCTTCTTATCTGATCTAAAGAACTGCTAGAAAAACTACTGAGTCATGGAATATCACGTTTTACAAAGAAATAAACTGGTGCTGTAAACACATATAATAACTCACTTATTAGGGAAAAAATGTATTTTTAGATATTTATCACTTTATCTTAACGATAAGAAAGTTGGAACAATTTGTTTCCTAAAAAAGCAGCATGACTGCAAATGAAGAATAAATGGCAGTTTTGGGAATGATTGTACAGGTGTGACTGGCAATACTAAGGTAGAGCAGAAGTATTCTTGACAGGAACTGTTAAGTATTTTAAGGTCAGTTTCTCCAGGGATAGTTCTGCACCATCACTTACCATTTCTAATGCATATTTCAGAAAACACAAAATGTATCAAGAGGACTTACACCTTATTCTTACAAAATCCATCATACTACATCATATGATAACAGAATCAGATATTTTTAAACAATGTTGACAAAAATGGCACATTCTCATGTTAGGAAAACAGCTAACATGGGTCTCTTGTAATACTACCTCATTGCCTGTGCTGCTTATCTTTATCCTGAAATTTGCAGAAACACTTCACCTCTTCTAATGCTATAATTTTGATTTTATAACATTTAACAATCATTTCATACTTACTAACAAAAAATAACCTATGGTGACTCAGGCCTCTTAGTACAATGATGTTCATTCTCTATTGTACAGTCAATCAAACATCAGCAACAGTGATTTATTTGTATTATTAAATAAAGTGGTTTATTGGCAGCAGTAATGCACATGCCAGCAAGAAGCCTGGCATCACAGAACATGTGAATGGTAAATACACCTCAGGAACAAAATTAACTGTGTCTCTACAGTAGTCCTCAGTGCAGAGGATATTTCCACCAGCTAAAAAGCTTTGGAGATTAAATTTCAATGCATGATTTGAGCCTTCAGGGGAAAAAAACCCCAAAAAACTACCTACAAAAACCTCTAACAACCACCCGTCCCACCCCACCACAAACCACACAAAAGCCCAAACCAAAACAAATTGACAAAGTCCCGAAAAGAAATCAAAACAACAGCAACAGTCCCCACTCCATCAACTTTCTGTGTTGGTTGGTAGGGGCATTTCTAAAACTCATTGCATTTGTAGCTCACAGTAGTGACACATTCAGCACACAGGAAAATGACAAGTATTATTTCTAACTTCTTTCCTTCCTTCTGTAGGCACCTTTGAAACAAGTGTCTATCAGTACTGATTTGAAGGGAAGGCTTCCATTAGCATTAATGTTAGAAGGTCAAAACTTCCCCTGTGTCTGTAAAGCCTGTTGCTTTGCAGTACTGAACCCAACAGAAGAAAACTTCAAAAAGTAAGAACTTTGTACTTCTTATGGGAAGACACTTTTTTGTTTGTTTTGGGTTTTTTTGTTTGTCTGGCACACTGTGAGAATGATGTATATATGGAAGTAATGGAGATTCATCTGGTGAGCTTAATGGGCAATCTGCTACTTTTTGCAAGGATACTTTTATACCATATGGCACACTCAAGTTCTGCAGTCTCTTCAGGTGGAGGGTTTTGATAGTCCCATGTATCAGAAGTGTCAGGAACTCTCAAGTGTTTGTTGATCAATGACACTGCTGTACTATTTTTTTATTAAGGTGTTAAAGTGTTAATGAGACATAACCTTACTCTGCACAAGTCTGGGGTAAATACCTTCAGAAAATGCAAAGGATGAGAATATACACTTAGCTGGGCAGGCATACGGTTGCACGGTAAGAACACAGGAAAACACAGTGTCCTCTGCTTTTATTGAGTTGCTAATTCTTGGTAGAACCAGTGGGGCCACAGACACCAAGCTCCTGTCCATCTATACAACCACACTGATTTCCAGCTGTGGGATGTGTGAAGAGATATCCCTAGACATGGAAAGCGACTAAGAACAAGTCTGTAGGACGTATGACCAGGTTCATGAACTCCTCTCCTTGGTGGCTGAGGGGCAGGATGAGGTGAGAGTCTGAGGAATACAGTGGAGCCATACCCTGACATCTATGATGTACAGAAGCCAACTCAGTGTGGTCACTACAGAGGCAGGTCTTGAACCTGGTTTGTGCCAGGAGCAAGGCAGCACCACAAGGGATAAATGATTGTAGTGGTAAAAGATTGTAGAATGCAGCAGTAAGAGAAACTCCTCCTTGCCCTCTAATTAACACTCTGAGATACCTTTACAGATATGTACAAGTCCCTGGGTACAATTGTTCAAACACATAATGAGGAACCTGAGCAAACAATCTCAGAGCATGGAACAATCAACCCATAAAAGCCCCCCCACTTTAATAAGACCAACAATGACAAGTTATGATCATTGGCGATTCTCTCTTTTGTGGAAAGGAAGTCAAAACAACATATTCTAACACTGGGTTGGGGATTTTTTGTTTGTCTGTGTATGATGGGGTTGGTATTGATTTTCTCATTTTTCACTTACTTTTCAAATTTCCTGATATTCTTTACTAGTATGGCTATATACATACTTTTTATGGCTACTATGATGTACAATGGCTTCAAAATAAATGTAGTTGAGTGACAATAATTATTTTTTTTTCCTTTTTCAGTTTTATATAAAATCAACCAATCAAAGGACTAAGAAAGCCAAAAAAAAATCCAGCCACATTAACTTGCAAGGTTTAAGTCTGCGAGGTACATTTTACAACATATCAGCCACGTTATAATGCCTCTGATTTTCTATCACTGTTACTGGGTTTTTTTTCCTCACATACAGTTACCTATTTTACAATGACTTATTAAAAACTCCATTAAAAAATAGAATAGACATGTAACTCAAACAAGTTACTCCTAAGTTCAGTGTATTCTACCTGAATCCATTGGCTAGTTTTTAATTCTGAGCATTTTCTAGCTATAGCATTTATTTTTATTGTAGTAAATAATATTGTATAATAAACATGCAACAATTACATTTAAGATTTTCTGTATACTTTCTTTAACTTTGACAGTAAATCTTGTGTAATCCTGGGCAAAATAGTTGAAATTCTTATTTTAGTTACTAGAAAGTTTGCAGTGAAGACTTAAGAACTATGAATACAGGAATATAAATGCTGATAATGCCCAAAGGTCTTGTAGCTATTGTATGTGAATAGGCTTCCATTTCATATTCTGATTTCATGAAGGCATTAACATTCAGACTTGTGGATGACCACATTTCAGAGCATTAAGAGGTTCATTTCAAAGGCAAATTCCAACACAATCTTTTACAGGAAATACTGTGAATTTCTGCTTCACAGATTTGACAGGAGCCCTGTCCAGGCTGGTGCTCATCTGCTGCACAGTTTGGCCTGTTCATTCACTCACAGATAAGAACATAGAAGGAGTAAGATCTCTGATTTGGTTACTTTAAGTGTGATATATTAAGTTTGTTGCTGATCAGCAGCCTTTTCCAGGTTGACATGCAATGATCAGGATTTCCTAGCGTCTTATAATGATCCAGATTTCACTATCAGTAAGTTAATGGTGAAGAAAAAGCAAGAGTATTTTATAAGTAATGACCCATTACTTGCTATCTGCAGGAAAACGCCTAAGAAGGTTACACTGAAACAAAAATATGAAGGCCCAAAAGATGAGTACAAACATACTCTAGAGTGAAAAACTAAATTAATGAATTTCTAAATGTTATTTTATATTTCTTTAAAATCCTTATGTACAGAGAGCATGGATTCCACAGTGAATACAGATAAAAAGATGAAAAGAAATTTATGGTATCTATATGGAAGATTTTTTAAATTCTTTTCCTCATTTCAGCATTTTTCTATCAGAGTGACTGAATTCTCACATTCAGCGAGTCTTAGTTTTATCCAATACTTAAAAAATATAATTGTATGAGCAACTCCTATAAGACATTAATGAAGAGAATATCTGAGTATCTTCTGCTCCTCCTACTTGGTGTGCAATACCACTCTTCACCAAAGCAGAAGGTACAGGAAGGTCCTCCCAGTCCTGAAACATTATTGATAGCATTTCCATACACAGACTACCTAAATTATAATTAAAAAGAAAGTAAGTTTAGGGGAATATAATTAATAAAATGAAGGAGAAAACATAAAATGGAGGGCAACATGAAAATGTAGTTGAATGGAGACTGAGAAGAGACATACAAGAACACCAGAATAGAACTTGTGTTATAGAGAAAAGGAGGGAAATTGAAAAATAGGAAAAAAATCCTGGAAACAACCCAACCTCAAGTTGTTCAACCTCAAGTTTTGTACAGCAAGTACAAAAGTAGAGGCTGATTTGAGAAATGCTTCAATTGTTTCTATGAATCAAGTGAGATAGTTGAATTTTTAGAATTATTTAGCATAACCGTTTTAATTTTTTTTCTTTGTCACATTTCCACTTCAGTAAGTGGAAACTCAAGTATTTCAAATACTTTTATCTTATTACAAGGGATGGATATGAAAACCTGTTCTGTTTTTCCAGACCTGTTTTTATAGATTAGAATAAAATTAGCTTGTTTTTCCCCTAGTATTTCTGTTAATTAAATATATTACACTATGAATTTTTCCTTCTAAGTTTTCTCTTGCTTTATTTAATTCACAAATGAACAAATTGAAAAATCTCAGAACTTTTCTTTACTTTTCTCATTCTCATGAAAATTTGTCTAGAACTTCTAAATTTCCTTCCTTCAAAGTCTTATGTTGAAATTTTAACCATATGTTAACAATAACTTCAATTTAAAATTAGAGTCTTTCACAGATTAGGACAGAAAGGTCTTGTTTTAAAGAGCACAGTGAGAAATAATGTTATTGACTCTCTTCTAAGGCATATGCACTAGGCAGATATGAAAAATTGCTTTCAGGAAGTTCCCATATCCAGTACTTACATAGGTGTCTTAAATAAAATGTCCATAGAGAAGATTTAGGGGCATTTTTGATGTCCCACAATATCCCAAACATCTCCACAGATCTGAAAAATATGAAGCAGGTTTAAGGGAATTACACATGCTTCTGAGGGGATAACTGAAGAGTAGCTGGGGTACATGAAAGCATCTATCAATACACATCTATCTGTGGGAATTTAAGTAAATCCAAGGAATCTAGATAACTACTTCAGATCGGACACTAAACTCTTCAGAAATTAAGAAAATCAGATTTATTATGTTCTTGTGGATGTCTGTAGTGATGCCTTGAAATGTGAACCAAATCTAAGTTACAATTATTGCAAATAGAAATTTAAGATTTTAGTGATGCCATTTAGGACCTTCAGAATATCTTAACTGACTTCAAGTTGCTACAGAAGTAAAATTTAGATCTCTCATAGGTTTTGTGTCATCTTTCTCAGTCCCTTATAGATACGTCCGGCATCCTAGGGCACCTCAATAACATTTCACACTGATTCACATATTCCATGTTTCAGGCACTTTCCAGGCTACAAAATATATTTGATGGCCTAAGATTATGTAATGATCTTTTTCAAACCACTTTTGAAGTAATTTTTGAGGTAACTTTAACAACCACCCTAACAGCCTTTGATGAGTTGTTTTTTAAATAGATTTCATTACAGTATTCTTTTTTTTGCCTCATTTTCCATGAGAAGACAGTGACCTAGTTAATTGCCTGTAGCCCAGTGATAAACATCATAATAAAGGCACATCTGCAAAGATTGTAATGATTTATTATTAGCACTACAATGTGAATTACATGCATTCTAATAAGTCTCCTATAATTTACATAATATGTTTAAAGCCTTACCTTATTAGTAAGTAATATAAGTTAAAGAATGCTGAAAACTCTTATCCTGCATATATGCATGCTGGTTTTGACCATTTCAGCTGCTTAACCAATATAATACCTCACTGATGTGTTAGGCAGGGGAAGGTGAGGCAGGCAGGGTAATTGCCTCATGGATTCACCTGTAGCACCAAAGCAAGAAGAGCAGGGCAGGGCTGGTGATAATAACCAAGGTCAGCAAAGAATCTTGTCATCACTGGGCAGTGATGGTGAAAAGGCAGGTCAGGCCCAACAAGGTGCTAGGTCTGGCAAAGCATATCTACAGGACAGGACTACCCAGGCCAGGAGTCAGTTTATGGTCCTGATGTTAAAGAGTCAGTGGCTAAAAGCCCTAGGTGCTTTCTCATGGCTCTTCTCCCAGCAGTGTTGCACTATATAATTGCACTATATCAGAGATGACCTTGAACACCATTACAAAATATTATGGACAGCTGCTAGAAAACAGCCCTGCAGAGAAGAACCAGCAGTGTGTCCTTACAGCCAAGAATGCAAATGATATCCTGGAGGACATTAGGAAGAGCATTGCCAGTAGGTCAAGGGAGGTGATTCCATCCCTTTACTCAGCCCTGTTGAGGCCACATCTGGAGTGCTGTGTCCAGTTCTGGGCTCCTCAGGTCAAGGGAGACATGGAGCTCCTGGAGTGGGTCCAGCAGAGGGCAAAAAAATTGATTAAGGACCTGGAGCATCTCTCTAATGAGGAAAAGATGAGAGATTTGGGCCTGTTCAGCCTCAAGAAGAGATGACTGAGACGGAACCTCATGAATGTCTATCAGTATCTGAAAGGAAGAAGCCAAAAGGATGGAGCCAGGCTCTTCTTGGCAGAGCCAAGCAATAGGACAAGAGTCAATAGGCAGAAAATGATGCACAGGAAGTTCCACCTAAATATGAGGAAGAACTTCTTTACTGTGCAGGTGAACATACAGTGGAACAGACTTTCCAGAGAGGTTGTGGAATGTTCCTCACAGGACGTAGTTGAGAACCATCTGGACACAATCATGTGCCATGTGCTCTAGGATGACCCTGCTTGAGCAGGGAGGTTGGACCAGATGATCCACTGTGTTTCCTTCCAACCTGACCCATACTGCGATTTTGTGATGTAAACAAGATGACATTGAAACATTTTTTATTCTAACATTGACACAGAAAAATTGTAATTTCATAAATTATCATATCTGAACATTTTTACTTTTAAATCTCATCCTTTTTGCCACTGATTACATTAATGTTACAAACAGTTAACATTTTTCTCTGTGGTCACAATGGATGGATCAAACTAAGCCACAATGACTATGGAAAAGAGACAAAATATTACAGACTCCCTGGGTTTTTCCTTTATACAGGTCAGAAACCTGGCAGAGCATGCTGCAGTACCTCCATATCTTGTACACAAAATAACCTTTTTTCTGAAATAAGGGAATAGGAGACAAAAGGAGAAGAGATGAAAGAAGACTCGACATACGTAAGGTTTAGGAACAGTTTCAGCTTCTATGTACATTGAAGTGAAGGTCTTATATCACCAATTAATAATTACATTCAGTCTAGGCTTATACTTCATAGTGATTGACAGTTTTGGCTGCAGTTACTTGCCATCTGTTACTCTCCCCCCTCAATTTTTTCCTACTTTTTTATTACCTTTTGTTTCCTTCATCCATTCCAGATGTTCCTCCATTTTCAGTGTTTTTTTCATTCTCCTCTGGTGTTTGAAATACTCTTTCTAAGATGGAGATCACTTAGTCTCCTCCACTTGTTTCAAATATATTATCCAAAAGTCATTTGAAACGATTCCCTATGTTAAGAAAATTTGCAAGATTATTATATTATCCACCAGATAAACAGATAAATATCTTTACGAGGTCTGTTCTTTATGAGAGACGTACTGTGCCTTACTCTGGCATTGAATATTCTTTTTTTAGTTTTAGTATAGAAATATCTCTGAAATTTGGAACTTTTGTCTTCAGAGTATAGATAACCTGTTGTGGAGGATATGTTACTGTAACTGTTGTGAGGTACGTAACCAATATAATTGCAGTAGTAGCAATAATTCTTTGATGATTGTTTAGCTTTTACTGTGTGTATGTCATGAATAATAGATTATGTCTTAATAAGGTCTCAATATAACACAAATTTAGATATATATATATATACACCAAACTATACATGGCTTAGCCTTGTGATGGTATAAACCACAATATTCCCAGATTAAACTCCTGTTGAACACAGAAAAATATAAGCATTTATGTTTAATTTATATCCTTAATTTCTGACAATGCCATCTCAATATTTTCACATCGGTTCCTGCCTGTTACCATGTCATCTGTAGAAAACCTGTGTCAGAAAATATAATATTACAGAAGCTAGTCAAAATTGCAAAATGCAATAAGTTACTCCTTCAGGATAATCAAACATATACACAGATCAATTTTATTCAAACGTGCCAGAAAAATGAATCTCTCTGTCCTGGGTTGTAGTTTAGGAAGGGCACAAAGTATTCTATCACCATCTTCATGAACTGTTGAATCCAATTGTNTTTTCCTTTCTTCTTATTAAATTTCTTTTAATTTTTCAATTTTTTTTGGAGCCTCTCAGTCGTTTTGCTTTCAAACCACTACACTCTCTCTGCCATGAATCTTAAGCCCCTAGTAAGATATGGTTATGTTTTTTTCTTGTATGAGTGATCTTGGATATTCAAAGTATACAGCAGATTATAGAAACTGTCTTATTGAAAACCAGTACAAGTGATGTCACATAAGATTTCTGCTGTAACCTGCTCCACTCCTCTCATTTACAATGTCAATGTTCTTTTACTTTGTAGAAGTACCAATATTTTTCCAGTACTACAGTCCTGCCTTAACTTAAGGGTATATTATTTTTTTTTTTTCTCCTCTGTTCTAACATGGATTTAAGAAAACTGAAATTATGTTCCTTTCTGGAGACATTTACATTCAGGGCTACAAAGTACCTACCCTAACCTGGAACATCTGGCTATGACAGTAACATTGTTTCTCAAAACATTCACAAATAAAAAGAGAGAAAATTCACTTGAGTGTCAAATTGTTGATAGCATTAGAGGTTTTTGGTTGTTTTGGTTTTATATTTTTGCCTTAGTAAAACATACCAGCAAAGCTACATTATAATAAAGAAGGAATTAATTGCATGGCATGTAGCTGTTTGTTTTAAATGAAATAAACAAACACTCCAGAACCAGAACATATCTACCAATCAGCTATCATATTATAAAATCATACTATCACCACAGTATGTATTGTTTTGTGCTTGCATTCTCTCATATTCCTAATCCTACTTCAATATTATATAGGACTAAAATATCCACTGACTTGGACAGAAACAATATCAGGTTTCTATATACATCTTCTGTGGCTAAAATGCAAACCATTGTGATGGAATTCTCTGTGAGTAATGATTTATATAGAGGTTATTCTTTTGATATTGCAGAGTCCTTCAAACATCAGTGTTGGATAAGTTAAGCAGCATTCTCATTTCACCCAGACACAGAAAAAAAGATTAATATTATAAAGAAGGTGTCTAATAACAATTTACTGTACATCATTCCTAACACAGTTTTAACCTTGAGATATGACACTTGATGCACTGTCAGATGCCACAGTGAGGAAAATAATTCCTCACAGCAAGCCTCAAGCTACTTATTGGCAATTGGTTTCATGAACATTTACAAAGTGATGAAATAATTTTTCCTATTTGTATTTGAAATGTCTATCTCAGAAACCATATTGATCTACTAGGCAGAATACATTCATGTCAAGTGTTCCATTTACTTCCCAAAAAATCATCATCATCATACTCTAACTACTGTCTACAAAATCTTACTTATGGCCAAAGCAGAAGCATCCCGTATGTGTAACTAAAGCCAAAAACTTATAGTTAATATCAGTGAAATCTGAAGAGTCTCATAAAAATTAGTTCATATCTAGTCAGGAAAAAAAAAACAAACAAACCACCAGAGAATTGCAGGTAAAATTATTAGATACACACATTATTTTCTACCCTTCCCAGTGTTATGCTCTCCTTTCCACTGCCTTGCAGGGTCATAGAATTAGTGGTTAGCTTGGTGGTAGTGGATATTCTGAAGTCATCAGCACTTGGAGCTTTTTCCAAAATAAACATAATGGTTATATTAGTGTTTTTTTCTTTCTCATTTCAGCATCCATTTGGGGTCTTTTAGACTCTTTGCTAACAAATTTTACTTCTTTCTCTTTCTTCATTGGTCTACATGTAAACATTACATATTAATTTAATAAATATGGTGCCATGGGCTTTTTTCTACTTGTTCCACCTAAGTTTTGTCCATCTCCAAGTTTGCATTTTTTGTAACAGACCATGGATCAGTTGTTTATATCTCCACTGCCAACCATGTGCCACCCTTATGCCTTATCCTTGCACACGTGTGGAGATATCTCTCATTGTTCTTTATGCTGCTTCCTTCATTTTTCAAGGTCTCTGCTGTCCTACCAGACCTGTACTTCTCTACATTGCACTATTATGTTGGAATCATTAATATCTCATTCTTCACGAAATAATTACTTGTTACTGCTGTGTATATAAAACTATGGTTGTATCATGCGATGATTAAAATTACCTTTTAGGTACTTTTTAAGGACTCATAATGTGGTTTGTTTTTTTTTTTTCTTTTTTAATATTACAGTGACAAAGACATTGATGAAGAATTCTCTGTTAATTTGTCAGTCTTTTAAATGATGCTCTTCACTTTGACTATATCAGCTCCATAGCATGCAGTTTATTATTATGTCTTCTGTTGAGATGAAATGTAAAAGTAATACAGAAAAATCTTTTCATCCAAATAAATGTCCTTCAAGGTTATGATCGATGGACTTGTTTACAATGAGGTATCTATGTATCCTTATATCTGGTCTGAGTACCCTCATCATTGTGCCTAGGACTGTGGTCCAATGGACTATGACTAAGATTCACTAATCAATCATGTTAAGGTAGATAATGAAAATATTTCCCCAAAAGCCTTTCTTACATACAACTTTATCTTTCTCCCAGATTTTCATTTTATTGTATTAGGTTACTGTATTGAACAAGAAAACATGGATTTAAGTAGTAGTTGATGTACTAAAAGTTAGGTGAATTTGAAAACAAGACACATTAATTATCCAAATTTAGATTTTTTTTGTGAATTAGGAGCAGAAATTGTTATGTTCATGTTTTCTTGATGAAGAGGAAGCATTAGAAGATCTTGGGATACCCTGGTGTACATATTAACTTTGTTAGTCTAATGAAGTTAATTCGCCTTATAGGTCACATTCCTTGTTCTTCTTCATCTGCAAAAATAGTCATAATTTCCAGTAACATAGGAAGCTGAATACGTAGCTAATTGCATAAGCTGTTCTCACAGAAGAAAATGCCTGACTGTGCTGCTACTTACATACAAACAGATCTATTTGTTTACTCTCTAAATAATTAATGCACCTGTGTCTGTGCATGGTACACTTGAAAGCACTTTTATTTCTCTTTAGCAGGCAAAGTATAATTTCAAACAGAGCAGAATATTTGACATTATCGTTCAATTGTTTTTTTTTTAAATTGTGCTCATTTTTGAAGTTAAGAAACCTCACTCAAAGCTCAAGAGCTAAAAAAATTATTTTCTGCTACTTCTTTATATAACTCACATCAGCATTTAGATGCTGATTGTTTAGCTACATGGATTTTCTTTCTCAGAATGTCATGAGACCCAGCAGTTTTACTTTTCTACAGGTGATGATGTTGCAGGTTTTCTATTTTAAACTTATCAATAAAACAGTCTTGTAAAGATAAGTGTAAAAAACTGCTAATTTTAAAAATATGCCATATATAAATTTTTGGGACTATTAATAAATTAGAGGTTTTAGGAAGCTGTAATAAAGCCACATATTTTTACATGTATATTTAATGACCACATTTTATGCAAAAAATAGTATTAATCCATTTTAGCACGTAGAATTAAGCTGTTTATTTCTTCTGCATAGACAATGGAGAAGAATTAGAAGTTCTATGATTTGATGTAAATCTCAAGTGGACAGAACTGTCTTTTTAAAGTCTTTCTCTTTTTCTCCATTGCCATCATACTAAGTCCCAGCTTTTTTGATGCAGATGCATTGGTATGCCCATTTTAAAGCAAAGATGGCAAGTAATGTATTAAAAATAGTTCTGTTCCTTTTAAGGCTACTATGAAGCCCAACTGTGGCAGATCAGCAGATGACACAACACAGACAGATGGTTAGAACATGAAGCAGTAAGTATTCTTTGGTTAAATGTTTGTGTGTTTGTTCCTACACTTTGATGAAGACAGTATTGACACTAAGTCTAAAAGACTTAAAACATCAAAGATATGTTTGAATTGCAGTGAAAATAGACACATCATCTGAAATGTAAAGTTACTTTAAGAACAAAACTGCAGTTTACCAAGTTATTTAGTAGTAGTCTGTTCTTGTCAAAAATTTACTACATCTTTTTATATAAATACTTGCAGCTGTTGAATATATCATCTATAAGCTAACTGTGAATAGGCTCAAAACACATAGCAACTTAACTCAAACTTCACAAAATCAAAAGACTTTCATAAAATAACAGATAAAAAGTACCAGAAAATAACACTGCTTTTTATGACATGGGCCTCATGATCTTGCTGAGAAGGCTAAATCAAGCACACGTGAGGCACAGATTGAATTATAAGGAAATGTAGTTCTGCTACTAGAAAGGCTTTGGGACACATCTATTCTGGGGCATATAATTTGGAGTGAGTTGTCTCCCCTTCTAGAAATCTAGGACTTCTAGAAATGAAACATGCTCTAAAACCTCTATAATCAAAACTGAAAATGCTATGATGGAGTTATACTATTTTTTATAAACCCTTTTAATCTCTAACTGCTATTTTATTGCCTAAGGCTATCTTAATTTTTTTTTTTAACTGGTTAGAGTAGTTGATGTCATTTTCTAAATGACAGGATCTAGGAACAAATAATGCTTTTGATTCACTGTTTATATTCATGATAATGGGCAGACATTAGTAAGAAAGACTGTAACTTGTATTCAGCAAATGTCTGCTTTCATTTTTATTCCTTGCAGGAAGATAAATCCAATATTTAGACAGTTGTACTCCTCTTATGACTTTTATTTGCTCTGGGGACCAGAAGAGGAGGTTGTAATTTCCCGTTGACTATTATCTGCCAATAAGGTCCTTCTGTTTTGCAATATTTGCAGGTAGAAATGAAATTTGTCGTGTTTGTTTGGGGTTTTTGTTTAGTATGTTTTACCCCTTGCAACTTGGTATTTTGCAAAATATTTATAAAGCTTCCTGTGTTTTGAGTCTGTTCACATGACCTGTAAAAGACAATAAAGTACTCTACAGGAAATTAAATCACAGATAATTCCATTAAAACAGGCATTGCATTTGAGGAGAAATTCTGAAAAAAGTCAGACTGTCTCATGGAAACCATAATCTTGCTGAGAAAAAACCCACAAATTAGCTTCAGAAGTCTAAAACTCATATGTGCAGATTTGATGCAGTCACTCTAGATTTTTGTAGTCAAAAGAAGAAGGAACCTCCACATACTACTCTCATTTAAGAAGTGTGAGTCCATTGGCTATAAAGCTGTCAGGGAATATAAAGCAAAGACCTATAACTTGTCTATATCTAAAACTGAGTCTAATTTTGTATATTCATGGTGTTAAATCATTTTCACAACTATAAGCAGTGACTATGAAAGATGAAGTTAGGATTCCATCATCAGAACATAGAATTTGAGAGCTGGAACCCAAGATAAGGCCTGGCTTTTTTTATTTCATATGGGACTTCTTCAGCATGAGTAAAGAGGGAAACATCTTGAAGATAAAGGCATATATTTTCAGGATGACAAGGTGCATGGTTTGTTGAAACCTTGATATTTCAAGTGATTTTCCTTTCTAAATTAAAAACCCACTGATGTGCTACATAGCTTTTTAAGTTCAACAGCTTTGTTTCTTTAGCAAAACGTGTGAGTCTTCAGCAAGTACAATCATAGTAAATCAGATCAGTGTTCATAAAAAGATTTGTGACCTTAGAAAAAGGACATGTAGTTTATACTGGGATGAGCACCCAGTTTCTACCACGTGTTCAAAAGAATGTGCAAAAAGTCACTAAAACAGATGCCTGTATTATAGCAAGGTATCATATTTTACATCCTCTACAAATGAGAATGAGCTTGGGAATACTCTTTTGAGTAGATGTAAACGTAAATATACTTAATGTTTGGGTTTTTCTCCTTAAAGGATGTTGTTTCTCATAAACCACACTCTTTGTACCATCATGTGTTTGATCAAAATTAGCTACACTCCTGTGAGCACAAGAAAGAGATGAACAAAATGTAAAAAATTATGTGAGTGTGAAAACTCAAAAGTGCTGCACTGAAGTGGCTGAAAGTGCTTCATTAGTGTAAGCTATAGAGATACCTATTTTTTTCTTCCTTGGATATTGTATTTTTAATTAAATGCTAAGGTTTTCCCTTAAAGTAGAAAGTCTTTTTTTTTAATTAAGAAATGTGTGTACTATGGCCTTACTTGCACAAAAAAAACAACCCTGTAATGCAGCCCTAAATTGAAGACATTTTCTTAATAGAAGAAGTATTATTCCTCACAATGTTTGATATCTGCCATAAACAGAGTTCAAGAAATTGGTTATGATCGAGTAATATTGCACTGAAGTGAGATTTTGGAGCAAAACAAGTGGCCAAGCAGTTCTCTGAAAACTAGTTTGTTAAAATTCAAAATGTAACTATCTTTGCCAATTTCAGTTTTTATCATATGTGTTCATATATTTTTTTTATTATTATTACTACTAGTAGTAGTAGATGAAATATTTAGAGGTAAGCTGGAATCACTTTTATGGACTCTTCAAATTTATACAAACCTTCTATTTCAAAACTATTTGAAACCCATCTATTTTAAATAGATATCAATCTTAAGAGTATTTCTGAATGTCTTCCAACAGACCTGTTAAATTAAAAAAAAATGTTTACATGACTGTCATAATGAAACCTCAACAACATTTTTCAGATTACGTTTCAATCTCCACATCAGAAAATTGAACCAACAGAGGTTTTGGTGTACAGTATTATTCCAGGAAGTTTTTGTTTTGTTTGTTTGGTTGGGTTGTGAGGGTTTTTTGTTGTTTTGTTTTGGGTTTTGTTTGTCTGTTTGTTTTTTTCTGGAAGAGCGGTTAACTTCTAGCTCTTGTAATTCAAAAGGAAATATTCTGAGTCAAAAGTAAGTAGAAACCATGCTGTTTGAACCACCTAACAACTTTAAGCCAGCCTTGATTAAAGGGGAGTATTTTAACAAAGAATTAGCATGTGTATTTTTTCAGACTTATTTTAAATCACTGATGCATAGAATTTGAGTTCCAGTTAAACACAAGAGCCATAGAAATAGTGTTAAGATTTTTTTCTTCCATTATTTTTCTTTTGCAAAAATGAATTTACTTTAATTTCACACTGCAAGATACTTTGACCTTTGTGCTTCTTAAAATCAAGGGTAAGGAACAATTTCCTAACATATTTTGCTAAGAACCAGATTCAGTGTATCTACTTGCAGTTGCATTTGTAGTTCTCCAGAACCTCTTTATTTAGCTACCTTTATTGTTGCCAGTAGTTTTTTTTTAATATCTGTAACAATCTTAAATATCTGCAGCCAGTCTTTTCCCTCTACACAACTGACAAGCTGTTGTATCAAATTGTTTTTTTTTCTCAGCTCTATCTACATGTTCATGGGGGGGGGCAGTGTTGGGGAGGGGCGGTGTGAGGGTGGTGCACTACAAGAGTGACTTCTGTAAGAAGTTGTTTGAAACTTCCACCGTGCCAGACAGAGCCAATGCCAGCTGACTCCAAGGCGGACCTGCTGTTGGCCAAGCCGAGCCCATCAGCAGCAGGGGTAGCAACAAAAGATTTAAGAAGAGGGAAAAGTTACTGTGCAAGAGCAATTGCAGCTGGAGAGAAGAGCGAGAATATGTGAGAGAAATACCCCTGCAGACACCCAGGCCAGTGAAGAAAGGAGGGAAGAGGTGCTCCAGATACAGGAGCAGAGATGCAGCCAATGGTAAAGAGCATGCTGAAGAGGAATGCTCCCCGGCCACAAACCACTGAGCTATAGAGAATCCATGTTGCTTTGGACAGTGTCATATGAAATCAAACCAAAAAAAGAAACCTTACATGCACACACACAGAAATTATGGCTTAGGATCCTAAGATCACACAAGGAATCTACATATGTACTATGTTGTGTGTGGACAGCTTTTTTGAGAAAGGGACGGCACCAAGCAGTATGAAGATGTCAATTCACAATTCACCTAGCATCCAGGAATGCCCAGGAATTAGATCTTCAGCCTAGTTGTTTGTTTGTTTGTTTTGTTTGTTTTTTGGTTTTTGTTTTAAGAACTTTTATAAGAACCCTAGTAAGAAAACTTTCATTGGTCTCTCAGAATATTCACAAGACACACGAATATTCCTGGGGTTTGAGTTTACTTTTATAAAACATTACCACAAAATATTACTCCGAATAACACTTTTGAATGCTAAAATATGTCGCCAATATTAAGTACTTAACACAATTTTTCACTCTGCAAAGAGAAGGATTATATAACCTGAGATTGCCATCCAGCTTATTATATGGTCTCTTCCCTGATAGGTAGTAACTGAACACCTGGAATACCCACAGTCTAAAAGATAACTCCTTGATTACTTCTTTTTCTGACATAGACAACTTTGATTATTGCAGTTATCCTTTTGATCAACAGGTTCTTCCTCTAAAATATCTTTCATACTGTACAAAATTATTCCTGTCAGAAGAGGAACTTAACCCAGAGCCATTACCACAAGGTTTCAGAACAGTGACTAGAGATTATATTGCTTGTCATAAGCATATGATATTACTGTTTACTCAGTGGTTTTGCTGATGACTGAAGTTAGGTAAGTCAAAGCTGAATTGCCAAATATTTATCACATTTTATGTGTGTGAACAAAACTATTGTTCTTCTACAGAATTTCTTCTAAGTCATAAAACTAGACAACTTCCCTGAGTCTGTCACAGCAGCATCATTACTAAGCTATTTGAGGACAATGTATTTTATTTCAAGCATTTTCTTAATAACTTCCCTCTCTGTATGTACATATAGTATAACTTAATAATTTATTTTTTTTAAAAAAATTACTATCTTTAATTACAATGTATGTGCCATTTAAACGTCTGGAAAAGAGCCAGTTGGGAGTTATTTTGACTTGGAAAGATGTCATGTACTAACAACATGAGAATACAATATAAATACAATTGTTCAGATGTAATATCGATAATCAGTTTACACTGAAACATTGTATGATTTATAAAGAACAGCACAGAAATAGGGTACAATATGTGTGTACTTATCATGTTAAACTCAGTTTCTCCAAAGGGACTTGCGCATCTAAACAATAACATAGTCACTGGAGAGAATAATGTTTAAAGACTGGATTCATTTTGCCCAGCTCTCACCCTACTTGGTATATTGTATGTATGCTATTACAGTGACAGAGGCTGACAGGCTGCTTTTAGGAGTTTAAATCTTTCCTCCCTCCTCCATATCACTTCTCACCACCACAATTCTGCTAAGATTTCTACTTTAAATGAAATTATTAATTTAATCTGGATAATTTACTATCATATTATTTCCAGAGTTAAGATGATGATGAACTGGAGCAGTAAAATTTAAAAATCTTTTTTAACCTGCAATGTTAAATATATCTTCTGACATTCAAAACTAAGTCAGTATTTCACACCCTAAGCAGCAATTCAGTTTTCTGAATAATAAACAGACCTGGGATAAGAGGTGACATTTAAATCTGCCTAAAATTATCCTTGGTGCTTAGCTGTATTTTTCTGTACACTGGAGAGTTGTATGTTATGAGGCAACTGGTACCTACTTGTCTTTAAGTTTTGATTGTGATTCAGAGTTAGCCCACATTTTTATATGGGTTCAGATAGAGAACAAGAAAAAACTGACCCTAGCAAATGGTTAGGATAATTGATTAAAAGAGAAAATATTTAGACAATCTAGGAGATTTAGAGAACAGATTTAATTTTGACATTTTATCAAGTGTTCCCTAATAGAAAAATATAGTAGCAAAAATGTAACTGCATTTCAAGGAAATAACTATAAAATCACTGTTTGCTCACCACAATAAAAACTATAAACTGTTAGCTTGAAATGATGTTTTGAAATTGGGGTGCTTTAGCTAATTAGTTAAATGAGTATGTTCATATATCCGTGATTGTTGAATCACCTCTGGGAATTATGCCCACAAATGGCTCACATGAAGAAATTTATGGCATAAATGTCAACCTCAGTCACAGCGTGCTGAGATGTGGATTTCAGAACTGCTGGTTAAGGTAATAAGAGCAATCTTCTGACTGGTAGACTGTTAACATCATATGTTACAGCATCTGAAATTGAGTAGAATGTGGAGGCCATGTTACTGATCTGTTCCATCATTAATTATTATTTAGTGGACAGAAGAATTCAGATATGCCAGTAACATCCCACTTCCATTCTCTAACATATTTTTACAGAGACCTTGAATTTTTGTATTCCTTTTATGCTTAGGGACCATTTCAACTGGAGAGTCAAAAAGCATATTCATCTCTGACAATCCACATTCTGGTAGTTAACTTTCTTAGCCTCAGGGAAATGCTTTTTGAAACTACTTAGTCTGAGACCTGCTTAAAGCCTAGGTATTTGACCTCCAGAGTAAATATTCTGCAGGTAAGTAGGTTTAATGATCAAAAATCAGACAGTAACAATGCTTCTACTATGATTACATATGATCTCACTGAGAGTAGTTCTGTTCATCAGTGACAGTAGTTCAGTTATTAGATACTGGAATATCTGTTCTCTGCAAACCAAGACACTACAAGTGAGAGCAGTCAGCATAGATTATCTAGAAAGTTTTTAAGTCAGTAGAGGAAAAGCTGCATCTTCAGTATCATAAGTTCCTGTGTCCTGGATAACATCAGAAAATGTAAGGCAGCAAAATAGGTTTAGAGAAAAAACCTAGACTTTTTTTGAGTTTATATCCTGGACTCAGTTTCCAACTGGGACTCTGTCTTAATTGGGATTAGGTTTTAAATGGCTATGTCAAATTTCTTATGTAACTTTTTTTTATCTGATGTTTTCAAACCCCAACACTCTAACAAAAAATGTCTTTCATCCTATAATCAAGAAAGAATGTTGAGAGTTGATTTCATTTTAGAAAAGTATTTACATCATATGTAAATTAGAAAAAAAATCAGTAAATAATTTCAATTGAAAACATAGTGGATTTTATTCTGTGTTGTTACAAAGTTATTTTCTATCTCCCACTAAATGGTAATAAGAGATATGGATGTTATAAATATTTCTTTCTACATTTCCAAAATTCCAACAGTAGCATGCTAATGTTGCTATTTACAAGAAAGTAATCCATTTTCCCCAAATATCTGCTTTTACACCTTTGTACAATTTATTAGCTTTTGGCTCTGTTTACAGTAAGGTTTCCAAAAGGTGCTTCTGAGTTTCTGTTACTAGAGAGCAAAAAGTAGACTAGGTGATTAACCTTTCTCCACACCCTCTGTGTGAGGATGATTCTCTTTTCTTGCACTGTAATAAGTTTTCATGGTTACCAGTCAATACTTATGACCAAAGAATGATGTTAGATGCCATATGGTGATATTGTTACAGGATAGCTCTGAATGCAAAAATCAAAATCAATGATAACAGCTTGGAGTTGCCTTTATGTGATGTTACTGGAATTGTCTACTATTTTCCTATCTTTGTTTTATTAATTTCTTTTCTTAGAGAAATAAAATGTCTTCTTGAGACTCCTTTCTAACAAACTTAATGGAAAGCAAGCTCTATGTACCTACTCCCATACACAGTAGGTTATTATGTCTCACTAAGGGAGAAAAGGGATGCTTGCCATAGTTTAGTCTAAGCAGATGGTAAGAAAACATGCAGGAATATTTATGTTACGGTGAGAAGCTACAATAAAGTTTTGAAACTGTATTAAACTCTGTGATTGTATTTGTGTCTTCTTTCTAAGTGGTTCCTTGTCTTAGTGAACTGTCTTGCACTAGTTTACTGACCAAAGACAAAATATCAGAAATAAGCCAGAACAGCAGTATGACATACTGGATCTTAAAGTTGTACAAATTTAGAATAAATAGCTTTCCCGGAGCTCAACACTTTTTATAACAATAGTGTGCATGGATTTATACAGATGGAACCATGAATAAATGGTTTCCATATTATTTTATTAAAATAAAAACCCCTACTTCTATGAAGTAGTATCTCCCATCAAGTATTAATTCATATGAATAAGATCCCACTGAGCCTTCTCTTTTCTAGGCTGAGCTGTTCCACCTCATCAGATCCCCTCACATAAAAGATACTCCAGACTCTTTACCATCTTCAGATGCTGAACTTGCTCTCCACTATGTCCATGTCTCTGTTGTACTGTGGAACCTAAAACTGGATCATTTCCCTCCTGTCAACATTCCTGTTTATGCAGCCAATGAGACTGTTGATCTTGGCAGTGTGGGCATGTTGCTGGATCCTGGCCAGCTTGCTATCCAGCAGGACCATCGGGTCCCCTCTGCACAGCTAATTTCCAGCCAGTTAGGCTCCAGAGTGTTAGTACAGGACTTGGTATATCCCTTCATGAGGTTTCTCTGCACCCAATTCTCTGTTTTGTTGAGGTTTGTCTGCATGGGGGCATATCCAGCTGTTGTATCAACTACTCGTCCCACATTTGTATAATCTCTGAACTTTCTGAGGATACTCTCTTGATCCATTTTTGAGCCCTGGGGTGTACCACTGGTGAGTGGGCTCCAGCTGGGAATTGTGCCCAACTTTTGAGTTCACACCACTACCTACTTATATAATTCAACTTTTTAATCTAACTTAACCCAGCTCACTTATTAACCTTTTTGGTAATTACTGTAAGATTATTAATAAATATAATAAACTGTTTGAGTATCCAAAGAAGTTATCTATGAAGACATAATATGAATGGATCTGATATTATTATGGAGTAAATATCTTATAACTTAAAAGGAAATGTAAGGGAGTAAATTAACTTTAGAGTTAGAAGAAGCCATTCTGAATTACAGAAAGGCATTTTAGGAAAAAAAAAACTGTTTAAAAGATAGAAAATGATAGTCAGTGGTAAATTACAGTAGTAAAAGATCAGAATTATATAATTGATAAAATGTAAATGTCAAGTACAAGGAACATAAGGCCCAAAAACTTATTTGACACTGTTAGGTTAGCAAAATATTATACTGATTTTTTTTTTTTTCTTATATAATCACATCTATCTTCTTTTAAGAAACTTTCTTTAACAGGAGTTCCAAGAGAAGTGCTACTGTGCTCAGTAAATTTTACCTGCCTGGTAGATTTCTCACTAATTATCCTATAAATGCAGAGAGAAATTCTTAACTGAATACCCAGGGTGTGATTTTGTGCGTATTTTTTCTTCTCTCAGCCAGAAAAGTCCCTAAACTGAACTCAAAGCTGAGAGATATTTGAAGATCACTCATGCATATTTTGGATTTCAAACCTAAAAAAACAGAATAAAAATAAATTTGGAGAGACAGAAATCAGTAACCTCGAGCAGCAGGGGAATGACTATTTTTTTTAGGTGTATACTTCTAAAGGAATGTGATAAATATGGTGGGATTGACGTAATGACTTCATTTCACTTCAAATAATACAATTGTTCCAAATAACTTCATTGGTCAATGACAGGGAAAGAGAAGCTGTGGTGTGATGATACCAAAGTTGAAACACAGCTCCAAATCATAAAGTTGAGAGTATCACAGAATCACGGAATAAGCTAAGTTAGAAGGGACCCATGAATTTAAAATGTTGTCAATATATGAATTATTAGTGAGCTGAATAGCTTTCCAGACCCCTCTAGCTATATTGACCAGGTATCCACTGATTTCACTGACAGCTTAGAATTTCAAGGTTTTACTCCGCATGTGCTTCATGCACAAAAAACACAATAAAGTAAATATGTGTCAGCTGAGATCAGGAGTGAAATGACCAGTAGAAGAATGGCTGAAAGAGCTTTGAGACTACTGTGCTGTAAACAGCTGGGCAGCAGGGTTAAAAGAAAACCAAAAAACCCCAGAGATTTTGCTGATTTTGTGAGATCAATCATTTGCTTGATTCCCTTACACCAAGAGTTGTTTTGTTTGCTTTATTTCAAGAAGTGGTTTTTGGCTTTGGTTTTGGTTTTGTTTTTTCTGATAGATGCATGAAGAGTCTGCAAATGCAGCTCTGCCTTCAGCAGTTGAACAGTTTTTTGATCCATCCAGCATCAGGCTGATGTGAACTGACAGTGCTTACACCCAGGTGTCATTGTCTAGCATGCCTCTTGATAAAAAAATATGGCTTGACAGATCTTATTTTTCTGTTTCACCTCTCCGTGTAGTGTTCCTTCACTTAACAGGAAATGTTAAAGGGCTATTTTTCAGTATGCAAAAAAGTTCATGTTCATGAAATCCTCCTGTGTGCCCACAGATCCTCATGATTTCTACACATAGACTCATTTGCTGTCCACAGATACTCCCATTCCTTCTGTAACTTTCTCTATGAAGCTCTTCACTATACTACAGCTTTGAAAATTTATGGGACTTCTTTTTCATTTGTCTATACGATTTCTACATGATCAAATGAAGGGTTCAGAAACAGCTGGTTAACTGATAAATCTAGAAAATTAAGATCTTAATATATGACTAAAAAACTTCAAATCACTTCACTGTCAATAAATATAAAGCAGAAGCCTACCAAAATTTTATTTCTAATAGGAGCCAGAAATTACATGTAAGGCTTGAATAGTTCATAAGTATGTTTTGCTTTGGTTTTTAATTTCAAATTTATGAATTCAGACTCTATGTGCTGTATCAACAGTTGATAAACAGCAAAAAATACTGGATAAGAGGCCCCAGATGTTATACAAAGTACCTCATTCTGCTGCTTCTGGTGAACAAATCAGGAACCCAAAAAATGACAAAAGAAGTACTTTTATATACTGGCCATAAAGTTCACAGCAGTAAAACAGCAGAGTTTTGTACAATGCAGAAGAGAAGGAAACAGTTTATTAGAAGAATGGTTCCCTGGATGGAGCATGAATTTAATGTTTGGGTGATCAGTCTTTAAATCTGTACTCTCTTTATTTAATACACTGCATAAAATTGTCCTGAAGAATATACTAAACTAGGAAAAAAAAAAAAAAAAAGAAAAAAAAAAAGAAAAAAAAGAAAAATTGTGTTGTATTGATATGAAATCAGTAAGAAAGTCTACAGTTGAACATATGGAGGTGATGTACAGCCATCAAGGGAAGCATGAGACAGCACTGACATAAAAATACTACAAAGTAATCCTGTTAATGCCTAAGGTCCTTCTATTCTCTGAGCATGCAGAGCATAATAAAAAGAGCAACATACCCTATGTGCATTTGAGACACTAGAGGAACACGAGATACAGGTTGTGGTCAGTCAGTGGAGAACGGCAGAAATGGGCTGCATTCATGCGATTGATGACAATAATGCGACAAGAACCAGCGGAGAGGTAGAAAGACCTGAACTGTCAGTGACAATAACTATGCACAGCTGAAATTCCTAAATATTTTGTGACATGTTAACAGCAACGTAACAAAGTATAGCAGACAAGTACACACTATCAGAGACCATCAAGAAAAAAAAAAAGTGCGACAGTAATAGAATGGCTCAGGGATGCATGTTTTGATCACAGCAAACGTAGCCAAAGCAGAGATCCATGACACCTTGGGCCACAGCTGTCAGTGACAACCCTATGGCATCAATTTCATGCTGCCCTGTACTCACATCTCCTTTACAATATAGATTATATAAATTTTAAATATTAATTACTGTATGTACAGTGATGACAGGATGACCTAAAAAAGATGGAGGCAGATATAACAGTAGGTCAAGACATATAAAATAAACATAAATTATGATTAAAACAGGGAACAAAAATTACCATGAACATCAACAAAAACTAGAACAAGTTACCCAGGGAATTTGTTCTATGTCTGCCCTTGGAAGTAATCAAGACTTGACTGGAAAAAGCCTTGGGTAACCTTAGCCAATTGGATCTATTTAGAACAGGATTTGAAGTAAATATTCTCAGGATATCTCTCCCCAAATTTTTTTTTCTATGGTTCTAATATGAAATATTCCTGATTTCTCTGTGGTAATGCTCTTGTGGCTGTGATGATCAAAGCACTTAATAAAACAAGATTTATAGAAACACATAATGTCTCTTGGCAGAAGGGGGGAGTATATGCGGTGGTCTCAGTGTCACAGGAGCCTTCTCATGTCTTGGCTAGCTAGCCCTGACACCAGCTGCAGTGCGAGGTACAGTCCTGTATCCGGGGATACCTTCCCGATTCTGTGAGGACTTTGCTGCAGCGACAGCGTGAGCGAAGATGAGGAAGAGAAGGAAGGACTCTGATGGGTGAACAGCAGCTGGAGTTTATTGATGTCCATGACAGACCACCTCACCACCAGAGCATCTGCCCAATAGAGCACAGATCATCTCTGTGCAGCACCTTAAATGCAGAGGTGGAGCAAGGGGAAGGGTACAGTGTGGGACCAATAGGGATAAATCTGAGAGTGGCTCTGCAGATGAGAGACTTCTCCAGGGACCAATCCTGGAGGGGAAGGAGGGAACAACTGGGACCCTGACCAATCAGTCAACGCTCTCCCTGGAACTTTCCAGACACAGGGAGAGGCCCCGAAGTGACTGACAGGACCTGGAGGTTCCATAACATAATGATGGACAAATAACAGTAACCGGGGTAAAACACGAAGGGGTAAACATGAGGGTACAAGGAACAAACCACTACAACTTATGTAAAACAGCATAAAAGCAAGGAACAAATACATACATAGAACTGACAAAACTAAAAACACACCACTACAGTATACAAGCCTTGGAGAATGCAGAATTTCTTAAAATTTGGGTTAATACACATTTTGGATGATTCATAAGTATTTTATTTAGTTTTAGTGATTAGGTATTCACACTGCATGTCATTAACTCTTCATTGCCCAATGGTACATCAACAAGGTGATGAATTAACCAGGTTCCAGCATTCATGGAAGTGAAAGAATTTCATGGCATAACTTCAATGTTTTTGTCCTCAGGTCTTGTTCTTCATGCTAGACAATGTTTGTAAAAATGAATGCATTATATATTTGGTTCAGAATTTACATTCCAAATCCTTTTGGCTTTACCAGTGTTGTCTCTTTCTCTCCTTGTCCCTCCATTTTAACTCAAAAAATCAGGAGTTGCCTGTAGAAGATAAAACACTACATATATGAAAATATGGATGCCTTGAAAGTAACCAGAAATATACAGTCAAACAATAGATTTTTTTACGAATAGGAGTCCAAAGATTTTCTTTCCCCTTCATGCTAGTAGAGATGGAAAGTTAGAAAGCAGAACAGAGTTCCAACAGTGATTATCAAAATAAACACATACCACAGAAAGATGCACTTTACTTTGATTACTGTGAGGAGATAATAATTTTCCTGCCTTCTTTTTCGTGACCTTTGTATTCATGTTAGATGTCATTTTGCCAAGCTTGGGCAAATCTTTCAAATAAAAAACACACATTACTTACAATTTATGTTCACTTTCTCCTTTTGTGATTTTCTATTTCTATTAAGATTGTTTTCCTGCAGATTCAGCTATTTCAATTAGCTTGTTGTTCCAAGGGTTGTTTACCATGCATTTGTGGACATTTTTATGAATGCAGTACATCTTTTTCCTTTTAAATTCAGTTTCATATTTTATCTTTTATGATCTATTAAATGTTTCTAGTTATATATATTAAAACATATTTCATTCTTTCCCCTATGCTGATAAGATGCTTATGTCAATCATAATTATATGAAAGTTTCTGCAAACCTAAAAATTAAAGAATCATTATTTTTGGTCCAGATTTAAAATCTGGATCTGTCCTAATAAAATGTGCAGTCATGATTTGTATTTTGTGTTCATCAGTCTGGAACTGAAGGAGTTGCACCGTTTAAGAACATTTATTTGAACACATATAATGGCTAAAAGCCAATAAAACATTTTTTTAAACATGATTGTTTGTCCATCTGGTACAGATTATCAAAATAGTAAAATTAATATGAAAAATTATAAGTCTCAGTAGTCCCACTATCCCCACTAACATGGAAATTAGACCATGTTAATCTCAGAGATAGCTCAGATAGGGCATTTCAAGTAACACTAGAAGGCGAGGTGGGGGGGAGGGCAGTGTAAGTCTAAATGAAGTGATCCATTAGGGACTGGGCCTTGAATTCCTTTAGAGAATAGCTACATTAAAATTAGGTGCTAAAATCCCAATTCTAAAGCCTCTATTCAATCTTGGAGTTTAAACATATTTTATCATATTAAGTAATAATAATAATGATCAGATTTATGCTTGCTGTACACAACCCCACTCCAACAAAAACGTTACATGTTTTCTGTCTGTAACACTTACCTATCCATATGGATATCAATATAAATACAGAATATTTATTTTAGGGATATTAGGAACTGCTATTGTACAAATCCTTTAAATAATTCCAGTAAAATAAATATATGAAAATAAAAACATTTATCTTGTCAAGTATTTGTTAAAGTATAGGAAGTAACTTTGAAATATATATTTTTAAAGTGTCATTTTCTAAGTCCAATAATCTTATCAAGATACAGATTTTAATTTTAATTTTAAAATATTATTATTTGTCATCTTGCACAATCTTTAAAAAAGTCTGATTTACAGGTAGCAGATTTTACATCACAGATACATTTCTTTACACTGTAACCATGAGGTCAACACCAAAAATATGATATGCCTGTGAAGCAGAATGAAGCAAAATGTGAAAAGTACTCTCACAATGATAAAGCAAAGAAGTGGAGTTTAACTCTTAGTAAGGGGTACCTTTTCCCTTTATCTAAATTCATGGCTATGAACCAAGAACCTAGGTATGACACAGAAATATATAGATGTTATGTATTTTAAAAAGCCCCCCTGATTTCTGCATTTTAATTGTAGAGGCATGGCAGAGAGATGTCTTTTAAGGATGTGTTTCAGCTTCAGCATGTATTTTGAATACATATTAAGCTGGGTGATATAAAATTTGACTGGTATGCAGGGTGCATTGAAAGACTCTGTTTACATTATGCATAGGCATCTTGTGAGTTACATCACTGGTTGTATCTTTAATGTATAGCAAAAACATCCCATGAGGTTTGTTTAAATATAATCTTTCAAAAGCATTTTGGAATATGCCCTACAGAAGGTCTTGTACTTAGATGTGGATTTTAATATTATAAACTACTTCACTTAAAAAAAGTAATTAGATTACTTTTTTGATGTTCCTAAAATATTACTACTCACACAGATATTGTTTTGTTTAAACAATGAGATAAAACAATATCTCAATTTTAGATTAAATGTTGACCTTCGAAATTGCTAATGAACTTTTTTATTATGCAATCCCTGCATCACCTACTTAGAATTTGATCCTTGAAATTTATAAGATCCATGCTTTTGGAGGGCAGTAATATTCTGGCGAAGCCTGTGCTTTTGTGTCGTCTGATAGTAAAGCACAGAGATCTCAACAGTGGTAGTTTCAGATAAGATATCAATATTGTCACTTAAGTGAAACTCATCTGATTTATGTACTTTGCAGGCTCAAAAGATTTTCCCATATAACACAAAACCACCATAAGTCCATAACTATAGTAAATAGTTGATATAACTATAGATGATAGATGATGGTGTAGCCCACCAAGACTACTTCCTAATCCTTTTTTTTTTTTTTTTTTAATCTGGTTTACTGAATATCCAACTACAGAGATGTCAAAGAAAGAAAGTGTCACGGAACTTTGGCTTCTACTCCAAAGACTCTAGAATGACTTTGCACTGCGATCTAGGAAAGAGATCTTCTCCCCCTACAGGGTATTCCATTCCTAGCCTTTCATCTCTTAAGTAGACTACTTTTCCTTGATGCAAAAGTTCCCTAAACAGTCTATAAAGAGAAAGGAAGTTGTCATCCTTTGTCATCCAGTTGTCAACTGGCTATCAGTTGCATCCTGATAACCAGTGAAGGATAGTAGATTTCTCCTTCACTTTACAGGAAAACTCAGAGCAAATATGGAAATATCATAAACTTACATGCCAAGAGTGAAAACTCGCACAGTCATGGGACAATTGGGGATGGAAGGCATCCTTTGAGATTGCCTACTTGTGCTGGTTTTGGCTGGGGTAGAATTAATTGCCTTCCCAGTGTCTCATACATGGCTGTGTTTTGGATTTGTGCTGAACACAGGGCTGATTATATAGAGATGCTTTCATTATTACTGAGCAGGGCCTTCACAGAGCCAAGGCCTTTTCCACTTTTCATACTGCCACGCTGGTAAGGAAATTGGGGATGCACAGGAGGTTGGGAGGAAACATAGCTAGAGCAGGTGACCCAAACTGACCAAAGGGATATTCCAGACCATATGGCATCATGCTCAATATATAAAACTGGGAAAAAGATGGAAGAAGGCAGAGTGATGGCATTTGTCTTCCAAAGTCACCATTACGTGTGATGAGGCCCTGTTCTCCTAGAGATGGCTGAACACCTGCCTACTCTTGGGAAGCAGTATATTAATTCTTTGTTTTTCTTTTCTTGTGTACATGGCTTTTGCTTTTCCTATTACCTGTCTTTGTCTCAACCCATGACTTTTCTACCTTTTCACTTACTAATTCTCTCCCTTATCCTGCTGGTGAGGGAATGAGTGAGCGGCTGGGTGGCACTTCATTTCTAGCTGGTGTGAATTCATGGCACTAGTCCAAAACCCCTGTTTACTTGAGTTGGTTATTCATGGTACTTTGCAGTCACATTTTCAATATCTTACCAGGTGGAAACTCCACAATTTCTCTGGGCAACCTGTTCCAGCATACAACCACTTGAACACTCAAAAATGCACACTCAAAAAAGTGTTTCCTTGTGTTCATGTGAAAATTCATGTGTTTTAATTTGGGCCCATTGCCTCTTGTCCTGTCACTGGATGTTACTGAAAAGAGTGTGTCTCTGTCTTCTTTATGCTCTTTCTATCAAGTATTAATGCATATGAAAAAAAATCTCACTGAGCCTTCTCTTCTCCAAGCTGAGCTCTACCTCACTTAGCATCTCTACCTATGAAAGATGCTCTAGACACTTAATCATGTCCCTGTGAGTAACCATGACTTTTGCTGGATATGGTCATAATTCAACGTGTCCATGTCCCTCATGTACAGTGGAACCTAAATTTGAACCCTATACTCCAGATAGGGCCTCTCCAAAAAAGAAAAAAGAGTAAGGATCATCTCCTTGTGGGCAACATTCCTCTTAATGCAGCTCAGGAGGCTGTTGATCTTTGTGGCAGCAAGGGCATCTTCCTGGATCCTGGTCAACATACAGTCCATGAGGAGTTCCATATCCTTCAATGTAAAGCTGCTTTTTAACTGATATGTTACCCATCATGAGTTTGTGAATGGGATTATTTCTGCCAAGATGAAAATCTTCCTCTTGTCCTTTGTTGAATTTTGTGAGATTCCTGTCTATACAGTTCTCCATCTTGATGAGGTCCCTCTGAATTGCATCCTGCCTACTTGGTGCATTGAAAATTTCTCTGATGGTTGTTTCATCTCTAAGTGTGGTGATATGACCCTGGCTGACTGACAAGTGCCCACTAAGGTGCTCTATAATCTCCCCTCCTCAGCAGGACAGGGGAGAAAAATATGACATAAAGCTCATGGGTTGAGATAGAGAGAGAGATCACTCACTGATTATTGTCATAGGCAAAATTGACTTGACCTGGGGAAACTAATTTAATTTACTGCCAATCAAACACAGAAACATTAATTAGAAATTAGAAGAAATCTAAAAACACCTTCTCCCTACTCGTCTCAGACTCAGCATCACTCCTGACTTCCTTGCAGACAGTTCATAATGCTTTGTCTCTATTGTTCCTTCATTTATGTAGTTGGTATGATAATTAAGAATGTGTTCAATTAGACAGTATGAATTAAACTCATGTTTTTGTTTCCTGTTTTTTCATATGTTTTCTGACAGGCAAGCTTTCATTCTCTACTGTGTTCTTTCTTAACCCTTCAAATTCCACAAATTCATAGGAAAATGGTCTTGAGCCATTTTCCATAAGTTAATGTTATTTAAATATCTTAGTTATCTTTCTGAAGACCATAAACATAAGCAGTGAACAAAGAAAGAAGCCCAAATCTAACACTGAAGAGAAAATGTCAAGTTATACATATAGGAAAGATGACAGATGATGGCTTGATAATGGTATTTGTAAAATTCTCTCTCTGAAAAAAAAAATAGATCAGGAACTCAACATCTTGCACATAAAATTCAACCACTAATTTGAGAAGAAAAAATGTTTAAACACAGTATTAATTTTTTTAGTGTTTTCAGAAAAAAAAAAACCAAACCAAACCAAACCAAAAAAAAAAAATAAAAAAAATAAAAAAAATAAAATAAAAAAATAGTTCAGTCTAATCAGGGAGCACCAAATACCTGAAGCCAAATGACAAACAATACATTTTTTTTAAAGCAAAAATAATTAACCAATGATTACCTTGGGCTTCTTTATTTGTTTTCAGACTAATACTTCTCTTTACAGACACTGTACCATATGTTGCTGAGGGTAATATTCTAAGATAAAGAAAAGAGATTAGCTGCAGTTTTGAGACTTCATGTCAGTAGCTATTAAAACCTAACAGTCAGCAGGAAATTATGCCTCTTACTAAATGATTGTGTGAGTTGCTGAAGGGTGGTATTTTGTTTAAATGGTTCAGTGGGATATGCAGTGTTGAGAAAACTAAAGTTTAAATCAGCCTCTTGGACCATCAGAACCAATTCTCGTGACAAAACCTCGATTCTGTGAAGGAGTTCACTAGGTTAATCCAGTTTTATTTAGACACATCTCCCACTGCCTGTGAAGTCAAAATATCTTTTGAGAAAAGAATGAAGGGAAACATAAAGTGTGTGCAATTTCATTTAAACATAATGTGGATTCACTAGTTCTTCAACTATAAACTGATTATTTATAAGGGGCTACTCATGCAACATTTATTTCTGAGTGATGATTTATTGTGTCCCCAGAGAGCACTTAGTGAAAAGAGAAAGGTTACAGAAGTAGCATTAATGCCTGCCTCAGACTATGTTGATTTCTTAAAAAAAAAAAAGAAAAAAAAAAGAAAAAAAAAAAAAAAAAGAAAAAAAAAGAAAAGTGCAAACCACAGGGAAGGAAGCTGTATAATTTGATTAGGTAAAAAGAACATTAAATGTGAAAATCCTAAACTATTTAGCTTTGCTTTTCTGCATATAAATTAGAGATTAGGGATGAGCAATATGAGAAGTTCCTTTGTAATACATAGGTCTAATTACCATAAATTTAGAAAAGTCTAAGTGTGTAATATGCACAAAGTAGATTAAGAGTGCATGGGAATCATAAAATGTCTAGACTTTTTTAAAGCTTCTGATGTGACAGATAAAGTTACTTTTTTTCTTCTTTTTATATTTTCCTATGGGAAACCTATGTATATCTTGGAGTTTAATCTTTCTTTCTTTTATAGCAAGTGTATGAAGTTTAATTAGCAAGAAAAAGCTGGAAATGTAAAAAAAAATAAAGGAATAGGAAAAGGGCATTGACTAAAGTAAAATCCACACAATAATGTAAATGGAAATGTTTGCCTTAGCAGACAAATAAAAGTAAAAAAAAAAACAAAACAAAAACTAACATAACGTTTTACTGCTAGCACTGACTGATGTCAAATTAATTGAGTACAAAACATAATTTCTTCTTATTCTAGTGAGAACGATGTTTGTCAAATATTATCATATCACTTTGTGATGTATCAATGTAAAGAAAACTGTGGAGTCTTGTTCCTTCCCACAGCAACCTGGGAAAAAGAAGGCAACTTTCATCACTGCTGCCCATTTCCTGGCTTCTGTTTGTACATGGGCTCAGTGACCCCTCCCTGTTTTCTACATAACCAGGACAGTTTGTAACTAAATAAGAGTTTGTGGCTTCAAAGACAGTGACAAGGTGTGCTGGTTTAGCACGGATAGCAAGAACCGATTAGTTACTTGCTTTGAAGTTGGCAGCTTGATTGACCAATTAGGAAGATGACACACCTCCACAAACACAGGCTTAAAAATAGAAGAACCCAGGGAAAATCTCCCTTCCAGCTTGCCAGCAGATAACACCAGACATGTGGCAGCTGGGCAGGCCGGGTCAGGACATGGCCAGGCCCCAGTAGCAGGTGCATGAAGCTTCTAAGTCCTAACCCTTCTCTGAGGGAGAGAAACGGTTGGAGTGGGAAATATTTAAAGAGATAGCATGAAGATATCAAAGTCAGTGAAGGAAAAGTGACCCCTTAGGTGGAAGAGATGAGAAGCTGCCTTCGTCCTAGGCTGAAAATCTCCTAGGAGTTGTGGTAGCAGACTGTAATATGAATATGCAAGAATATTCCTTTAAATCGTGGACAATATGAATTGGGGAAAATGATTATTCAGATTTGTGGCTTTGAGCAAAGGTATTTATGATTGACTGAGTGAATAATGAATTAGTAGCTGTGATCTTGTGATCCCA
Organism: Illadopsis cleaveri; assembly: GCA_013399915.1. Classification (NCBI taxonomy): domain Eukaryota; kingdom Metazoa; phylum Chordata; class Aves; order Passeriformes; family Timaliidae; genus Illadopsis; species Illadopsis cleaveri. Next base: position 15,033 of record VXBB01004128.1, on the reverse strand, counting down.
TGAGATGTTTGAACAGAGAGAGAGACAAGAAGCCCTCTGCACCAGTGAAGAAGTGAGTAGACATCTCTGTTCCCTGAGATGAAGAATCCTTTGCCTTTAGAGTTGTTCATCTTTAAAATGACACCCCAGTATGCATGACTCCATGGCCCATATGTAGCCATGCAGGAAACGCTATGTGATATGGGAGGTCCACAACTCAGAAGTTCCCGGCCAGCTGCTGCTGTGAGAGGTCAGAGTCACAAGTAGACTGTTCTTTTTTATGGAAAGTTGGTGTGGTCGCGATGTCTTGGGAGTCTCGTCCCGCTTTGCCTGGCTAGCTCTGACACCAGCCACAGTGCAAGGTACCGTCCAATATCCAGGGATACCTTCCCAATCCTGTGGGCCCTTGTCGCAGTGGCAGCGTGAGCAATGACAAGGAATGAAGGAAGGACTCTGATGGGTGAACAGC
>VXBB01004125.1:99779-116178 GCA_013399915.1 Illadopsis cleaveri | reverse complement strand
TGACAAACTCCCTGTCATGGAAAGAGACACCTTCCACAAGATCAGGCTGCTCAAAACCCCATCCAACCTGGCCTTGAACACATCAGGGATGAGACTGCCACAATTTCTCTGGGAATATGTTTTTCATCAACCGCATGGTCAAGAATTTATTAGTGATATCTAATCTGAACCTCTTCTGGGAGTAGGTTTAAAATAATTTAAACCAAAAATGGTTTAAGATAATTCTTTCTTGTCACTGTATTCCCTTGCAAAAGATCTCTTCATCTTTCCTGTAAGTTCCCTTCTGGAAGGCCACAATTTGGTCACCTTGAAGCCTTCTCTTCTCTAGGCTGAATGACCTCTATTCACCCAGCCTTTCCTCATAGAAGAAGTGCTTCATCCCTCTAATCATCTTCCTGACCCTCCTCTGGAGTTACTCAAGCAGGTCAACGTACTTTCTCTGCTGGAGACCCCAGAACTGTACACAACACTGCAGGTGGGGTCTCAACAGAGCAGAGCAGAGGGGTAGAATCCCCTCCCTCCCCTGCTGCCCACACTGCTTTGGATGCAGCCCAGGACACATTTGACTTTCTGAGCTGTGAGTACTCATGGCTGGATCATGTCCAGCCTCTCATCCACCCCAAGTCCTTCTCAACAGGACAGTACCTTGCACTTGGCCTTGTTAAACCACTTGAAGTTCCTATGGACCCACTTCTTTTCCGGGTCCTTCTGGACAACATATTTCCCTTCAGGGGCGCTAAAGGAACCACTCAGCTTGTTGTCATCTGCAAATTTGCTGAGTGGACTTTTCTTTCATCTATGTTGTTGATGAAGATATTAAATAACACTGGTCCCAGTACAGATCCCTGAGGGCACCACTTGCCACTGATGTCCACTGGGACTCTGAGCCATTGGCCACTACCCTCTGGAGGTGACTATCTATCCAAGTCTCCCAGGGTATCCCATTGACTGTGTCCTTGAAGAGATGGAAATTTGCTTTGCTAAAATTCAGCTTGTGGACTGCAAATTCCACCTGTCTTCACTGCAGGCCAGGCTTTCTCCAATCCTGATGTCCCCAATTAGCTCACACTGCTGACCAACAGATCTAGAAATGCATCCCTTCTGCTAGGGCTGTGTACTCTGTGACCTAAGAAGATATCATTCATGCCTTCCAGGAGTCTTCTGGATTGCCTAAACCTTGCCATGGTAATGTTGCAATACCTTATGTAAAACTAACTCCATTGTGTTATGCAAAGGGAATCTCTGTACTGAAGAGCTCGCAGCCTTGTGGGTGTGCCATTGAATGGAATAAGAGCATTAGTGTTATATGGAGGAAGAAGGAGCTGAGAAAAAGGAGACAAATGACTCTCAGAAAGAAAGCTGTAATAAAATTTTTTAAACTGGAGAAAAATCTTTCTGAATAGGGCAATCTCACAGCCCAAGTATGCTTCAAAGTGTTTTCCCTTAGAAAAGGAACCAGATACTTGTTGGCTATAGGCTCGCCTTTTAACCACTTGATATAACAGTTGCTTCTGGATAATGCCCTGGTGGATTCATGCAGATGACTCCTTTTTTGCAAGGTGCATAGGGTATACTGTACTAATTTACTAGCATGGGGTAAATTAGATAAAAATATTTTTGTGCACCCATCATTTTTGAAGTAATTTTCAGGTTCAATGAATTACATATTTGTTTGTTTTGGTGGCCTGAGAAATCCATCTATTCTTTTTCATATCTGAAATGGTTCATACTAAAGCTTTCATAAGACCCTTCAGTTTCTGTGTTAAATTGATGTTTAAATTGGAATGAAAGTGGGAATCTTGGCAGTTTAGATAATTTACTTCATCTGGTGGCCAGCTATGTTAACAATCACATCATATGCCAGCATTTACAGTAGATGAAAGAAGTCCCTGGGGCACTAGAACTGCATTTTAGAAGCAGAGTGAAAATACAGTTAGGGTCTTTGTTTCATCGTTTTATTCTCTAAAATGGAAATGTGACCTTTTATTTTAACTGAAATTTTTAAATGTTAAAACTGTAATGTAAAGGCTCTGTTGAGGGCTAATTTGGGTGTATTTGCCTTGGAAGCTGAATGACAATTGATCAGTATTCTGGACAGGAAGTGTTCAGCACAATGTCAGCAAATTATGTCCTTTTATTCTGATGTATCAAGCACTTGGAGGAAATGGTATATTGTTAGCATATGAATAACATCAAAGCCCCACATTGCAAGATGTATTTCAGTCTTCTGGAATAAAATGCATGGTCTCCCCTTTATTTATTTAAGTGCCTCCCCTTGTAATATAGTGCATGCTTAAACCTGAAATTTCATGCCAAACATGGACAAATTGAATTTCAGTATTCAATTGTTGGTGCATGACTGCACATTCCGTCACTTGGCAAAAAATTTTGTAATATCAAATTGGCTTCCTGCTTGAAGAGTAAAATGTGTTTGACTAAAAATAAGGTTCTTGTGGGAAAAATGACTGTGGTTTGTTGTTGTTGTTTTGTTTTGTTTTGTTTTTTTCCTTTTTCTTTTTTTTTTCTTTTTTAGGAGCAATTCTCAAAGAAAGCATTTATGTCATCTGTATTTCCTTGATACTAGTAGTAACTATAACTACCCTACAAGAAAAGTATGAATTTAAACAGTACATTACATCTGAGGTTATTCTGGTATTGCCTCTGCTAATGTCTTCTGTGATTACATTTCTTAAATTAAACCAAATTAAGAAAATAACCAAAAGTAGATCCCAGAGATTTACTGTATTGCTGTTCTTAAGGAATATGCTTGTCCCTCTTTTATTGTCCCCTAATAAAACCAAGCAAGCACTCTTTTACCTTACTTATCACCAGAAGAAATTCTTCTAACTTGAAAATCTCAATTATAATGTGGGATGACAGTCTTTCACAGACAAAGAATTTTCAAACACTTAAATGATTTAGTCCATAGTTTACAAGCTATAGGTAAGAAAGTTTGATTACAGTAGCCGTTAGCTATTTATTTGCAGGTTTGTTTGGTTTGTGAAAATTTCACTAGTTTTCCATAGTAACTTTTACTGTCAGCGTAGAAAAGCCCTTGTAATTGAAGGTCAGTATAAATTAAATTAAAAACATTTAACATTACTATAAGACTGGTAGAAATTAGAGGTGCCTCACTGATAGGAAATTTTCAGTATTCTGAATCTATTCCAGTTCACATTAAGGATGTGTCTTGCTCTGATACCTTTGTGTATCAAACTGATTTTGGTTTTTCTGCTTTTTAACATTGGTTATTACAAATTTCCTCTTATTTTATTTATACTTTTTAAAATAGCAACATGATGTATTTCACAATTCCCTTTGCACTCAAATTTATTGTTAAGAAGTTCAAAAACCGTTGTACCTGAAAAAACTATATTACTACTATGGAACATTTCCAGCACTGGTGGCTCCAGCTAGGTTCTGCTGTGCTGCCCTTCCTCAGCAACTCTCTGATCCGCCAGAAACACCTGAGTACATGTCTCACATCTTGTCCATGAAGCACTATTGAAGTCAAGGAGACTGCAAATGTTTAAATGCTTTGATGCACAGGGAAAACAGTGTCCTTAACTTAAAATGACAATACAGATGAAAGAGCAGGGGGATCTATTTGTAGCATGGTAACTAAATATGGTGTTGCTTACTCTATCCCCTAACTACCAATTTGAAACACCACTCAGATACCTAGGAAATACTTATTAAATGAATATTTTGAAAGAAAGTATAGATTTTATATCCAAAAAGAGTTACTGCATGATGCGTATTTTAAGCTTACAACTAGACACTTGTAAAACTAAACAAATAATGTTGTCTCACACGAAATATACAGTTCTTGTTTCATGCAAGGCAAGAACAGTGAAAGAAAGAAAATTAAATATGAAAATCCATCAGTTTGCTGCCTACACATGCCTTGCTTTAAAATAAAGTTTTAACAGACACTTTTGTTTTCCCAAGTATTTCTTCGTCACTTAACTGATGAAGATATAATAAACCATTTTTGTTTTTTTAAAAGGACACTTGGTAAAAATAGTTCCTTGAAATGAATGTATAATTTTAAAGGGTGAATCAGTCAATAGTGTGATGACTGCATATTTGAGATTATTTCAGGTCTTGCTGCAGTTAAACATGTGTTGAAGATTTAAAGAGATCCCAGATGGTCTAAAACTATTACCACCCAGTCTGACTTTGGTTTTAGTATATATAAATAAGTGTCAGAAACCACACATTGTTATTAACCAGTGCTGCAGTAACTCTTAGAACTGGCAATAACTAATAAGTCAGTGGAAATGGTGTATTAAAATGAATGAAAATAAGACTAATAGACTTATGCTTTTAACAGAATAGCTCCCCATCACAGAGGCCCAGCTCTACTTCTATACATAATTTGTTTAGGAAAGCTGTAATTAAAGACTATGTTAACTGACTGTCAAGTATGTATGAAAACAACAAATGAAAATACAAAAGATAAAGTCCTCTTTAGAATTAGAAACACATACAATTATTTGCATTGACCTCCAGATCATCAGATTCATGGCAAAGGCCCCTGCAAGAAATGTGCAGCTATTTTCAACACGATCTTGAAAAATGTTAGAGAGAGTTTTAGCTTTAAAAAGGTTATAAGCTGTTAAATAGTTACTTTTCCTAACAAATCCCAGTCCCAGAAACACCTGTGCTAAAGAGGTTTGTGCTGATCTCCTGTGAGAACTAGCAGAACACTCCAATATTTGCTGAATAAAACTGGGATGAAAATCTTTCCAATTAATTCTTAAGGCAATTTCTTTGAGTTATAATTCAACAAATCTACCCTCATAGCATATGCTAAATAGAAATAGAAAAAAATACTGCAATTGAGTTACTGATAAAGTGAATGAAGTAGGATGAAAAGGGAACTAAGACCTTTACTTGTTTGCGGAAGAAATACAAATAACTGTGCAGATTCCTTATGTGTGTGTAGTATATGATAAAGATAACTGAAGGAAGAGTTAAGGATTAGAAAAGACACATAGGGTTACCAAAAGCATCTACACTTTGCTGATGGAAATGCTTATTTGTGCTAAAACTTTATAGAAGAAAAGGAGATGAAAATACTTTTCACTGAGTTTGGAGACCAGTTTCTGTTTACTATTTGTTTAAACACCAAAATGCCAGGCTGGAGGGAGGGGGAAACAGGAACAGACAAACATAACGATGAGTTCATACTACCTAAGTTTGTGTAATCACATTCTGGACTCCTCCTCCCTCAGTATTTGCTTGTTCATTCAGAGGGAAAAGAGTTTTTCTTAAATTTAGTTGAGAACGTGAAAAACCTGAAGGAGACTACAACCATGTTAAGCTTGTTAGTGTGGAGTACCTAACAATCACTCCAAGGATTCTGCATTTCTTGCAGTCATAAGATCTTTGAATTATTCTTTCTGTCGGTTCCTGTTATTTGAACCAGCAGGAGACTGAAAAGGACAAGACTATAACTTACTGATGTGTTCAGAGGGCTACAATCTTGCGAAGTGTTTCCCGCTGACATGAAGAATAGGAAGAGAAGAGCAGAGTAGCAGTATAATATATCATGATGGTATCAGACCTCTGTGCTCTGGATGGTTTGTTTGATCACCTTTTAAAGGATCTGTAAGTTTAACATTATTGTGACCCTTTCTGTAGGTCAGTGGAAGAGGACTTCTGTCCTTGCTCCTGCCCTTCTTATCCTTCACTATTATCCAAAGGCAATGTATTTTTTCGGGACTGAAGCTAATGAAAGCAAAGCTCTAACAGGGAAGAAAGTAGCGAGAAGTTGTGAAGAAAATAAATTAGAAAAACTCCGCAGTGAAACATAAAACTACTCAAAGGTTTCTTCCTTGCCATTATATTACAGCCAAAATTTGTGTTACTTGTGATGAAAGATCTGAGTAGGCTTGCAGCTTTTCCAACTACATGGGCCTAGGCAAAATGAAAAACACAGACTTTTTTTTAATGTTACAATAATTTAATCTGAAATTATTCTGTACAGTAAAGTGCATCAAAATTGGTACTCATTAATATAGCTTCCTTTAGATCCCAAGTATGGCCTTTTCATAACTTTAATTTAACTGTATTCACATCAATAACCTAAACAAAGGCTCATGAAGAAAAGCAACAGTGAATCACTGTCTCACTTCTTAATTCTTGGCAGTTTACTGTTGTCTTACAAGTATTGTAATCTTGGATCGCAGCCTTGCACATAAAACATAAACATTTCTCTATATAATCTTCATGTACACTAGATAGTTAAAGGCAGGGGAATTTACTTCCCAAATGATGGATGTTTCCTTATGGTCATGAAGTCACTATGGCAGACAAGATCAAATGTATAGAAAAAAGATTCAATACTGTAAAATTGTAATTATTCTGAAGACTGTTTTTGACTTTACTGTACGTACATATGAATAAAAGTAATACTCAGGGAACCTTAGACTCATTGTACCTCTGCTAGTGATGAATTTTGCTTATGCCAAAGCATAACTCAATGGTGGCCATATCAAGAAATATTTCGAGTTTTGTGATAGTCATAAGGTATCTGTTCTTTGTATAGCATTTCATTAAAACATTTAGCTGGGTTAGTTCTGGGTAAACACTTAGCTGGATAAGTTCTTCTTCCTGTGGTTCTTGTGTGCTTGCACAACTATTTCTCAGTAAGAAATGTTAGATATGTGACAGAAATCTGAATTTTAGCTTGCATAATCCATCTGCAAACCATGACCTGATTGAATGGAATTTAGTTGCTACATCTGTAACTACTGTCTGCATTTGATTTCTGCTGCTGGGGTGTAAAGTACAGGTTTTCTAGTAGAATCAATCAATAATGGGACAAATGGGAGTAAAATATGTGTTGTGATCTTTCCCTGTCAGTCAGTCCTGTGTACTAGGAATATGATGTTTGCTGGTGCATATAATTTACAATTCTCATGTGACCTTTTATAAATTTAATAGAATTACAGGGATATACAGGTAAGTTAATTTTTAGAAAGCATTTAAAAAGGAGGTCATATTTGCTTTGCAGGTAATTGAACTGGTGTCATAATTTACCTTTTTATTTTCTTTGAACTTTTCAGTTAATATTTATTTCTCACATGCACCAGTATGGAGCTGATGGTGTGCTATCTTGTAGGACTAAAAATATAGGATTTCTTTTTTTCTTGAAGAGAAAGAGGAAATAATTTTTCTCAATATCAGGTATTTTAGTTCTAACTATGGTCTAAGGAGTAATGACCTGTTTTTTTTCTACCAGTTTTCTTTAATGGAGTTTGCTATTGATAGCTAATAGTGGTTTTTTGTTTATTTGGAAGTTTTTTGTGATTTTTCTGGTTGTTTGGTTTGCTTTTTTTGTTGTCATTATTTTGTTTTGTTTCAGTTTTTGCTGGACTAAATTACTGTCTTACTAAATCATTAAGGCTGATCCTCTAGCCATGAAGTTACTGATTTGTGTGCATGTGTTAACAAATAGAAAATACTAATCAATTACAGAAATTGCTTTGATGACCTATTGGTTGTTTTTCTGATAGTTAAATGACTTTGAGAAGTTGCTTTTCTGATAGTTAAATGACTGAGTTAAATGATTTTGGACGATTTTGACTACTGGTTAATATGCCAAGTATATTTTGATACGTCTTCTTCTTTTAAATCTGATTAAAAATTTTGAAGGAAGTGACTCAGTGACTGTAAATTTTGGAAGAGGTAAGAAGAATGTTGCTGAAATAACAGTAAAAGGCCTATGTATCAGGTGACTCACATCACTATGTATGATGAAGTAGCTGAGCACTGGGTTTTATTGCATGCGATATTCTATGAAAGGTACACCAGTAAAAGAGAGCCCTACTCTGTCAGTTAAGGTATATATTTCACTACTGGTAACACATACAAAATGCAGGAGCTCAAATATTACAGCGTGAAAATTAATATGTATTGGTGATCTTCAGACAATGGTGGTACTGTGTCTACAGAAGTCTGGAGTTTCTGCTGTGAGCCTCCATAAAGCTTATTGGTCTTTCATGCACTATGACTATAAATCAGTGAGGTTTAAATAGCACTGCCCTCTTGAACACCTGCTTATTTGCCTTGAGAAAATTCTGTAGCATTTTAAACATCACTTTATGACACTGTAAGTAATGCCTGCTCTAGAAACACTTGGAAGAGCCATTAAAGTTAAGGGTCTATCAGCATTTCATTATAAAGCCTGATTTCAAGGGGTTTATAACTCAGCCGTTTGAAAATGCATTTGAGTGAAACTTGTTATGTGACTTACTGTGTTTTTTTAGTGTTGGACAAATTATTTCAGGTGGTCTTTTTGCTTGTGGGAGGAGGAGTGGGCAAGGATTGTAAGTATAAGTAATTTTTCTTACAGAAGAGTATTTTTCTTAGAGAAAACAACATTTAAATATAGATGTTTTATTTCCATCCAAAATATCTTTTTGATTATATACTTTGAAAGATCTCATCATGTCATATGAGCTTGCAGTTATCGTACTCTATATGTGCATCCTTAATGAATATGAAACTTCTTTTACAGAGAATTTTAGGAGACTTTATTTCTTGCTTTTGGTTTCAGCAAACGGTATTAGGTACTTTGTGTAATGGTACACTAGATAGAACTTGTAAGTTAGGGCTTACAATGATTTTATTTGTAAACACCACTGTTGTTTTTTTAAAAAAGATCTATCAAGTCAACGTCTTGGCCGCCAAGTACCTTGGTGTTATACTTTTTTCACTACCCATGTGATTCTTGATAGGAAATTGAAGGGTGACATTTGAAACACACAGGCTGACTTTTTTGAGGACAACGGATCAGAAGTAACTGTGAAGAAATTGGTTGACAGAGTTTTATGAAATCAAACAAAAAGAAATTAAACTTTTTTTGCTGCTATTTTGTAGAGTTTTTATAAAGGTCATACACTCCTTTTTGGGAAGGCATACAGAATGGAATAGTGGAAGAAACAGCTTTGTTCTGAGGTGCTGGTAAACACTCTAAACTTTAGACATAAGACAGCACTTGAAATTTGCCAGTACACCTACTGAAAGTGGTTGTTAGTCCAAGATGTATGCACAACATACCTTCAGCAGAAAACACTGTTATGTGAGTAGGCTATTATGCTGTATGCCATTTTCAGGGTCAAAATTATCCGGAAATCTGTTGAAGGGTGATACAAAAACATGATATGGGAATTCCTCACCTGAAGTGTAAAGAAAATTTTTCTTTTTAATAAGATATTTAGTTGTACTGTTACTTATGACTTTATGTTCTTTAATATGATATGTTGACATGTGATCCTGATTATGCATGAGTGGGAAGCCATCTTTTATTTAGTTTGGTGAAAGTTGATTTAGAAGTTATTATTCACTCTCTCTTTTCATTTGCTCTTTAAACTTAAAATCTGGATAATTGCAACTCAAAGCAGATGTTTGATCTTTATGCATGAAAGTGAATTACTTAAAGAATACTATAAGGATTTTGCATTCCCTAATGGGGACCAAAGGAATGTGAAGGGGAAATGGTGATCTGAATTTGTGTTTGAACTCATTCTGCTGGCTGCAGAGATGTAATTCAGCCAATAACATTTTGCCTTGTTTTGGCTTCCACAGAACACATCCACATCTCAAAAAATCCAAGATTAGGGAGAGATTTTTGTACATGTTATGTCTGATATCAGTATTTGTAGGAAGTTTCTGGTAAATGGGAACACAGGCAGTCTGCAGATCAGCTGGAGTCTCATTTTGGATTGACATGATGTTTCCTTTTCTCCATTGTGCAGCATCAAAAGATAAAGTTCCAGCACAAAAATGATACAGATGTGTGAGTGGATCCATGTGTACATGTTTATATGTATTTCTAGGTAGTATAGAGTTAAATTATGCATAGTGTAAATATGTCTTGTTTGTATAATGCATTTTTGTTTTAATATCTTAGCTTCTTTCTTGCTGAGCTATTTTTATAGATGACTCTTTGACTTTCATCCAGATTTAACTTTGCAGTCAGCACCCAAAGAGGTTGAAAACAGAAGTCATTCCTTACAGGTTAGAGATTGCTTGTGTTTTTCTGTGCTGGTCTTATATTTTTGGCAGTCCAACTGAGATCAACTTGTGTTTTGTCATCTACCTGTTATATCCAACTATCCTATTGTTGTATTATGCATTGATTATAGAGATTATGAAGGCTATAGAACAATGGCACCAGTTCTGTATTTGCCCCTATATCCCAGAGTCCTGTTGGTTTATAGACAGGCATTCAGTGTTTCTGCTTCACATGGCCTGTGTCCAGCTGAGATTGAACACAAAATATGTCATTGCTTCTTGATTAGGCAGATGCTCTAAATGACCTCCAGAAAGCTATTTATTCTTTTATCACTGTGAACTCACTGTTTGCCTGTGAAGGGTGTATATAAAGTGAGTCAGTGGCAACTAGATCAAAGTAAAGGACATTGAAAACACACTGGTATTCCCATACTGACCTGTGCTGCTGCAGGGCCTTTCACATACTCAGAAACGGAGCTGTGTACCCCAGTTGCCAAGTAAGTGAAAAAGAATTTTTTTGTATATATTTTTAAAAAATCTCTTACTGTAAATCATATTTTAATCCAGATCATGAGAGCCAATGTATGAATGACCTCAAGCAAACGACACAATTAACATTTAAGTGATGCTAGGTTAATTTCCAGGGTTAGAATGAAGCTAATACTACTGTTGGGTACAAGGCTAGCAATAAATTTGTGGGAGGGGGACCTTAGAATTTCACAGATTTATGACCAATGCAGTTGTAGTTTTGGAATGCATATTCTGATCTGGGGCTTCTGTTGCATTGATCACCTTTTCTACCATTTTCTGAGTAATCCCAGAATCACAGAATATATCTGTGCAAAAGTAATGAAAACATGTAACAGATAACTAGTGATTTATCCTGGCAAAGATTTAACTGACTGATACTAGCAAGCATATTTAAAACTGGGATTACAGGCTTAGCAAAAGCATGAATGCATAGCTAAATGTATATCAGCTGCTTAGTGTTTATAATTGTGATATTGCCACTAGCATTACAGCAGTGTCCCAGACAGAAAACATAAATTCCCCATTACACTAAATGTAAAGAGGTCTTTAGTGCTGACAGTGATTGTCCTTACATACGCTTTCTTCATAGCTCTTCCTCCTTTAGGAGGAGGGAAAAGAAGTAAAAAATGCTAATTCAGCAATCTGTTGTTGGTTATATGACATTATAGTTGTTCTCATTCTTACTTGGTGAGATTTTCGTCCCAGTATTCAGGATCGGCGACTATAATATATTTGATGCCTACCTTTCTAACTTCCTTCTAAACTCTTACTCCTAAATCATCTTCAGTTAATGATGTTCTGTTCAGTCACCAGGCGCTGAAATATCTTGGGCTGAGATTGTCCATTTTCTGCTGTGGGTCTGGAAGTCAAGTCATGCTCATCTACCATGGCCTCCAGACCGGAGTGTCTGCTGCCACAGTGGCTCCCTCAGTGCAAGACCACAGTACAACCTGGCTGTATTTTTTTCCTGAAAAAGGCAAAGAGGAATCGAAAGCTAACCATTTTCTGTGTATTTGTGGCTAGGATTGGTATGGTTTCTGATCCCGAAACGTATAGATGTGAAATACAAATTTAGGTGTCTGAAGTTATAATTCTTGTCTTTGTGCCATAGAACACAAGATGAACAGAAATAATAATGATAAATGCTCTGTCATTGTCTTGCCATTGACTTATCCTCTGTAACACTGGAAGGGAAAAGACACATCACCAATTGCCAATTAGGCTGACACAAGGGTAAGAATTTCCAACGGCCAATGGCATATTCTTATCTAGTCTATTTTCCTTGGCATTCTTAATTCATATTTAGAAGCTCTCAGTATGAAGATTTACTTTTGAAAGCTGTACATATGAGCCCGTGCTTAGCCCTCAGCACCATTTACTCCCTCTGCAAATATCAAATTCTGTTGACATGGAAGCTAAAGTCCCAGTGGCAATGACTCATTGTAGTTCCTTTTTTCCAGTACCTATAATTTTGCTGCCACCTGCTTTTATCTGATCCTTAATGATAAGGTGAGTGTTTACACTCTGAAATGGAGCAAGTCAATTACTATCTAACTCAAATCACTGAACAGCTTTCACTGATATGCAAAGCTGATCCATTTTTCATAAGACTTTTTCCTGAGATTGGAGTGTAAAAAATGCCTTCAATATCCATCTGAGTGAAGTGTGTGACTACTCTGCGAAAGTTCTTCCTTTTCTGTCATAAAAAATCATCTGACTTCAGTCCAGACATTTATTTGTCAGCTAACAGTTATGCCCCATTTTCAGAAATATTAAGAACAGTCCCAAATGGAAGTGTGAGGAGGCTACAGAAAGATGAGCGAATGGACTGTATTTATATTTTTCCTGTCCAGCATAACATTGGAAATGTTTCAAGTCAGCACTTTAAACAAAAGCCCTCTTTGGAATGGTGATGTGCTCAGCAGCAGTTCAGGAAAGGTGTAAATAAAAATGTACCAGATGGCAGAAGTTGCTGAATACTGAATTCTGAATTTAGTTCATTGTATGCATATGTATTCACAGGTCATTCTATCATTTTATAAATAATGGAGGAAATTACTTATGTTTCCTTACATAACACACCAGGAACATGGAATAGTCATTACATTGTCTGACTTTCTGAGTGCAAAGTACTTTATAAAAACAAATGTGCCCATGGGAGACTCCCACTTTATACAGGCCCTTTTACAGGGTTTTCCAGTTTCTTTTACAGAAATATATTCAGGATTTTTAAAGAAAACTCATATTTATTAAAAATAAAAGACAAACAGAGGTAGTAAAGGTAGGAACAGAAGACTCAATTCTCACTGTTATGGATAAGACATGCACCGGATAATGCAAAATGGATAAAGCATGCATGACTTACTGGGAAGATGATACAGATACATAAATGCAATATGTATGCAAAAAGTGGAAAGTCTTATATGTCATCTCTGTACTTTACTCTCTTATTCAGTGAATACTTCTAGTTGTGTATCCAGATGACTTATCCCTACTGTTTTTCTTGCCAAGTGAAGTACTCAAAAAATGGCCCAGATGAGCCCTGGTAAGGGGCATTGTCTATGCTGGAGAGGAAGACAAAAAACTTCAAGGACATAATGTACTAAAATGCCCAAATTTCTCTTCATCCTTACTCATCTTAGATGGCATATCAGGAAGGTGGACAAAGCCTTGCTTCACATCAGGTATTTCCCCTTTTTCTCTTCTGCACACCCTTCTGAGCCCTGAGATTCTTCCCTCCTATGCCGTTGCAGCTCCCAGGGGCATAGAGGAAAACAAGAAGGAGGCCTCCTCACTAATTCTCCATCCTGAAGCTCCCAAGATGATGTTTGTGCAGTAGGGACAAGCAGATGTCCCAAAGAAAATTAATTCAGACATTTATTTGGCATCATCATTGCAGCTTTGTACAAGGTGCCAGTTAGCAAAGGGACTGACCTGTCTCCTCAGGATGGCTTTTTCTTCCAAGGACCAAGCTGTCAGCTGGCCCATGCTGTGGTCTGTTGCTTGAAGTGCTGCACTCAAGTGGAGCAGCCCTCCACTGCCAAAGGTGCTGGCTGCCCTCCCTGCAGAAGCCACAGACATTGCTTGGAAAGGTGACTCTGCAGAAGTGTCAGTCTGGACAGGGTTACCAGTGACAAGCTCTGGGACAGCACAATGAGTGACAGAGAGTTTTATGTCTGCTCCAAGATGCACCAAATCCAGTGGAGAGCATTTAAAGTGCTTGCACACAATTGCCCACAGCATGAGGAATAAACAAGAGGAACTGGAAGTTTTGGCTCAGTCTCAGATCTACAATGTTGGCTTAAATAAGACATGGTGGGAATAGTCCTGTGGCTGCAGTGCTGGGGTGGGAAGTTATAGACCCTCCAGGAGAGACAGGCAGGGCAGGCAGGGCAGAGGGGTTGGACTGTACAGTGTTTGCAGCTGGGAGTGACATGGTTGAGAACTGTTGGGGAAGGATTAAAGGAAAAGGGAATAAAGCAATGTTGTTGTGGGAGTTTACTACAGATCAGCCAGCCAGGATGTTGGCATTGATTTACTAGTCTGTAAGGACTTAAACCCCCACTATAAATCAGTTATCCTTGTTCTGCCTCTAGAAACCTTAGTTGAATTCTCTCTCCCTTCTTCTTATGAGCCCCTTTTAAGTGTTTAAAGGTCACCGTTAGGTCTTCCAGGAACCATCTCTTCTCTAGGCTGAACAACTCCATTTCCTCCTCACTGTAATCATAGTTCTGGCTGTGCTCTGGACTCAGTCCAACAGGTACATGTCTTTCCTGTGCTAAGGATGCCATAATTGGACACAGTACTCCAGATGGAGTCTCACCAGAGCAGAGGGGCAGAATCCCCTCCCTCACCAGGCTGCCCACGCTGCTTTGGATGCAGCCCAGAAGATGCAGCCCAGAACATGTTTGGCTTTCTGGGATATGACCACACATTTCCAGTCATGTCTAATTTTTTATTTACTGGTATCCCCAATTTCTTTACCTTCTCTGGTCTCAGACACTTCATCCACCAGCTTGTACTTAGACTGGGGGTTGCCCTGGGCCACGCCAGGATGTTGAACTTGTCCTTGCTGTCCTTCAGAAAATTTGCATGGGCCCAGTCCTCCTGTCCAGGTTCCAGAAGAAGTCCATATAGAATATGACTTCTGATAAAGGTGCTAAGGGAACTGAATAGGGAAAGTGCACTTCTAGGCCTGTTGTTTCTAACTGGAGGTGATCTCATGGGTGAAGATTGGTGGCTGTCTTGGCTGCAGTGATTATGAAGCCACTGTGATTATGTTAAGTTTAAGGTAGTTGGCGCTATGAAAAAAGCTGTCAGCAGAGATGTTACTAAGTGCAGGATTTGGCTGATCACAGAAATAGTAGGGAATTGCTTTCAAGGGTTTCTGAGTCCATAAATACTGGGGACATTTTAAGAGCCACATTTTAAAAGAGCCCAGGAGAAGGGAATTCCCATGTTTTGGAAATCAAGGATGTACAGCAGAAGGCTTGGTAAGTTAAATAGGCAACTGGACACTGAATTCTGGATACTGATTCTGAATATTTAGGTGGAAAAGAAATTTTATGGACTTTAAAAGCATGGTCAAGCTACACAGGAGGGTTACAGAGGTGCTATTTGTCACTAGGGAGAAAATTTGTATGATGAAAGCTCAGCAGGAATTGAAGTCAGTAAAAAAAAAATTAAAAAGGCTTTTTACGGTATGGTCATGAAAAAGGAGGGCTAAATAAAAGATTGGTCCATTACCTGGTAAGGCTGGTTTTCACCTCACAAACAGGGGTGAGTGAAGATAAAACTGAAGTATTTCATGCCACGTTTCCCTCTATCCTTTATCATCAACAATGGGTCCTGAAACCACAGGAGCTGTGGGTCTGAGCACCACGACTGGGAGAGGGACAGACTCCCAGCTGTTTATGCAGAATTTGCTGCTGCAGCCAATTGTACATATTTTTATGGGGCCCAATTGGATTCATCCCAGGGTACTGGAAGAACTGGACATTGTCATGGCAAAACCTCTCTCAGTTATCAAGTTTTGGAATCTGAGGAGGTCCTATTCTTCTTGAGTGGGAGATGGCAATTTTCAAGAATGGCTAGAAAGATGACCCTTGTAATTCTAGGCTTGTCACTCTCACTCCAGTGCCTGAAGAAGGTTGTTATGGGAGCTGCTGAAAAACACTTGAAAGAGAATGCAGTCATCAGTCAAAGGCAACAATTAGTTCATGAAGGGAAAGTCATGCCTTACTAATTTACTATTCTTTGATGATAAAGTTGTCTGCCTAGTGGTAAAAGGGAAGACAGTAGATGTGGGCTGTTTGGTTGTTGGGGTTTTTTTTGCATTTTATTATTTCATTTTATTTTGGTTTTTGATACTGTCTCTCACAGAATCCTCCTGGATAAAATTTTCAGCACACAACTGGACTTACATGCAATATGATGGGTGAACACCTGACTGACAGACTGGGCTCAAAGTGTTGTAGTATTTGGGATAATATGTAGCTGATGGCCTGTAAGCGGTGATGCTCCCCTCAATTTTAGGTTTAATTTTGGGGCCAGTTCTGTTTGGTTTTATTAATGACCTGGACACACAAGTGGAGTGCACAGTAAGTAGTTGCAGAAAATACTAAACTAGGAGGAACAATTGATACCCTCAAGGGTACAGGGACTTTAGAGATAGATCTTGATAGATTAGAATGCTATACAGTCACCAGCTATGTGAATTTTGGCAAGAACAAATGTCATATTCTGCAGCTGGGATGGTATAATCTTCTATGTACATATAGTCTGGGGGCCAGGCGGCTATAGCCTTGCAGATAGGGATTGGGGGTTTTGGCTGGTGGCT
>VXBB01004125.1:82268-99720 GCA_013399915.1 Illadopsis cleaveri | reverse complement strand
GGTACCCTGGAGGTCAAAAGGGCTAGCCATATCTTTGGGTACATTGAGCACATTATAGCTAACTGGTCAAAGGAAGTGATTGCTTCACTCTGTTCAACATTGGTATGGTCTCACTTTCAGTACTGTGTGCATTTTGGGGGCCATAATGCAAGGATATAAAAATACTACAATATGTCCAAAGAAAGACAACAGATATGGTACAAGGACTGAAGGGCATGACTTATGAGGAGTGGCTGAGGAGGCCAGGTTTCTTCAGGCTGGAGGAGGCTGATGGGTGCACATTGCAGTTATAACTTCCTCATGAGGAGATACGGGAGAGGGGTGTTTATCTCTTCTCTCTGGTGTTCAGTAGTAAATTTTAAGGTAATGGCTTAAAGATATTTCACTAGAAGTTTAGATTGGCTTGTCTGTTGATGTCCAAGGAGTGGGTGGACAATGCTCTGAGAGATATGGTTTAATTTTTAAGTTGCCCTATGTGGAGCTAGGAGTTCGACTCAGTGATTTTCATGAGTCCTTTCCAACTCATGGTATTGTAAGTACCACCACTGAACTGCCCAATATGCAACTGAGATTTATGGACACAAAAAATTAATTTTCTTTTTCTACTTGCACCTGTGTAACAAAAATTGCCTTTATTTTGTTGTCCTTGAACTCACTCAACTCCAGGATTGCATTCTTGTTCTCCAGGGTTATGCATTCTTATTCAACCATCCTTTTCAGTTTGCAAGCCAAACTTTGAAATGGTAATATGTCAGTAATTTCTGTTCCTTTGTGGCAGAACTCTACTATACCAGTGGGTTACCTTGCTCAAAATTATTTTTTAAAAAAGCACCTTAATCCTGAATCTGATTTTGGATTAGAGTTTGGCAATGAACCATACATTCCTCATGCTTTCTGAGGTTTTATTTGCCAAGTCTGCTGTGAAAAATTGAGAAACTAACCTTCAGTGGCATCTATGGGTAGAGTGTTGGTTTTGGTGTTCAGAGGAGGAATTTGTGTGTATGTTCACATGTTCTTGTGCATGTGGATGCAGATGTTCAGCTCTATACTTGTGGGTTTTCATATTAGGAAGTAGTGTATTTAAACTTCTAGTTGAAAGGGAGACACTGATGCATGGGTTTGGTTTAGCTTTTTTTGTCAAATGCGGATTTATTTATAACATACAGATTCAGATTTGAACTACGATACTTGAGGACTTTTTATATGGAAAGACATCTGTAGATGTCTCTCCATATGAAACAGAACACTGGAATAGGATTTCTCAGTCCTGGTAAATCTACTCATTGATTATGGTGAGATAAACCATGCCTGGAGGTAGCTTCACTGGGTCTTAAGGATCTCTGTAGGTGCAACATCTCCCCTGCATTATGGAATAGATTTTGACAGGTCTCTGTGGAAGAGGCAGTCTTCTAAATACTCTTTTTAGCTTCTCTCTACAGCAAGAATATGACAGCTAATTTTTAACATTCTAATTTCAACTGTTATGTGCTCAGTTGCTGTTGTGTACTTAGCTATGGCTACCAACCAGTGATTTTAGGATGAGAGAGATTTAACGGTATGGCTAACAGTCCTTTGTTCTCATTCATCAGTAAAAAAGTAATGATTTATTATTCCACGATCTTAAACATAATTATTAAGAAGTTTAAAAATGCAACCAGCCTCTTTTTTCTCTTGACATGAAAGATAATTGGCATACTGCTGATGATATAGTGAAGGATAGGTGACACATATGATGCATTCAGGATCAGATCAGTATAGCTTCAGCTGACTTGCCAGCCAAATCAGGACCAAGGATGTTCTTTCATCTCTTGTGTTGGTTTTCTAGACTTGAAAGTGCAATTATAGAAAGATATCTGACATCATGTTGCAGCTTAAGGTCATATCCTGTCCACATTCCAAAACCAGGGCACATCTGACTTCAACCATGTCATGCACATATTCATATCAAATCTGCTGGAACTGTTGTGCTGTCATGTGCTGTGAAGCACAGAAATGAAAACTGTGGAAGAAGCAGTTTCTCCCATTTATCTTTTTTTTTAATGAATTAACCTGATTTCAAAAAATTATTGGATAATATGAGTTTTACACAAATTATTTGAGGCAGTGGATATGAATATTTTATTTTTCTTTTAGATTTCTTTTATATAGGTTTGGAAGGGTAATTCTTACTTTCAATCTATTACTTAATAGTCTGAGCTACCTCCTAAACCTGGGGAATATAAAGTGGATCAGAGCAGCTCTTAGTGAGAAGAAATTTCAGCAGGAGACAGCAATTCTGAATCTGCTTCAGTTCTATTTGTTAAGATGTTCTCATTGCAGCTTCCACAGTCTCTAGGTGCACTGTGAAAGGAAGGATCATGCATGCTAGTGTCTCATACCTGTATTTCTTGGACAAGCATGTAAAAGCCTAGGTTCACACTGGGCTATCAAAAATAACTACTGGAGGGGACTGGGTGGAATTGTTTTCAATGTGTGACTCCCTTTAGGTCTTAATTCAGAGATGTTCATTTTTATCCACCAAATAAATTATCAAGTTTTTGCAGCCTGCTTGTATTAAAATTCAGTGAAAAAATAGTTTCTGATAATGAAATCACTTCCTTATGTGTCAGAGGCTGATGTCAAGGAAGTGAAAAAACGACACCTCTGTTCCTTGATTTAAGAATGATTTTGTGCTTACCTCTGACTTTGCTGATTTTTTGGTATTTGAGTCTTATTGTTTGACACTTTTAACATGTTGACAGAAGAAGTGTGTGTACCACATAGGCCTAGAAGATCCTTCTCTTACAAGTAAGCACACAGTAAGCTTTGCTGAGCTTTCAGAAGCTTGCTGGTCAAGCCAAGTATTTTTCTAAAGTATTAGTATTTTTCTGAGAGTTTCAAGATTTCCAAATATTTGAAAGAGTTTACTAATCCATCTTCTCACATTTTGGTAAATATAGAACTTCCAAGTCTTATTACTTAAATTACATCTGTCAGATTTTCAAATCATACAAATCTGGACAGACATTTTATGCATATTCAATTTGCAATATGCCAACCAGTTATCATGAGCTTTTAACACTGTAGTGCACTTCTACACAGAAAGGAAATTTGATCCACGTAGCCTAGTATTTCTTGCAAATTATTGCATCTGGCACAGTGTGTGTGTGTGTAACATATTCCTATTTTTTACTTTCCTGAGGGAGTTAGGATTTAAAAGATTGCTTTGCCACATATTACAGAAGAACACACATAATTCTTGTGTAAGGAAACCTTTTGTGTTCAAAAGCTTTATTAATCACAGACATCTCTCAGCAATTTTAAAACGGAAAGATTTATGGGAGTCATTCTTTAAGAATGGTTGGAAATTATTAACTCACGTTTATCTGAAATAACCTGGTATTTCCCTGGTTTTGTTTACTTAATAATTTAATGGACTTTTTTGTAGAAAGTCTGGATCTGCTGTGCTAAAAATATGACTCTAATCTGTCAACCCTTGTTCATGTGAAAAAAATCTTGTTGAGATGATGAGGCTCTGTGAAATAATAGCTTTGTGGGAGCAGAGGTTGCCACATCATGTCTGCTCTGATCTGGGCTGTGGCATTTTTTTTCCTTCCAGCTATGTGCTTTGTTGAAAGATCAAACAAAGCCATGAAAATGATGCTAAGCTACTGTAAAAGAGAATGTCTCAATATTTCTATCATTTTGTATCATGTGCAAGAGAGACAGCTGCTTTCTCCCCTACTATGAAGACACAGATGCATATTAAACTGTGGTTTCTGGCTGCCTTTCAGAACAATAAGAAACTACACACCTGTCAGCTCTCGGCAAGCAGGAATGGTAAAATTACTAACTTTGTTTCCACAGCATTCTCTCACTGACAAACATATCATTGGCTTCAGTTTTCTCTCCATCACTTCTCAAAAGGCTTAGATTTCTCCCCAGAGGCACGGAAGAATTAAGCAGTTTTACTACTGCTTCTCATAAATGGCTTACTTTTTAGAAAGCATAGGTTTTCATGCTAGGCTTGTTTTACTGCAACTTTTCTTCTGAAACAATTTTTTTCTTCCAATCAGTGTTTTGCATCTGTAAGCCTTTGTGCTATATAGCACCCTCCTTTCCTAAGGCAATCCAAAAACCCTGCAAGCTAATGGCTTATTTAGTGATCAATTTGTCAAATAATATTCACAGATGTTTTTCTTGTAGTACTGTGCAGGTAATACCCATGTGAATGATTTCTTCTCGTAAGTGGCTAGTAGTGGATTTGTTTTGTACAGTGCGGTGTGGAGTTCTCCAGCAGCCAAGTTTTCCTTTGCCTATCAAGCTTCAAAACAAAGTCCTGTTTAAAATATAGAAATATGAACGAACAATGGACAAAATTTCTGTCCTTAAGAAGAGATCATTAAGCACAGGATCTTAAGGAGCTGCAACTGATTCCTAAAGTGGAGTTAAGTGTGGACTTTCAATTTTGGCTCTTCATTGCTAACTTTTGTTGTCTTGGCTACATTATGAAAGTTAGAGGAAAACTGGTAATCTTCTCATTGTTAGTTTGGGGTTTTGTATGTTTGTTTGTTTTCTTTGTGGTTCCCTTCCTCCCTGCCCACCTATAGTGCCAATAAAGGCAAACTGAAGGAAAAGAGTGTTCAAGACACTTTAAAAAATGATTAGCTGGTTCAAGATACTTTGAAAAATGATTAAAAAACTTCCCTAGGACATTCCTGCCCTCTCTTCCCCTCTCTTCTCAGTTTTTACAGCTCCTTCACACTGCCCCTACACAGTTAAAAGCACAAACCAGGAATTCCTCAGAAAGTCTTTTACAAGGCATGTTGAAAACTTTGAAGACATTAATCTGAAATGATCTGTCAAAGATCCAGGGGAATGGAATCTAACTGAACTTTAACTACTTTATCCTACTTAAGCCGGAACAGAACTGCTGAGCTGAGCAATTTAAGATTCCCACAGCTGCACTAGCAATGTTTTCGTTCATGGTACTAAATTGTTTCCATTAGTCTGAAAAGGGTTATAAAACCTACAATCAATTTACTTTCTGGGGCATTGTGTTTTGAATACCGTTTAATAGGGTGTGACAAAAACACATAATTTCTCCACATGTTCTTACATTGCAATCAGATTTTGCTTGGTGCTAGGCAGTGAACCAAGTGTTCTGGACAGACAAATATTCAGCAGAGAATGCACTGGAATTGGAAATAAAGGAACAGTACCAGACAGCTAGAATGCCCAGGGCATGACAAGAATCTTAAGTGGAAGAGATGAGCACAAAGGAATAATAGGAATTTTTATCATCCATTTGCTCATCAGCTCCACATTTGCTATGGATAGGAATCATTAGATTTGTTTAACGTAGGGGAAAAGAATAGATTCAAAAACTGGAAACATGAGTGAACCCAATTGGACAGGAGTATATTTAATACTAATATGAATAAACAGAGATGGCTAAATATGATGAACAGCTGCAGGGAGGAGGAGGATTCTCACTTTCTTCCAATGAACTCAATGACTTGAAAAGCTTTCTCAGCCTAATACACCCACAACATTTTTGTTACATGAATAACCACATTTATTTTAAAAAGACTTTTTGATAGGGGAAGACAGATTGATTTACTTACCTATACTAATACTCCTAATCTGTTTATATCCTGTATCTCCTTTCATTGCAAGCAGTTCAGCTTGTATTTTGTATACACGGTGTATCTTAAATCAGTTTCTTGAGCAGGCAAATAAGACTATTGAATGAGGAATTGTGAATATTAAAGCAAGTTATATGATAAAACTTTTCTTAATAGTGATATGGAAAACCCCCCACATTGTTCCATGACAACATACCTCTAAAAATGTATTTTGATGGTTCTGTAATTGTGTTATCGTGTGCTGAGGTACACTGTAAAACATATGAATGCTGACCATCAAAAAGGCACTTCATTCTCTTTCTGACAGCAGATGACCTTAATTGTCCCTACTAGGTGTTTCATTGTCTTTTAATTTAAACAGCTGTTTTTAAGAAGGAATGAAAGAAATCTGACAATATTCACTCTGAGTCTAGAAATTATTGCAACTTTAGCAAGACAACTCCTTGGTAAGGAACAAAATAATAATCAGGGCAAAATTGAATTGGTTGGTTCTACCTCATTGATTTCAGCACTTTTGTCAAGGTGTGGTTTATTTGCTTTTGTAAGAACTTTTAAGGGATCCTTCAAAGGACTTTGGAAGATCCTTTTGTGGATCTTCAAAATTTGGTGTGAACTTTTTCAGATTGAATTTTTAAGCAGAGAAAATTAGCTGTTGTTCATAGAAAATTTTAAGCTGCTTCTCTATAGCCTTTATTCTGGTTAAGTAGTAAATGGTGATAAATGTTTTCACTATTATTTTGTTGGATAATGATAATAAAAGCAAAATTTGCTTTATTTCATGTATAAAAGCAGCAAACATAAAACCATATTGAGAATGCTACGTAATCATTTCATGTAACAATATTTAAGATCCCAAAACTTTGGTTTGAATGTTCAGCTCAATGGCCTAAATGAAACTAACTGTTGTGAAGCAGAGAGAAATATGAATCTCCTGCTTGAATGGGGTTAGAGAAGCTGTGCACCCCACCTTGTTTTCCCAAAGCTGTACAAAAAGCACATCACACCTAAGGGTGTTCCCTCTCCTGTTCTTACATGCTTCCAGGTGCAGAAACATATGAACCTTCTCCATTTATTCCCATTATTCTCTGTGCTTTCCACTGGACATGTTTCTTCATAATGCATCTAATCTCCTCTACTGCTGTTCAACCTTACACTTTGTCTCAAACTTGGCAAAGTTCTTTCTTGCAATTGCATTTTGCAAAAGAGAGTTACATGAAATCTCTTCTACTATGTTCTCTCACAACAGTCATCCCCATTGTTTTTGTTTCTTAATCATGCTTTAGAATCAATTAATCATTCAAGTTGGAAAAATTCCTCAAGATCACTGAGCCCATCCATTGGTCTAACTCTACCAAGTCCAACATTAATTGATGCCTCTGTGCACCATATTTAATTTTTTTTAATACCTCCAGGGATGGTATCTCCACTGCTTAGCCTGTTTGTATTCTTGAGAACCCCTTTGGAGAAGATTTCTTTTGTAATACCCAACCTAAGCCACCTCTGGCACAATCTGAGGCCATTTCCTCTTGTCCTGTCACTTGTTTCTTGGTAGAAGAGACTAACCACCATCTGGAAACTACCTCCTTTCAGACAGGTGTAGAGAGTGATAAGAGTCCCCCTGAGCCTTCTTTTCTCCACGATAAACACCCCCAGCTCCCTCAACTACCCCTCACAGTACTTGTGCTCCAGACCCTTCACTGTCCTTTTCGGGACACGTTACAGCACCTCCATGACGTTTTTGAAAACAGGGCCCAAAACTGAACACAGGACTTAAGGCATCACCAGTGCCCAGTACAGGAGTATGGTCACTGCCCTGGTTCTGCTGGTCACATTTGCTGATAGAGGCCAGGACGTCATTGATCTTCCTGGCCACTGGGGCATACACTGGCTCATGTTCAGCTGCTGTCAACCAGCATGCTGGGCCGGTTTCCAGGCACTCTGTCTCAGTGTGTAGCCCTGCCTGTGCTTGTTAAGGCTCAAAGGCAGAACCTGATGCCCAAAGACCTTGTTGATCCTCATGCAAACACTCTCAGCCCATCCTGTCCAGATCCCCCTGTGGAGCTTTCCTGTCCTCTAGCAGATCAACATTTCCACCCAACTTGGCATTGAAATTTTCTATATTATTTTTCATTTCTGTGTTTTCCTTTCATCTGAACATATCTTACAGGTCAGAAAGATTTTCTAGAGCCCTGTTCAGGGAAAAGGATTATTTTTCATGCCAGTCATTATAAAAACCTCTTAGACAATTGATTTTGTTTGCTACTATTTTTTTCTTCTATACTTCTTATCCCCTACTGTAGCTTGCTTTCTACCTGAAATGTCACTACTACTTCATTTTTAAGGAACATCTGAATTTGTGATGTATTTTCCTCCCACAGGCTGTAATCTGTTGCGTGTCTGAAATTTCCTTTACCAAAATGAGTTGTTATTATTTTGTTATTTTCCCCCCATAAAAATAACTATGATTACAGTAAACATTATTAAGTACTCCTAGTAAACATCTGCTTCCAACTGCTAAAATTCCTTTGAAGAAAACAATAAACAACATGTCTAACTTTGTTTTTCAGGCTTGCTTTCTGTGAAAATGTTTTTAAAGCAAAACAGCTCATACATTTTTGTCTGCAGGTTTTCAGGCTTAGTAGTACCCTCTTAACTATTTTGTGATCTTTCCGGTGTTGGGATTGACCTGACAAAGTAAACAAGGACACGGATATGTGGATGTAGTGTGATCACTTGTGCCATATACAAGGGTAAACATTAGCATTTTAACTCATCATACCTGTGTAATACCTCAACACAATTTTTTGAGCAAACTATGCAACTGGTAATAGAGATGAAGATCCTATAAAAGTGTGTGACTTTGGAAATGTAATGAAGCAAAAGAGGTAATTTCAGCTTGAGTCTATCTAGAGTGCAGGAAGGCTCTTTTTAGGAAAGGATATTGAAGTTTTAAAAATTGCCTAGTTGTTTGACAAAAATCAACTGTTTTATAGCATGATTGAGACTGGAACTTTGTATACAGAAAGGCTGGAAAAGAATGTAGCTACTGTTGAAGTGCTGAGGAGAAAAACAGGTGACTTCACTGAAATGTATTGGGTGACATTGCTTCTAAACTGCTATAAAATTCAGTTCCTACTAAACCAGAGAAAAATATGGAGCAACATTTTGAAATGTTTTAATCTTCTACCCTAAACTCCTAACGACTGCAGAAAACTTTAAATTTTAACTGGCATATAATTGAACATTGAAGTCTGAGTGTTTTGAATAAAAATGAAAGACTTTGTGACTCCAAAGTAATGAAATAATCTAAACTAAATAAGATCTGATACCTGTTTAATGATAGCCAAAACAGCTGCATTGGTTGTAATAACTGTTGCAGATATTAGGTAACTGTGACACTGTGATGTAAACTCTGAGGGGTCAAAAAGGAGAGGACACCTGTAAAGACTACTTTTATCGTATGAAAGAAAGAGGAACAGAAAAAAAGTGACCATTGTTCCAAATGTATGAGGGAATCCAAATAAATTGAAACATTAACATTTTGTAGGTGAGAGCAGAGTGGAACTGGCAGCTTAATAGCAGCAATGCCATGTAGAGCCGTCCTGGCCAGTTATAGAGCTTTTCAGTGCTGTAGCAGTCATTCTGAAGAACCTCAAATATTCTGAATCTAGTAGAAGTAGTTTAACTATTAAAAAAGTCCTTTTTTTGGACAAGATCCATGACAGTTGGAAAAAGGGACACATTCTTAAATTCACAGTGAAGAGAAACTTGGTCTGGTGTGCTGTGGTAACTGAAATGGGGCATATTTAGCATAGCAAAATGGAAACGGAGCAAGACCCTCTAGCAAAAAGACAGTAGTGGACATCGTAGGAGTGTGTGAGCCTCTAAGCTGTCTTTTCCGCTTGGTGGCTGAAAGTGAGCAAAAACCTTACAAAATACACTTAAAATTAATTTTAACACATTTTCTGAGAAAAGTGACTAAAGTTGGCACCAGAAACTTACGATAATACGGTGTGGTGGAATCTGGGTCTGATTTTTGCTGGTCACAAAGGTGCTATGTTCATGTGCTTCTGAGTATGCAGGTCTCAGCTGAGTTATTCATGCCTATCAAACTGATGAACTAGCACCTGGTTGTATCTACAAAAGAATCCTTTTAGAGAAACTTGACAGTAATATATATTGTCAGTTCTACCTCAACTGAAACAGCCAACCTTTTTTCCATGAAAAAGTGTTTGTATGTGGGAGACTTTCAAGATTGTGTTCATTGTTTTCAGTTGTCATTTTCCTCTGTGTTTTGGCTAGTGTTTTTTTCCTTTTTCTTAGTGAGAAGCAATATAGAATGTGCCCTCAAATTATTTCAATTAATGGGTCAACTTCAAGCATTCTTTCTTAAATTGTCTGCTGCCATTGTTTGTGATATCCTCAGTGGGTTTAAACTGCTTAATACAAAGCATGGTATATCTGACTTTTAGTGTTTGAAAACCAGAGTTCTATAAATAATGCAGTCAGTACATGTGAAACATCTGTATTTAATGGCAATTTACAGAAGTCAGGCTCTGAATATGACTTTATTAAACTGCAAATGGCTTGCAATTAAGTTTTTGATCATTTTTTGCAGGGTCTTAAGATTCTGCTGCTGAGATTGAATCCTTAAATGTTCTTCAAGAGATATCCACTTAGGCTAGCATTTTGCCAATTAACAATAGTGGGAAAAAATATGGGAAGAACATGTAAATTCATTTGGCTGTGAGTGTAGCATGAGTACTTCAGGAACCTAAAATTTCACTAAGAACTTGAAAGCTAAAAAGTATTACCCTCTGTATCCCACTTCCTAGACTTCTTTGTTGCTCTGCTCCTCATTCTTTTGGTACTTCAATCATTCTTACTGAACCAAGAGAAATGATAATTTCTTCACCATTGCTAGTTTCTATTCTTTTTTGTAAATAAGATGTAGCTGAGAGAATGGAGACCCTGCTGTCATATTTGTTCTTGTTCAAAATATATTTGTGAAGTAATTCTTCTGGCTTAATGGATACCATTCATATTACATGCTGATAGGGCAGTGAGAGACGCTGAGAGCTTGTGTTTTCTGTTTCTGTCCTCTCACCTGCTTTGCACCATCAGAGTGACTCCACTTCTTGAAATGTAACTTCTGGTGAGGATGCAGGATGGGAAGGTCTCAAGCAGCTCAGAGGAATGGGAAATATAATTGGCAATTCAGAGTTTTAAGTGGCTCCTCTTTTTAAAACACGTCTCTGTACTAAATACTCATTTGATAAAATACAAAATTAAGCTTAAAGACAATAATGAATTAAGATATACAATTTGATATTCTCAAACACTGTGGGTGTGCAGGCCAAAGGAAGGTCCACACTAAAATTTCTTCTGACTATGACTTGACCTCACACCCAAAAAATGGAGGAGAGGTCATCAGTTTCATGGTGGAGCAGAACTGGTGTCCATGGAAAGCTCTCCATGAAGTACAGTCAGAGAAGTCAGCCACTAGGATTAGCTCAGTTAATTAGACCATAATAATACCAAAGTTGTAGGTTCACCCTGGTGAGACCCATACACCTAAGAGATGGACTTGATGATTTTTGTGGGCCCCTTCCAACTCAGAATATTCTGTGATTCTGTCTTGGGGATTTATTACAGTATTATGTGAACCCCATGGAACATTTTTTTTAGATTTTTTTTTTTTTTTTTTAATAAAGGTAATTTTATCTCACTTTGAGTTTGATGCATTTACTTTTGTTAAGCATTCTCACCCCTCAGAATTTAGTCTATTTTAGTAATGCTGATTGGGATGTTCTGTGACTGAAATGAGAGTTTTTTAGTTGATAGATCCTGTCCTTCCTATGGAGATAAAATCATTTAGCAGAACAAGTTGATTGAAATAGATTGCCTAAATTTTTCTTCTACAGAGGACAGACATCTTTCACTTTGGGCTTTCTTTAAAAAAGTTTTTTTGAAGATCATATGGACTTTCTGTTTGCACCAGCCATAGAACTTTCGAGCAGACACCGCAATACATCTAATATCTCTTTAAAATAGAAAATCTCCTAATGTGTAAACTTTTTTTTTGTTACAGAGATTCTGGACCATCGTGGCATAAGAGGTGAGTAGCCTCTTTTCTCCTATTTATTAGTTTGTTGAAAGAGTGCTTCACTATTTAGATCACTGAATGCTTGCCTGCTCTCAGTGAGTCTCCTCATTTATTAAAAAACATTTCCATAAAGACATTTGCATGCTTTAGAAATGGCCTGTAGTCCTTATATTTTTTTATCTGTATTTTCTAAACCATTGGAAATCTTGTCATTAATGGCTTCAAAAGACAGACAGGTTACTTATTTCATTTGTATGATGACATTAATTCCATCTTTTGTAATATGATTAGTATTCTGTTTGTCCCGTGTAATTTGATTTGGTAAGGGTTCTTTTTGCTCTTATGCTTTCAAAAATATTGAATGCTTTTATTTAATTCTGGTTACATGCATGGGATTCTGGTTACATGAGCTGGATCTTGTCTGTGCACTTAGTTATTTGGGGTAGAAAAAAAGAGGTAAAAAGCAAACTTGTGTTGTCACTATAAAGTAGGTCTACAGTGGCAAATAGTCTAGAAAAGTAAGAAACAAAAACTTTCTAATTTCTAGTAAAGAGAAAAAAATTAACATCAGGAGAGGGAATAGACACTACTTATAATGAATTAAAAAAAGAGGAAAAGTTAGTTCACCAAAATGGTAAAAACCCCACTACATATTAAAAAGTGATAATGACATTATTATTCACAAGGTTATTAAATTCACGAATGGTATTTCCAGTAGTACAGCAGATACATCCATATGCGTTCTTGGGTGCAAATTCTCTTTTCAGAAATCAGACTGTGTTTGCTGTAATGTAGGTCTTGCTTCCAGGCCTGCAATTGAAACCTCACAGTTTACTTTCTCCAGTGGTTAGGTACTTTCTAGGGAGGATGAGACTCCAATTGTTTTGCTCGTCCCTGGAGCCTGACTGGAGAGGTTGGAGGTTTTTGTGAACGAAAGCACCAAAGGGCAACCAATATGTTTCCCTTTATAAATCTCAAAGGTTATTAACTCCAGTTCTTTAACAAAAAGACTCTTAATTGCACCAGAGGTGTAAGAAGTTCAATTAACATGTTTGTTCTAATTACTCTGATCTTGATTTTATTATGCTGTAATTTGGATCTGTTGATTCAGGGCAATTTTCTCCTCCAACTAACTTTCTTAAGCCTCTAGACATTTGGAGTCTCTTCTCCTTTGAACATATGTTCTTTCTGCATGTAGTCTCTGGTTTTTCTTGGGAAATTGTTCTCAAAAAGCACTTTGGAGACATCTTTGAGACTGTTCAGGTCAAATATGATCAGAAGGCCTGTTCTGTCCTGGGACAAAATATTTTAAAGGTTAGGGAATATACCACAAACTGTCCTATCATCATAGAGTCATGGAATGGACTATGGAGTCTATGGATGTGGTTTGGGATAGACATTGAAGAGCATCCTGTTCCATCTGTCCTGCCAAAGACACGGACACATTTCACTTGATCAGGTTGCTCAAAGCTCCATCCAATTTGGCCTTGAACAATCTCCACAGGCTGGAGGACCACAAGGATGGTCCACAAGGACCAACCTCCCACAAGGATGGGCCTCCACAACTTCTCTGGGCAACCTGTTCCAGTGCCTCACCACTGCCACAGTAAGGAATTTATTCCTAATATCTAATTACTCTCTTTCATTTTAACACCATTCCTCTTTGTCCTGTTAGTACATGCCCTTGTAAAACGTCTCTCTTCATTTTTCTTGTAGCCGCCCTTCACCTACTAGAATGAAGCAATTAGCTCATTCCAGACCCTTCTGAACCATCCCGATTCTTACAGCCTTTTGAACAAAGAATATGTGTTGCATTCCTCTAATCAACTTGGTGGCCCTTACTGCCCTTTTCCTCACAAACTGTCGCTGCATGAAGGGAATGAAGAGAATAATCTTTGCAGCACTAACTTGTCCCTTGTGAGGCACAGAAGACAAATATTGAAACTGCCAGCATTTTCTACCTGATATTGTATTTGGTCTTATATTTAGAATCCTACCTCTCCAGTCAGGACCTTTTGGAAGATGTTCTTTCAGCCTTTAAAAAGAGGGAGGTACTAGCAATCTTCTTGTTGCAGTTCATGAATCAATCCTTTCCTTCTCAGTTTATACTTGAATTACATTTGTAATTACATTACATTCTAAACATTTGTTTAGAAGATTTTTTCTTAGTCCTTTAATGATTGAATGAAGTCAGCTAGGAAGTTAAAGCTACTATTGCCTTTCTGTCAATTGCCTCAATTAGTCACTTTCATATTGGACCTCACTGAAATTGTCTCCTTTAGTCTTTAGCACCTGCTTGCAGTGCTTGCACTTTACACTCCTGTGAGTCTTAAAAGTTTGTGTCATTTTGACAGTGATGATTCAATGGGGGAAAGATAACAGTTACAAGTCCAATGAGCACCTAGACAATGAACCAAAGCATCAGTACTTGTGTAACAGGTGGTTGTATTTCTGGGCTGGAGAGGGCTGTAAATAATTAGTGGGAGTGTACCGAAGCCCAATTTATTTTGGCAGTGATGGTTAGAAGTTTTCATAGGTTAGAAATTTTCAGATAACCTTTATTCAGTGGCAGGTTACGGATAGCCTTCCAATATTGTGATGCACGGATATTGTAATTTGTAGCACAGTGTCATGATGATACGGCACTGTTAGATCTTTCCATCATTTCAGAAGATTTTTCAGTGTTTCCAGTTGTGGGTAAATGCGTGAAGAGCTGGATTATGTCGTAAAAATAATGGCAGGCAGATGTGTCTGGAAAAGCAAAGCTGTTGAACTATTGTTTTCTAGTCAGACTCTTAAAGCTAATAGTAATTACAACTAAAAGCATTATGCTGATTCTTCTCTGACAAGGTGACAAGCCTTTCAAAATCATCTTCTGACAAAACAAAATGCATGCATACTGAAGTACAGTGCTTATGTCATAGCTGTGTTTGTCTAAAACTAAAGTGAGGAAAAATATGGGAATTTGTTAAACCGAGTAATGCAATTGGAAAAACAGAAAACCCATCACATATTTAAAGAATGTTACATTCTCCAAACTTCGGAAAAACACTGGATGCTTTCCTAGGATGTTAAGAGAACACATACTTTCATTTACAAGGACACATTTTTTTCTTTGCACATAGAGGCATATCTTACTTTGTGAACAAGGAGAGATTATTTACGGGAGAGTGCCAGGATTTCCTTCTTTGTGTTGTAGAATGTACTTTTACACAAATGGTTATTGTTCTTTCTGAAGAAAGCATATTAAATTGCTGGACGAAGAATGATAATCTGTCTAATTTATTGTCTAAGAATGTAGCATACTTACTGATTAACCTTATTGGCATCTTACTTCCACTCACAGGGTATAGCTCTGAAAACGGATTAAGAGAGAGAAAAAGCTTTTATTTTTTGAGAAAATGTTCATTCTGATTTTTACATTGGAAAGCAGAGATAAGCAGTACAATCCATTTGTAGGGGTGCTTACGTGTGAATGTGAGCTGCATATCTATGTGCATATACTTGATATCTAAAATCTTTAGGAACTGTGCGTCAGAAGAGATGGATGTGACAGAATGAGGAGCTCCTGATGGGAATGTGTCATAAACTCACAGAAAGGACTGTCATTTTGACTATGAATGACAGCATATCCAGATTGCAGACCACACAACTGGGATTTATACATGTGTTTTTTTAAATATAGAACTAAGGGTGGCTTAGAGAAAATGTGAGCAATGGCCAGTCTCTGTAACCTACATGGCTTTCCCATATTTTGTGCAACAAAATAGCTATTGAAATCTGGGCATGCAAAGCATGTAGTCGGTTTAGTAATGAGAAGCAATGTCAGCATAGTGTAATTAACAAGGGGTGGTATAATTTATAAGGAATGTTCTATGCAGCTTAACACCAACACAGAAAGAAGGGAAGGAGTGAAAAAATTGTTCATCTGCAAAATCAAAGTGTCTCTCCTTTTGATGTAAACATTTTATTTTTAAATGCTCATTACGTTTTTGTCACTAACAAAAGGCTTCTGTCATTATGAGTTAACGCAGTGGCAAGCAGGAGTGAGTCATGAGGATGACCTCTGTCCTTTTGCCTCCATATTAATCTGAAAGGGAAAGTCTCAGCAGACTGTTTTTACTGTACGCAATTAAGCAATTCTGAATGCTTAGTGAAACTTGAATGGTATGGCATAAAGCCTGGTAATATGACAGTTAATGAGATGAGACTTAAACTTATTCAGCCTTTATAATAATAAGTGAAAGCTTTTGCCTTCAGATTGAGGGCAGACATATCCTGAAATATTCATTTAAAAAGCTAAAAACAATGGCAAGGGCGCAGTTCTATGTGTCTTTGTTTTATGACTCTCTCCAAGAAAGAAGAAATTAAATCAAATTATTTCTAATTATACTTATTAAATATCCATAATAAACTGTGACGTTTGCATTCATGGTGGAGAAATCTAAAGAAGGAAACATTTAAGAAACTGCTGACAATACAGGGAGGGATCTATGGTACTATATCTTTCTTTCAGAGCCCAAAATACTCAGGCTGGCTGAAGCTACATAATTAATTTCACTCCCTGTCTCTAATAAGAAGACAGTTGCTTTAGAAATACCTTTTTGTGTTTTTCTCTGCTGTATTTCCACATTCATATACTAAATAATTTAGCTTTGTGAAAGCCTTCTACATGTCATTGGTAATTCTTGTGTGTTTGCAGCATGATGTTCTTTGCAGTCTTGTATAATACTTACTTGGGGAAGGGGTTTTCTGATGAAACATCCAACTGAGCTGATACTGATTAAATGTGTTACCTGGATTTTCAAAATTGCCTAGGTTAATTCCGGTAAGCAAAAATAGGTTATGTATTAAAAAACAAACAAACAAAAACCCACAAAAAAGATATTGTGAATGATTTTCTGAATGTTTATTTCTATATTAGTAGTACTGGAAACCTCATAGGTACCTAGGGTTAGCTAGCTTGGTTATGCAGCTTTGGCTTCAGTCACAGAATTACAGATATTTTCCCAGAGAAGAACAGTGACCATGTCCACATCTAAAAATGCAATCAAGGTCAGAGCCCTAAGATTTAATTCAGTAAGCCTACTGAGACAGTGCTGTTGTGTTCAAATTGGAACCTTGTTCTTAGACTGAAGGAGGCAGCTGGGTTATATTCTTCTCCACATTGCTCTATTCCCCTAGTGCCTTAAATTAACCCCTTTGGTTTTTCTCTTAACCTATCTATACTTCACGAGCATTTACACTTTCTCTTCCCCAGTTTTGCTAGTCCTGCTCCAGCTGGACTGATTCTGAAATGCTGCATGGTGAGTATGGAGTTCCAAGATCACGGTCTAACTGCTGA
Organism: Illadopsis cleaveri; assembly: GCA_013399915.1. Lineage (NCBI taxonomy): Eukaryota > Metazoa > Chordata > Aves > Passeriformes > Timaliidae > Illadopsis > Illadopsis cleaveri. Next base: position 82,643 of record VXBB01004125.1, on the reverse strand, counting down.
AAAATATGGTTAAAAACATAAACCCAGACTTGGTCTCAGGCGTACATTCACTACCAGTGTACTGTATTGTTCAGTCATTCAGAGTCCTCAAATCCAGCGGAATTTTTGATGTTTTGCCCAAGGTTGAGCACATGAGCTTACTGTCTCTGTATTTTAGGTGGTTTTTTTGTTTTTTTTTAAGAAGAAACAAATGAAAGCCGATCTATTTCAAGTGTTTTAAGTTCTAAAGAGATCCTAGTTAATAAGTGACTCGTAAGTTATGCAGAGATAATTCTATCAGATGCATTCATCTCATGATCATGTAGTGGCAGGACAAGAGGCAATGGATTCAAACTGAAAATGCACACCTTTGGGTTAGATATTAAGAAGAAATTG
>VXBB01004125.1:43687-70173 GCA_013399915.1 Illadopsis cleaveri | reverse complement strand
TGCTGAGTCACTTAGATGTTCACAGCTGTCTCTGGGATCAGATAGGATCCATCCTAGGGGGATGACGGAGCTGGTGGATGAGCTCTCCAAGCTGCACGCCATAATTTACTATTGTGGTGTGCTCCTGATTCCCCTTTATTTCCCTCACAGTTGGTTTAGCCCTCAATGTTCCCTCCATCCCTCCTGCCCATCAAGTTAACGCAGCCCTTTGTTCCAGACCCTTCCCTGTCAATCCCTAGACTTGCCAACCCCTCACCTATCAGTCAAAGTTTGTCCCTACCCTTTTGTCCAGAATGTTCTCTGTTGCTTGGTGGCTGATTGGCACTTCAGTTCTGTGTGCTCCCCTTTGTTTACCCCATTGGTTACGATATTCTGTACCTCCCCTTGTATTCCCCACCCACAAGGATCCCATTGGTTGCTGTTATGTTCCACCCATTGTACCACCCTGTGTTTAAAAGCTGCTGCACAGCAGCACCTGTTGCTCTTCTCTCCCTGACTTCCTTTCAGCAATAAACCTGCTGGAACGTCATAGAAAGAGCCTCCCTCGCACTCCTTTGCTCAGGTCCTTCTCAGTGTCTCCTTGTCTGGCTTGGGGTTGAACACCGCAAAGGTACAGTGTTAGCACTGCTAGTACTGCTGTTCCCTACACTTGCCAGTTTGCTCCTGGAGCTAGCCGGAGCCTTGAAACACCCAAAGGAGAGAACTGACATTCTGGTTATTTCATTATCCTATACAGGTAAGTTCAATGGATGTAAGTAGCACCTCATTAACAAGAGGGTCAGATTTAGCTGTGAAGATACTGATTGAAGAGAAACACAAAGAAGTACAGGTTGAAAAAGCTTTCTTTTAGAAATAGTAGCTCAATGTTTGTAGGGTCTTTCCCCCCTTCCTTTGTTAGATACCATACTGTTCCTGTCTCCAGGAATATATCAAGTAAATTCTGACTCAGCTAAATATATTCACTAATTTTTGACAAGTAGGGCTTAATAAATCTACCTCTGAATTTTTTCTCCTGGATTATGTCCGTTCTAAGTTATCCACCCACCTCTGAGGATTGCTTGTACCTCTGCCTTTCGTCTCTATCCAGATGACTAGAACAGTGTTAGCACAAGTTCAAGGGGCACTTCTGCTGAATTTCTGTGCCCATCATCAGGAGGTGTAAAAGTGTGTTTTTACTAATTCCACTTGTGAATCACCAATTTCCTTTTGGGGAAGACAGCATGATGTCTATTTTCTCCTTGGTTTTCTTCTATTTTCTGTCCCTTATTTTCCAATAAAGCTCTACTGTTACTGAGACTCTTCATCTGGGGCACATCTTTTGGTATGTTTGCTTTTGATGTTCAAGTGTTCATTTATATGTATCTTNATGATCTTAAAATTTCTTTCTCTGCTTTTTGTAGTTTTCTTGATCTTAGCCTCTCTGTAGTCTTAAGGCCATCATATATTTAAGTTTAAAAAATGTAACTCTAATCCTGGACATAATTAGTTTCTCTTCTCTCTTGGAGATTTTGTTTAATTTTTCTCATTTTGCATGTACCAGTATCTACTGCCTGAATTTTGCCTATGTTGCATTTTTGTGCTTGTCTTAGACGTTTGCAAGAGAATAGACAAACGTAGTATCTCTCTGGGAAAGTATTGGTTAAAGTATCCACCAGGTTAAATATAGCAGTTCATGAGATAAGGCAACTAAGAAATTCCAACCTGAAACACTGCAAGATTTTTTCTCTCATCCTAAGTGATGAGAGTACAGAACCAGATCAACTTTTTGATAGGTGCCTTATCTGCAGATGCTTCTGGGTCAAGCTTTGTGGAGCATAGACTGTTTGATGTATGGTGCATGCTCTGCAGCAATTCAACCTTGAAATATGTGGTTCAGGTTTACCACTGAGGGTGTAATATGCTCAAGCACTTATGTTGTCATTCAAAGCGTGCGTCTAACTTTGAGCAAGAGAATGGTTTCTGCAGTGTTTGAAAAATACCAGAAGAGACAGAAAATGTGCACTGTTAACTAAATTAATATCAGCTCAACTTCGTGGTTAGCATAACTGGGAGTGAATCTAAATCTTTTGACAATGACCATGAACTAAGGTTACAGTTTTATTAAAGGCAGAGAATGAGGAGTATCTGCTTTTGGGAAGTAACTCTCCATTTTCTTCTGTGACAGCCAACCGATACGCCACAGGCTAATGAGCTGTGTGTCAGGAGGCGAGCAAAGAAATCTCTAAAAGTGGGTGGGGAGAGGAAGAACACTCTACTACTACTCACGCTTTTCAGAAAACAGGAAAAAAAGTGAAATTTCAGCCAGGAGAGAGACGTCACGAAAGATAAAGGGATTTTGGGGTGTTGGTCTGTAAACCATTAGAGAAAAAGGAAACAGATAATTAGATTACACAGGAGTAACAAACACAGGTACTGGTAAATGTGTAAATTATGCTTGTGACAGTCAAAATCAAGGGCCAGAACAAGACGGCAGATTTCTTTTTTTTAAAGTGCTGTCTGTAATTAATACAAACTGAAAAAAAATGGGCAAGTGCAAGGTAAAACTAATCGGGACCAAGATCTGGCAACCTGTTTTAATATAGGTATGAACCATATTTTGTAAAGCAGCAATGATTTATGAATACATCTCTTGGTACCAAAAGAGAAGTCTCTGTGTGTCCTCCTTTTCCATTCCTTGATGCTTTTAGATTATTCATGTTGCTGCTACTTACTCTCTGTGAAGAGATTTGAGCCTAGGTCACACAGAACAATGACCCAGAGTACTTCCCAGAGTGTTTTACCTGTGTTTTAACTGGCTGAACATAACTCTTAAATGATTAATGATTTTGTCAGTCAAATCATATTTTTAGGGAAAGAGTATGCTTTTACAGAGTTTCCCTCTTTTTCATCCTCTTCTGACTAGGTTTTCAATACCAATTCATTTTTTGTTTTCCATCCAAAGGCTCACTAGTTTCTTGAACATATGTATTCTCTCCCCACTTTCCTCACCCTAAAAATACTAGTCTGGGTATATCCAGCTGAGCTGTTGCTTAATAGTTTTCTTTGATAACAAAATAAAAAGAATAAACAATATGTGGTGCTTATTTATACTTTGTTATCACTGTATTTGATTTGTGTGCATGAGAAAGTCTAGATTTTTTTAAGTTTGGGAGTGGTCATGGGACATGAGGAGAGACATTTCAGAGAGCAACTGTAATGGTTTCCCTTGTCCAGCTATGACAGACTGAGAAAAACTCTTCTGGCCAATTTGCTTCTTTTGTCATTTCAAATAGATGTGCTTCAAATTTGAATAGAGAGGATTTTTTTTGGATTTTTTGGGGGGCTTTTTTAAAAGTTGAAAACACAGGAAAATGCTGTGTTTCTGAGAAAACAACCAAGGAAGAATAATAGAACATGACCAAGACTAAGACTGGAAAAAACAGATAGCCTTTAAAAATGAAAAAGGAGTTTACTACTATTTCACCATCAATCTTTGCACATACAACAAATGAGAGCAGAACAAATGTATGCTGAAACTTAATTTACTGTCCCTCTGCTGCTTTTTTTCCAAAATTAAAAACAAATAAACCTGAGTTTTGTTAAGAGTCAAAGAATAATTGAGATGTTGCAGACACTCTGAGGCATTGTTCATTTAGAAAGAGTTGTCTACAATTTTGAGCTGAGGATAATGGATGTAAGTACAGAAGTAAAGAGAATAAACACAGGCTCCAGATCTTGTTCATCATGTGAAACCCCAGCCAGTCTTAGTTCTTGCTGTGTTTAATACTGTGCCTTCTCAATTCAGGGTACAAGCAGTACTCAGAGAAGCTACTGGTTCTCTTTATTATCTCCCCTAGTCAGTGTTGTAGCTGATCAGTTTTATGTGTCTGAAGAATTTTCAGAAGTTATCTCAAGTACAGGTGATATTGTTGTGTGAGAAACAGAAAAGCTTATTTTTTGCAGGCAGGAAGGAAGCAAGAATAAATTGTCTCAGGTTTGTCCTAAGTGTATTAAATTGCTAGAGAGATGAAGAAAGTGACAAGAACAAAAATTACAAGAGCTGTACTTAAGTGTTGCAAATTTTGTGGCTGTCAGCCAGAAAAGCGGAGTGTCCATGGCTGTCACATGAGCATGAGTGAAGAAAGAAGACACTTTGGTTCAAGTGAGAAATTATAGGCCTGGGAACAAAGAACTTAGGAGGGAGCTGAAAATGAAAACTTAACCCACACAAAATGGAGACAAAGGAGATTTGAGTGTTCAAAGTAGATCCATTCAGAGTCAAATGGAGTACAATGATCAGTGAAAACTTCAAAGATGTGCTGTGTCCATGGTTTGTTATTTTGTGCCCTGATCTCATGCTTTGGAACAGATTCAGAGGTGATGTAGATGTCAGACACCAGTAAGTGGGTGAAAGGTATTCAGCACTTAGCTTTGAAGCCTAGAAAGTGCAAGTAAAAGAATGGTATGTTCTGTCCATCCCAGCTCTTTATTACATTTCATTCCTCAGTCCTCTGTGTATATGTAGTACTTGACTTGTTTATACCTAGAGCATGAAAAATTCCTGTTACCTAAAAAGAATAAGAGTTATACCAACTGCCTGTTCATGGCTTGGATGGGTGGACTGTTTGATGGGTGAAAAGCTGGCTGGATTGCTGGATGGCTGGAAGACCAGACCCAGAGGGTTGTGTAGAATGGAGCTGAATCCGGTTGCCAGTTGGTCCCTGAATTCCTCCTTAGGGGCTCTTGGTAAACATGAGTCACAGTGTGCCCACGTGGCCAGGAGGGCCAATGGCGTCCCAAGCTTTATCACCAGTAGTGTGACCAGTGTGACCAGAAAAAAGGTTGTCCCCCTGTACTGGGCGCTAAGGCTGTACCTGAATTTCTGTGTCCAGTTCTGGGCCCTGAGAAAACTGGAGCATGTCTGGAGAAGGGCAACAGAGCTGGTGAAAGGTCTGGAGTGCAAGTCCTGTGAGGACTGGTTGAGGCTCCCAGAGTGTTTAATCTGGAGAAAAGGAAGTTCAGGAGGGAATTTATCACTTTCTACAACTGCCTGAAAGGAGATTGTAGCCAGGTGGAGGTTTGGCTTCACTCAGGCAGTGAACAAAAAGACAAGACAAACGGCCTCAAGCTGCACTGGGAGTGGTTCAGGTTGGACATTGGGAAGAATTTCTTCATGGAAAAGGTTGTTAAACCTTGGAATGGGCTGCCCAGGGGGGTGGTGGAGTCACCATCCCTGGAAGGGTTCAAGAAGTAACTGGATGTGGCACTTAGTGCTATGGTTTAGTTGTCGCAGTGGTGATGGGTCAAAGGTTGAGCTCAATGATTTTGGAAGTCTTTCCCAACCTAAATGTTTCTGTGATTTTGTGGTTCTGTGATTTAGTAGTGAAATTTACGGTGTAACGTTTAATGTTTGGTTTTTGTTGTTCGGGGATTTTTTCTACATACATGAAAACTTAGGAACTTTATAAAAAGAAAAAGGTAATACCAAGAACTGTATTTCTCTGACAAATACTTGAAGTCTTATTTTTTATAGATTGCTAAAAGTGTTTTGAATTATTTTCCCCTGATGATTTTTTTTGTTTGGTTGGTTTTTTAGAGATATTTTAGAGCATTGCTGTCTGACTTCATGTCACTAACTATAAAAACAAGCTAGTGATATGAATGTGACTAAAAAGAACAAAATTGCTAGGCTTGGGCAAGCGCAATGCACAATTACGGTACTGTGCTAGGATTTTTGTTGGCTGTGACTGATCTCTGTTCTCACAGCTTTTCCAAAAGAGAGAAATCACAATCCCATCCATCACAATAATGTGTGATGCTGATATCAGTAGTCAGTTTCATTTCAAAGAAATACTGAAATAAATATAATAAATAAATAAATTATCACCATATATGAAAAATTAGGCCACCAATGTTAACTAGTTTGACTTCTAATCACAGGTTTTCTAGGAGATTTTTTTTACAGTTGAACAGGTTTAATTTTGGTCAATATTTGAGGGCAGATACCAAGACTCAAGCCAGTCAGCTAACTGAAAAACTCTCGTAATACTATTTTATGACCTTGCCTTTAATTGTTCGTTCAACTTCAGTAGTGTTGTATGCAATAACCATTAAAAATTAAGTATTGAAGGGTCTGATGTAATTCAGTGTCAGAAGTGTATTTTTCATGCAGACAGGTATGTTTCACAAATAGTAAAAAGTCATTTTGTTACTGATGTAAAACTAAAGGGTTCTTGTATTTTAGGTGTATGCATTTAATAGTGTTCTCCTATGCTGCCATCTCTTTCTCATTTTAAAACTGAACAGCAGTCTTTCCCAGTCTGCCTACAGGTTTGGAGTCCACTTCAACTAGATTTGAACAGTTCCATCTGCTTTGCTTTGGTTCATTTATTCATGAGCACCTGAGAAGAGCTGTCATTTTTAAAGCCCTTACTCTTATACACTTACACAGGAGGACAATTTTGTGTGTCAAGCATGTCATAATTAGAAATATTTGTCATTTGAGTGCCACATATATACATTTTATTTTGAAAAAATAGTCTAAAAGGCAAAGCAGACAAGAAAGTAGCGATATTCTGGACAAGTGGATGGTTGTTAAGGAAAACCCTCAGTGAAAAGGAGCGGGGAGAGAAGGGCAATTCAACAGTGCAGAGGGTTTGATTGTTGGTTTTTTGGTTTTTTGGGTTTTTTTTTAAGATTTTGTACTTATTTTAAGTTGAAAACAATGATCAATAGTCTGTATTGGGGCTGATATTGATTTTAGGGTCATTGCTGACAGGACAAAGCATTGGGACTTAGCTCGGAAATGCACTTTCTTCTGCAGTCATTATGTTAATGTCTCCTATTATATGCATTTTAAGGATCACTTCTTAATTGACTTTCTTCTTGTACAGGAGAGATTACACATGTAGGGTCCCCTTATAATCTCAAATCCCACACCCTCAATTTATTTTGGACTTACAAGTACAGTCAGTACTTATATCAGAAGACTGAAGTAAGAAGCAGTCCTTTTTCTCCTTTTTGATTGCCCAAATAACTTGTGGAGAGATAGTAAACTATTTCTTAAGTGTTCTTTTGGGTATATTTATTACTGTTTTTTAAAAATCATTATTTGATTCTGAGTTATTTTCTCGCTTAGAAGTAAGGAGAAATAAATTTTGGATCTATGACAGTGAATTCTAAACTTTTATACGTAAAGAAATATTCTCCAGTAACTTTCTTCAACATTAGTGAGACTGTTTCTGCCATTCAGGGAATAAAGGTATAAGCGTTAAGTTGTGAGGGTCAGATTTCTATGCTGGTGATGTGGATATCTTTAACTGCAAGGACTTTACTGTGTTTTCTATATGTAAAGTGTTGTTTTCACGCAAATCATGGTATGGTCTTTTTATACATCTATAAATTAGCTTTTTATTTTACTCTGGTGCTATAGCAAATCATAAGCTAAAGTTAATTTCCAAACATATAATTCTTGCATACATACCTCTGGCACTCAGTCTCAAATAAATGCAAAACTATATCCTGTAAATAAAATGCAGTAAATGGACAGAATTAATTCTTGCAGATCTCCGAGGGTTGTACTCATGCAACTGGCCTCTGTGGATTGTGGAGGTAATAAAACTTGAATAAAACTTCATTGAAGAAAACTGAGCTATTATTTTCCAGCTATTTCAAGCTCTAACACTGGTAGGGAACAGATAGAAAAGTATTCCCCTGTGGAGAACATGAAAATGTTTCATTCTCTTTTGGTTGTTCTGTGCCAAACTAGAATTTAATAAGTGTATCACTTGCTATTTGCCATTGTATAATGATATCATGAAAAAAAAAAAGATAAAATACTTTCTTCTCAGGAAAATGTACTCATTTTTCTGTATGTCAGATGAAAACAGTGCTTTTAGATTCCAATGGGACTGAAAGGGTGACATCTCATAAAATTCAGCTTATATATCTGTGAGGCTCTTCTGCTGTGTCTCATGGCCTCAGTCTCTGTCTTCACAACAACCAGCCACTGCTTTAAGCTGAAAAGAATGGGTGACAAAATTTCAGGAGGAAAAGAAACCGAATTAGGATTGAAATGAAATGCAAAAAGAAAATGTCTAAAAATACTTCCAAAAAGATCAACCCCTTTGCCCAAGAAAAAACTGTGTTCTGTGCTGCAAAGTAGTGTGACAGCAAATACTTATTTTACCTCCAAACCAGCAGTATTTCTCTTTTTTCCTATCTAAATCCTAAATTTTATCAAGGCAGCAATACATATGATTTGCCAATTGCAACACAATTGGTAAAAATAAATTTAAATGTTATAAGGCATTTAATGTCATCTATGGTTCAGTTTTTTCTTGATTTTAATTAAAAAATCTATTTCATTTTTTTATTCTTATAGTATAATGCAGTAATTCCCTGAGGTCCTTTCTGAAACACACCACGATCCAACAATAGTTAGCAATCGACAGACTACAAGTTCTGGCATTTTTTTATTTTGCCTGAGATTATTCTTGACAGAGTATAGTTTCAATTCTCGGTTACCTTCAATTTTGCAAACATTTGTTTTTTATTACTATTCTGTGCAGCAAGAGGAGGAGGGACACGGAGGAAACCCAAACTCTAGCAGATACTTATTTACTTTAGGCTAAATATAATCAAAAGTGGATTTAATTTGAAGGAACAGAAGAATGTAATAATGGACTCTTGGAAAAAAAATTAAAAAGAACTAGTTTTCACCCATACTCTTGCATCATCTAAATAGTATACTTTTACAGTGCTCCATGCTTACATAATTTCATCCCTGTTGACTAATGCAATGAATGTGTTGATAAATACACTTAAAAGATACACAGCCCTTCTTTGTTTTCCATCTGAAAGGATACTCTGTTTTATGTGGCCTTACTATTCATTTTTATTTTGTTTTAAAAGCATATACCAGGCATCCAAAAAATTTGTTTTCCCTCTATTTGCCACCAAGCTGCATGGCCACACTTCAGAATAGTGTGCGTTTCAAGCATTGGCTTTGGGTTGCCATGAAGTGTGTGTGAATAGTTGTGTCGTATGTCACAGCTCTTATTAACTCTAGTGCCATTGCTAATGTTCTAATGTATGCATATATGTGCCCTGAGGGAGTAGTTTGTGTGTTTTACTAGCGGGATACACCAAAATACTCCCTTCCTTTTGCCTCGATTATAAATTAATACATGCCATCAGGGGACCTCTTATGATGTAAAATTGTCGTCTTGTGAATGGTATGGATGAGATCCCATGAAAGTGCAGCTGAGCAGCTACGCATCCTATGAGCAAAACAAACTCTCTCCGTTCTTGCCCCTGGTGGCTTGCATTAATTTCTTATGAATAATTCACATTCCTTCATCACAGATGTTATTCCTTCCTTCTTCTTTTGTTTCCCAGTTTAGAAAGGCACACCAGCCTCTGCTGTGGTGGAGCGCTCTCAGGCAAAACCTCGTCCACTGGCCCCACGGCAGGGCTTGCTGGCACTGGGCAATGCCTGGGTGGGATGTCACACTGGCACAGGAAAGCACCCTGCGGGGTTCTTAAACCTGCCAGTGCTCGAATTAGTGTTTTAATTGAGAAGCTAATGGGTTAATCAGGATCCCTGAGCTTGTGCTGCTTAATGGATCTGTTGCCTGGCAACGACACCTGCCAAAATGAGGAGGTTTAGTGTTTCTGCCGCTGTGTGAGTCAGGCTCTTATCTTGTGAGAGTTCAGGAAAGGGAGCTGCTCATATGCTGAGTCTCTGTGTCTTTCTCCACCCAGCTGGGAGTTCTGCAGGGCAAACATCAAAGGATTTCCAGATCTGATTCCTTAATTGTAAGGCTTCCAAAGTTCAGATGCATATTTGAACTTTTTGAAGTCTCACTTTTGCCTCGCAGCCCAGACAGGTCACTCCCCATTCTCCCTCTGTTTTCCTGACCTGCATTCACATACCTTCCTAAATCCAAACTACTTACACTGATTTTGTTTTTCTAATTTTTTTTTTTTCCTCAGCGGGCTTCACCTTATGAAATTTCAAGCCCCCTCCAATGTGCTTACCCTCCACCAGGAAACATTTGTCCCTCTACCCACCAGTCTGTGTTACTCTACTTGTATTTCTGCTCAAGGTTTGTTTTAACTTATGCATCCCAGGAAACATTTACCTTGCCAGAGAAGCAGCAGAGCACAAAGTTGAGGTCACCTGACTTAACACAGGCTACCTGTTGGCTTTGGTGGGGTTTTTTGAGAACTGGAGGAGAAAGTCTGCTGTGCTTGTTTTCAGAACTTAGCTGTTTCTCCAAAGACTTTGTAAATCTGTGGGGTATTGAAAGTGTCTGAGTTCACACCAGAAGCCAAGGCTGTCTCTCTTTGAAGACTGGTGCAAATCTCATTAGGAAATCAACAAAATTCTGTTTCACTGGTTTGAGGCAACTCAGTTGCATAAATGTGTTCTTTGGCATGTTAATATGCTTTCTCACAAATACAGCATGTAGAGTAGTTTCTGCTTATGCAAGCTATGCATTTTGGTTAAAAAGCCTGTCCTGTGGCACAATATGTTACTTTGCCAGTCTGATTTAAAACGATCAGCATTGCATTGATCCTATTTCTGTGGTACTTCCTGTATTCTTTGATATGTGAGCAAGATTTAAAAAAATCTAACATTTCTAAATGCATTATTGTGTGTGTATACTCCGAGAAGTGTTTTTAAATCCCCCTCCCATGATTGTTTTATGTGTGCTCTACCTGGGGCATTCAGCTTTTACTGTTGTGTTAACAGATTGCTTTGAATAGGCGTTCTTTATCAGGACAGCCCTTTTTTTTTTTTTTTTTTCTTCATTCCATTTGATAGGAAAGAGAATGGTAGGGCACAGTGACATTTATTTACTTACCTCTTTATGTGCTGTGTTATGTGGAAGTACTGTAATGTGGCTTACTTACTTTTAACAGCAAAACTACTGTGACACACAATGCTCTTCAGTGAGCTATATGGGAGAAAGATTTTCTAGACAAGACAGTGGACATGTAACATAGGTGAGCCAAGTGTCAGGACTTGAATTTTGCAGGTGTTGAAATAATTTCTCTATTGTTACATCTCAATGACATACAATATCCAATACCTGGTGGGATAGCCAAATTGTGCTATTGTACCACATTTTGTTTCTAAAGCCGGTGTAGGCTATACTGTAACTCCTTGCCTCTGGTTCTGGTAAAATGAGACCCTCAAATCTATTCTCTGCTTTTTTGCATCTTGAGGCAATTTTCTGTAGAGTGATTAAATTGTCCTTTTGCGTGGGAACAGACTTCTTTGAAAAGCTCTGTGCCTCTCATCCGGAGAGCATGATACTAGTCTGGTTTTGATCTTCCAGGAAGACTGTGCTGAGATGGGGAAGGCACTAATCAGATTAGTTAATGTGATTTGTAGAAGGGGGAAAAGATAAGGATCAGGGACTCCATAAGGAAGGAGTTTATGGCAGAGGATATCAGAATGCAGATCACACAAAGAAATATTTATGTCTCATTTTATTTGGAACAGAGCAATATTGGAGTACAAAAACAAATTCCTTGCATAATGTTGAGAAGGCTGCCTTCCTTTTAAAGTAGAACCTGCTCATCTTCTATGTGATCAAGTCGTGAGTGTTTATGTTCACTGTCAGGCTAAAATCCTTACTTTGTATCAGAAAGCATTTGCATGCAGTTTTTTATTTGTTAATTAAATTGCTGATGCAATTTGTAAATGCACTTTAAAGATAGTATGAGTTCCTAACCAGACAATTAGGCTGAGGAAAGCTGAAGTTCATTCTTTGAATTTAACAGGCATCACCCTTTCTACGGCAGTATTTTCTTATATCTTCTCACCAAAGTGCTCTGTCTCTGTACTACCTGACTTTAACTCTACATGCAATACATGAGGTACTTGGAGAGCTCTCCATGGGGCAAGATTTGCCAGGGATTTCTTAAATTTTTGTAAAGATTCAGAAATCTGGAGCAGTGGGATTCAAGTGCTTGTATGAAAAGAATAGTGATGAAAATATATATTTCTTCTGCTGAGACACTGGCATTGAATGCTTAAAAAAATGTCTTCAGCTATTTATGCCTTAAACTAGTCTTTGTGAATGTGTGTATACCTATACAAATGGGAAAATATGTATATCTATATGCATATCTTATTTGCACTTAACATGTTCTATCAGCATGCCAGACAATCCAAAGTCTCAGGTCCATGCTCAAGTCCTAAAGAGTGATACTGTTTGGAGAAGGTATCAAAGCATAGCACAAGCAAACCAGAATTACAGAACAGTTGGGTTTCGAAGGGAACATCTGGTCAAATCCCCAAGCTCATGTGGTTCACCTAGAGCTGTTCTCCCAAGATTTTGTCCAGACAGATTTTGCATTTCTCCAAGGATGGAGACTTCATCACCTATCTGGGCAACTTCTGCCAGTTCATGGTCACCCTCACTGTGACCAGGTGTTTCTGGATACTCATAGGGAAGCATCACTTCCTTAGACCTGCTGGCAATACATATATTGTGTACTGCAGCACAAGACACAATTTTTTCATTTTTAAGGTGAGTACACATTGCTGGCACATGGTACCTCTACCAGGAGAGAAAGTACATGAGATTCACTTCTCCAAAGCTGCCTTCCAACATCATTTCATATCACCTTCTGTTTAGCAATATCTCCTACAAAGATAGGGAAGGGATGGTGCTTTGCCTAGACTGGGATATTGCACTTGCATCCTAGCCACTTCTTTCCTGTTTGCCTTCTAAACATGGAGGATAATCTTTGTAGTTCAATTGCTTTGGACCCTATATTCTATGTCGTTTAATTAGATGTCTAACTAGACTGCTTAAAAGTAAAGTTTTTCTGGGCTGCTGTGTGAAAATAAAGCCCTCTAAATGTTTGTATGCTTCTGGGTTTTAAGAAGAAAGAGTTCTATGTGCCTGCTGCTACTCCATTGTTCAGTATGGATGACAAAGTAGTGGGAAAGAGGTTTCATGTATTCTAATAATGAGAATCCCTTTCTCCTTCTCTCTGGAAATGGAATAATGCACTATCTTATTGGTGTAGCAAAGTCACGTATATGTCTGCCTCTCCTCTCTTGAGGAAGTCCTGACAAAATAGTTATTTGGTCCTCTAAACCATAGCATGTGTTCTTCCATAAGGGTGATATCTGACGGCAAGCACACTGCTCCGACAGCTGCAGAATGTGCCTAATGATAGAGTTTGATATAATTATTAGGAATTATGAGCTTGGTTTTACCTATAGCACTGTAGAAAAACAGTTTTTCATGGAGTAATATTGTTGTGCTTCAGGGTAAAAAAAAAAGTGAGCTTTAGTATATTGCTTGCAGTGTAATAATTTTCTGTTGTTGTTAACTTAAAATGGTTTGGACTTGAATTCTTACCATTCATATTTAACTTTTATATAATGTATACTAGTGCTTTCTAATTCTCTTCTTATAATCCAACATTAAGGAAACAAATTCCATGAGAGCAACTAGAGGGTATTTAGCAACCAGTTAGAAACCTGACCTGAATGTTATTTGCATTTAAATATTGTAAAATATACACGATTGAAGTGCAAGAGAATTCTTGAATTAGAGAATTTAAATTATGTAGGCTTTTAGGCTCATTTCTGCTTACCCTGAAACAGGGTGCCCGGAACCTTATCAATGAGTATAGCCACATGACTTCATTTGTCTTCAGTTTTAACACTTGGAAACACATGTTGGAACAATGTGTCATTTAGAGCTGGGTGAAATAGCTGATGCTCACTCTCTCAGGAGCCAGAAGTGGAAACAGAAACCTGCTTTGTGCCCAGTTTTGCACAGGGATTTCAACAGAGACCTCCCACTTTCAATGAACTGAGATGAACTCCCCAGCAGCCTCAGCGTGTTTGGGCTTTTTGGGGTCTGTGCCTCTTTTGTATAAAAAACTGGGCAGTCAGGTATCTCTAAACTGGTAATTAAGGCCCTCACCTCTAGGTACTGGACTAGTTCTTTATACAAGGAGGAAAGTTTTGATCCAAGCATCTTCCTGGTGAAGAAGATAGGCACCAGGGTCTCCCATAGCTTGTTTGCCATGCAGAATTTTGCACAAAGAATTGGGGAGAAAAAGATGTGTGTTTGATACTGAAGGGACCCGTGTGCTTCAGCACAGTGTGATCTGGCTGGAGGAAGCCTCATCCTGTGACCTGTTTCTGGCACTGCAGTGCAGGCACATCCCAGGACATCCCACAAATCAGGTAAGAGGGAAAGGGGCCGCCACCAATCCCTTGGGTCGCTCCTCCTTTTGCTCCCTGAAATGTTTCACTCAGCATCCTGCAGGACTTTCTAAGCTGGATGAAATGCTTTGTGGCTCTACTTTCTTTCATTAACACGAGCTNCCCCTTTTAGTCCTTCATCTGTTAGGCTAAGAAATCAATTATTTGCACAGCCTCAGTATCAGGAGAGAGATCTTCTATTACTATTTCCTATACTGAAGAGCTTATTATGACTACATAGGGGTTATTGTATTCAGAAGCAAAGGGATTACAAATATCTCAATGTCTTCTATAGCTGCTAGTAATTATTTTTGCTTCCAGCTATGTTACAACCATTAAAGTTCATGTTTAGGTTACAACATTCCCTGTGTGAATGTTTGCTTTTAATTAATAGAAGGATGTACTGGGCTTGTCCTTCCACATTGTGGACCCTAAACCTGTCAGAAACAGCTTACAGTAATGGAAGAGCTCTGAAAAGCTCTTTCCTGTGAGAAATGTGAGTGGAATTCCTTGATTTCCACACTAGTAGCCAAAGATATGAATGCTTGGGGATTTTTGTCCTACAGGCTGTATTAGATAACTTTGTTACACTCTGCATGAAATGCAGCCCCTGATTTTGACAGCTGCCTATATATTTTTCAAGCCAGCAAAGAAATAGCTGCTAACAAGCAAGCAGCAGCATAGTTAAAATTCAGCGTAGATCATAGCTGCAAAGATGCTACTGGGGGTAAAAGGGCTGCAGCCACTTTAGCTCGTTGTTCCATAACAAACTACAGAGTTCTAAGAGAACCAAATATCTTCACTCTTCTCCCCCACTGTGGAAATGCTCTCCCACTCCCTCCTCTTCCCATCTGTAGGGATGCGAAAACCTCACTGCCATCTAAACATTTGCTGATATCATCTGTCATAAATAATCTCCAGAAAAATATTAAGAGAGAGGGGAGAACAGCAAACCTCAAAACAGTGTTTAGGCCATAAAGGCCGAAGGCATTTGTGTTTGTTTCAAGATAGTGGAGACCAGAGTGGAGGTCTGGTATTTTGCTGGTGACCGCTGAAGAAGAGGGATTTGGCTGCTGGCAGAACATAAAGCAAAGCTGACAACAAAGCTTTCCTTTCATGCTATCCAAATGAACACATTTCTAATCTGAAATTCAAATACTTGACAACAGAGAGCCTGTGAGTTGGGCTTTGAATAGGAAATTGCTTCATGGTTTTAGCATAATGAATTAGGCAGTTAGAGTAAATCCATTTAGAAGGCATAGAATGCTTTCACATGCCTTGTAAAAGCTAAAAAACCTTACTGATTTCCCAAATTTCTCATGACTTGCAAAATGTCTTAAGTGTTTTGTGCAAATGTGGTTGTGCATGTTATGTTTGGCTTATTGCAGCTATGTAGTTTGACTCTTCTATCTTACAACACACTGATTATTTAGATAAGATTGTACCTTAATTAAAGCCATAAATAACAGCTAGGACATTCTTTGAAAACCAGCGCTCTCACCAATAACGAGAGTACATTAATTAGTCCTGACACTCTGTTCTGGTCAATTACTATTACACATTCTGGAGATGCAGCATTGGGCTGAGAAAACAGCTGGGGTGGAGTCACACCAAGAAAATCAATAGAGGGATTCTCTAAACTGTTAGCTGTGTACTGACAAGTGGCAGCTTCAGTCTCGTGTTTTGGACAACACTGGATCCATTCTATGTTCATAACCCTTCAAGGGGACCAAACAGAGGCAGTGTCACAGGTAGCATAAGGAGAGATGCTGTAACAGAACACAGAGTGAGAAGCTGTTGTTTCTTTTGTACATACGTCTGACCTTGGAAATCATTTGTCAGGCCTCCTGGGAACTCAAAGTTCCTTCTTCTGTGGTTTGCTTAAGCAAACAATCGCAAATGGTACCACTCAGAAAGCCAAGGTTAAATGCATTCCAGTCATGTTTTCAAAAAGGAGCTGCCTTATTTTTTTATTATTTTCCTTTCTTTTTCTTTCCTTTTTTTTCTTTCCTTTCTGTGATAGCCCTCGAAATGTTTTTAATACTTTGTTCAAGTCCTTTTTTTAAACATTTTGTTTTGCTGCAATAGTTAAGCCTAAGAAGAAAACTGCGTTTATGAGCAACTGCATAGAGGCTTTCTAACAAATGCATACAAATGGATAATAAGGCATGACATTCTTATATTCAGAAGCATACTGGCTATCACAGCAAATCAACATTTTTTCCCATGGAAAAAGACTGAGTAAATAAATGGATTTTATCACATAGTTTTTAACTTTGCCATCAGAGATAGCATGGTACAATGACATAGTTCTTTGAGTTGGCATTGTGATAAAAGAATTATGATGGATTATTTTACAAAGAGGTTTTTTAATCATTAATGTGTGTCAAGCACCTAATTAATGTTTACCTTTAGGAATGTAAAGGAAATATGTTCTCACTTTCTCACAGCTGCTAAAATATGAATAGGTCTTTTTCGGTCCTTGGAGGTGCATACTGAATATATGTATACAAGCATCTGAATGTATGTATGATGAATTAAACTGAGAAACACTGACATTTAAATGCATTAAAGCTATACTGAATTAGAATAATAATTATCACCACCAGCACAACATAAATATTTAAAACTACTGTACCTATGCAGCAGTCACAGCGGCACCAGGCTGAATTTATCGAAAACCAATTGTGAATGGCACCTCTAGCAAAATAATGGGATATGGAAAGGAGGCATCTTCAAATCATTAATATGGAGGAAAACTGAAGTCTGCATTCTAGGCTTGTTCTTAGGTGCCAAGACAAACAATAGGTTTCCAAATCAGAACTTTCCATATACAAGATGTCAGACATCAAGCAATGCAGCTGAGATCTGCCCTACTGCAAGACAGGCTACTGCTTGAATCACTCCACTACAACAGAGAGGGGTATTATTTAAGAATTAGCTAAGAGGAAAATATATATTTTTAAAATTTAACTTATGCTGTGGTGTACATTATTGTATACTATGTTGGAAACAAAAGCATAGTCTGTGAAGCCTGTGAAGTCACTCTGTGTGTGTGTGTGTGTGTGTGTACACTCTTAAATTATAGCAAGATGTCAAAATTAGTTATTTCTGAACTATCAAGAAATTTATATTTCACCAGGGCAAAAAGAGTTTTTCATTGATTTCTACCAAGTGCTCTTCTTTGTGAAAGCATGTTCATGCCAAAATCTCACTAAAATCTAAGAAATTATTTGGTGGGCATGGAGAATTTTGCCGAGACATGAACTTTAGGGCTGAATCTGGAATCTGATACTCTGATGCAATATGAAGTTCCTTTAGATGTTGAGAGTATTGGTTAAAGTTGAGGTAAAAGGTGATAAAAATTACTGAAAGTTTAAATTTGAAAGAAGGACATAATCTAATTGAAGGAGATAAATGTATTCTGATCAGAAAGAATTCTTGGGATGAGAACTGATGACTAAGTACTATTGCAGCAGGAAATAAAAAAATGAACCAGCCAGAGTTACTGATTGCTGTCCAAAAATAATGACTAATTTCTTCCATCTTAACCCTAGGTTCTTGTTCAGCTTTTACTAAACTTGCCATATAAAATTGCTGTGTGCTTCCCTTTGTTTCTTGCTTGCATAGTGTGAAAATGTGAAGAAAAGAAACAGATTACAGACTTTCCCTTCCACCTGAAAGAAGTAATTTCATCTTTTGCTCTAGTTTATAAATACTTCATAGTAAAATTGCTCTATAAAAACACCTCCAGTGACACCAGCTAAAATACACTACTGTTACTTGGCCTAAATCATGACATCATATTTTGGAGATGCCTGAGAACCACAAGGTGTGTACATGATGTAACCCTGTAACTCCTCTCACTGGAACATTTGGGTTGCACTGTTTAGAGGTACAATGTAAGATCTGAAGCCTGGGAAAAGCTTTGAGCCAAATATTTGTCATCCTGTTCCTACCCCTCTCTGAAGCATGAATTACGCCCCTTCTTTGTAATGACATTTGATAACCTTGAGAAGGGGAGAAGCTATTTAAACTGTGTCGGATATCCAGGTTAATTGAAAGTTATCACTGATGACTTTCACAGGGTTTGCTCTGCAGTCTTAGAGTAAAATGTGACTCCTGCCTTTAGCATATTTTGGTGGCTGTTATGAGGGATTGTAATGGTATAGCACTTTCACGTAGCACCTACAGTGGGACAATGTTCTCTCAAATGCCTTAGGTCCCTTTCACAATGTGGAGATCTGTTCATGCAGGAAAAGATAAAATACTGCCTTTCACATATGAGAGCTCCAGAATTTGATCTCAGGTCACTCATCTAATTTCATGGATAAGACAATAAGAATTGCAATATATTCTTTCATAAATGAGAAACATACAAAAATCTTAACTACTGAATTTGCACTGCTACATTTTCTCTCTGAAAAATATCTCCAAAACCAAAGAAATGGGCATGTTTTTCATAAGTTGACCACAGACATTTTTAATGACTGTTGTAATGTGAAGACTTTTGGCAGACATAAGTGCTAGAATAGTCATGGATAAATGTTTGAAAATATCATAAACTGATTTAGCATTCAAAATATATTAAAAGCAAATTCTAAGAAAATATCTCAAACCAGAAATAAAAAATTTATCTTCTTATTAAAGATTTGGAATAGAAGGCGAATTTATATTGCAGTAACCATCTTTCATGTTTTTCTTAATTCTGTCTATGTTAGAAAATATTTGATCTCATTTCCTCTGCTGATGCTTACAAATGCAGCCAGCTGTTAACCTTAAGTTTAATTCTCTTATGTCGTATTTAGGTTTCCAAATTACCACAAGAAAGGAAGTTCCTTACAAGCAATTTATCCTCTGAATGATATATAAGCAGAGTTGAAATGCACTTTGATTACACTAAGGTGCTAAAACAGGCTGAAATGAGATTCAATAAAGCAACCTTTTCAGCAAATTCAATGCTATGATGAACCAGTGCTTTCCCAAACTGATTAATTTGTTGAAGGGAACATTTTACTGTCTGCTAATTTTCAGATATGTCTAATTGCTTGGAAATCAAATACTTTCTGTAGCAAAGAAAGATACAGGAAGTGCTGTTAGATAATTAAAGCATAAAGGTTATGCACAAATGTCAAGTCAATAAGGACAGTCAACATGGTTTATCAACCACGCCAAGTGCACTTTTTCAGTTGCAAAATGTAAATAGGTTTAGAATAGAGTGGTCTGGTGGGATGATGGATAGGATACCCATAACAGTTTAATTAACTCCAGTTTTCTACGTGTTAAAGGTTTGTTCAGTCCACTGGTTTATGTAACAAACCTCTTAGGATTTCATTAACCGTTGCTCAATATGAAGTGCAGAATGCTGTCTTAAGGAGTTACATTTTGTCTTGCTCTTCTGTTGAACCAGAAGTCTTATCACAATGCTATTACAGTTTTCCCTAAAAATATGCAAATATTTTAAAGTATCAGCTGAGTGTATTGGTTTGGTATTTTGCTTTTTATTATCAGGAAATAAAAGCTAACGACTTCTACCAGTGAAATGCAAATGCTTCTTTAACTGCACATAATTGGTTTACTTTGTTGTGGTTTTTGTTTGTTTGTTTGTTTGCTTGGGTGTTTTTGGTTTTTTTGTTTTCTTTTATTTTTTGTAGGAGAACTATGTTCAGGGATTTGGATTCTTTATGTTGATAGGAGAAAGAAAAATTACTTTTGTTTTGTGACTCAGATATGATTAAAAGAAAACCTACACTTCTCACCACAGTGAATTTCAGGCTTTTTGGCTTTTTTTGTAGTACATAGGACATTTTTCTTTACACTTTTTTGTCTGATAAACGGTATTCATTCACATGTTCTGTTTTAAATAAAGAAATTCTTCCATTCTGAAAGCAGGGACTCTGAAGCTGGGGCAATATTTTCTAGCCATGCCTACTAAGGATTTTTATCCATATGGAAAGGAAAACATAAATCAGCTTGTATTCAATTTGGCTTAAGACAATTAAATTTATCATTAGGAAAGAAAAAGATTATTTAACCTTTAACCCTAATAGAAGAGCTTAATTTTAAGTTTAGAGTGCAGAAAGCCTTATTATTTAAAACAAAATGCTGTCAAATTTTTCCTGTTACCCATTTAGGACTATAACACATGAAAGCATCACACAAAACCTCAGTTAATAATGATCTATTTTCTTACAGAAGCAGGCAATAATAATGCTCATTAACACCATTTTCTAATGTTCCTGTGGGAAATGCTATCAAGCTCTTTCTTAAGGACTTATTTCAATTAAATTAACGACTGCTGACCTACCTTGTATGTAGGATACACTACGCAAGTGCGGTTTGATCCTGTAATGACATTTACTTATAAGATGAATATGTGACAACTGTATTTTTTATGCCTTGGAAATGACTTTCAAAAACATCCATTGTCAGTACATTTTAAGATTGGTGTTTTAAGGTGCTTCGTAATGTCTCCTGACTGAGTCAGACATGCATGACTATCCTCACAAGCAATGATTTAGAGGATGAAATTCAGCACTCAAGATCTGCTGCTTCCCCTGCTCAATAATTTTGTGCTTTCCTTGCCCTCTGCTGTGTTATCAGTCATCCACATCCCAGGGGAAATACTGCAGGCTTGAGGTTAAATTAGGGTTCTATCTCCAGTGATTGTCTTCAGCAAACCCTGTACGTTCCCAAACAAACCTTATCTGCATTGAATGCAGCCTTAAATGCCAAGGGAACAGGGAAAGCTCTCTTCCTTGTTGACATTAGTGCTGAGATTAATATAGAATAGTGTTTGAAAAGGAAAAAAGGTAACTAAGTTTAAAAATAAATTGTACATATATTAACCTATTAATCAGAACTGTGCTCTGAGATAGAGATTAGTTTGTGAAAAACATTACCAGTCATCATACGCTACCTGAGAGAAAAAAAAAAATAAACTCAGAAAAAAAATTGTTGCTACTACATCTTAGTTAGCTTTTCTAATTAAAAAATCTAGCCTTTTTGTGCTCCATGTGGGTCACTGACATTTATGGATATAACTTAAGGAATTCCTTCGCTCAAAAGATGGCTGTATGTGGGCTTATCAAATAAAAGCAGCACAAAATAAACTAATTCAGTGCATAGATCTTCCCAGATGCTCTGAGATAAGGTAAAAGTCAGGCTCTTAGCAATTGTATAGTTTTGTACATGCTGAATGGCATGGACCAAGTTTCAGGTCATTACTAGGGTAAAGAACCTTTCAAAGAATGGGATTATATCATGTTTTAATAGAAAATGTTTTTAAAGTGCTGTGGGTGAGTGGTCAACCATAGGCTAGTAGGAGTTCCCTTCAGGGCTACTGCTTCCCATGCCTGTAAGGCTGGCTCAGTGAGGAGGAGCAGGACTTTCTGGGGAGCAGAACTCTTCCTGGGGATAAGCTACAGCAGCAGCCTCAGTCTGACTTGCTCCTCTGGCACCACAGTGCCAGACCTGCCACACTGGTTTCTGTTGGCTGAAAAAGGGCATGAGGAGACCCCTCCTTAGCTGTCACTCTGGGTTAATTAAAGGTGAACATCAGAGGTGGAGTTCAAGTGGAATGTATTTTAACAATGGACTTATGTGTTTAGGTGACTTAAGAACAAGGTTTCAAGGGAAAGAATCAACCCCCAAATCCATCATTGTTGATCTACAAGGTGACTTTGAAACAGGACTTGATACAGTGTTGCATTTTGATTCAGTGTTAATAAAAATTTACCTCCTTTGTGAGCTAAAAGAATCACAGAATCAAACAATGATTGAGGTTGGAAGGGACCTGGAAGGGACCATCTAGTCCAAACCCCAAGCGCAAGCAGATCCATCAAATCATTTTCCCCAGACCGTTTTTCTGGACCATGTCCAGATGACTTTTGAATCTCTTCAAGGTAGGAGACTCCACCACCTCAATGAGCAATCTTTACCAGTGCTTGGTCAGCCTCACAAAGAAAGAGCGAAAGAGTGTTTCTTGATGTTCAGAAGGAACATCCTGTGTTTCAGTGTGTGCCTATGGCCTCTTGTCCTGTCACTGGGCATTACCGGAAAAGGTTGGGCTCTGTCCTTGCACTGTTCTTGCAGGTATTTACATGTATATTGGTGACTTCCCTCTGACCTTGCTCTTACTGAGGCAGGACGGACTCTGTTACCTTAGCCTTTTTTCATAGGAAAGATGCTCTTGTCTAGCATCTTTGTTTCTCTTTCCAGTACGTCCATGGCTGTCTGGTAGTGGGAAGCCTAGCACTGGGAACAACACTCTGTCCATACCTTGGAGGTACTGAATAGAAGGGCACTCTCACCTTCCTCAAATCTGTGGCAATGCTCTCCCTAATGCAGCCTAGGGTACAATTCCTATCTGTTGCAGTAAAGGCACAGGGCTGGTCCATGTTCAACTCGGTGTCATTCAGGATGCCCTTGTCCTTTTCTGTTGAGCTGCTTTCCAGCTGGGTGGCTGCCAAATACACTGATGTGTGGGATAGTTCCTCCCCAGGTGCAGGACTTTGCACTTCTCCTTGTTGAATTCCATGACATTCCTGTCCTCCCAGTTATCCACCCTGTTGAGTGTTCTCTGGTTGCCAGCATGACCCCCTGACATGTCAAGCATTCCTCTCAGGTTTGCTGAGGGGACACTCTTCCTTATCATTCAGACCATTAATGACAATAGTAAAGAGTATCAGACACAGATCTGATGCTTCCTGTACACCTTGAATCACTAGATTCCAACTAGACCTCATACCATTGATCACCACTTTTTAGCCAGTGTTCCCTCAATTGGTCGTTCATCCCATACTTCAACAGCTTATCTACAAAGATCTTACGGGAGGCGAAGATCTCACTAAAGTCTGTTTGGACAATATCCACTGCTCTCCCTTTATCCATCAGTCCAGTTGTTTCACTGTAGAAATTCATCAGGTTTGTTAAATTTCCCTTTGGTGAAGCCATGCTGACTACTGATGATTTTCTTGTGCCTAGAAATGGTTTCCAGGGTTAGCTGCTCCACTGACTTCACAGGAATCAAGGTGAAGCTGACTGAACTGTAGTTCCCTTCTTCTTGCCCCTTTTGAAGATAGGACTGCTATCAGCTTTTTTCCAGTCTCCCAATTGCGAGGATTAATCAAAGATTATTTTAAGTGGCCTCACAATGGCATCTGGCAGCTCCCTCAGCACTCATAAGTGCATCCCATGGAGTCCTGTCCCACAGATTTATACATGACCCGTTTGCTAAAGTATTCTCTGATCTGACTCTCTTTGCAGGGTGTATATTTCTTATATTGAATTTGTAGACATTTACATTTAACAACTAGGCTTGATTTTTTTTCTAAAAAGGAAGGAAATGCTATTCTCCTCAATGTACACTTATTGCATTATTGCTGCACTACAGCACTGAAATTTTAAATATTTTTACTCTTTCAAAAATAGTGTCAATAGTTACTTTCTTGTGTAGCTGAAAGCTCACTGTGGAGGGTTGACTTTGCCTGGATTCCAGGTGCCTACAAAAGCTGATCTACCCCCACAGCTGGACAGGATAGAAATAAAAGGTCATGGGTTAAAATGAGGACAGAGAGAAATCACTCAACAATTACCATGATAGGCAAAGCTGACTCAACTTGGGAAAAAAATTTAATTTATTGTCAATCAAATCAGAGTAGGATGAGATATCAAAGCAAACCTTAAGAACACATCTCCCCATCCCTCACTTCTTCCTGCACCTAATTTCACTCTGATTTTCTCTATGTTCTCCCCTTCAGCAGTGCAGTGGGAGAGGGAATAGGGGCTGTTGAATGGACATGTTGTCTCTTCTGCTTCTTCCTCCTCAGGTGGAGTACCCCTCATACTCTTTTCCAGTGTGGGGTTACTTTCCATGGGAGACAGACCTACATGATCCAGGATTCAGCCTGGATCCTTCCCAGACGCTTCCCTCCCATGTGGTACAATCCTTCAGGAATGTACTGCTCCAGAGAGGGTGCCCCATGGGGTCACACATCCTGCGAGCAAACCTGCTCCCACATGAGCTCCTTTTTCTGTCGCTCCACAGGCCCTGTCTGGTGCCTGCTCCAGTGCAGGCTTCTCATGAAGACACAGGCACTGACCTTGTGAACCTCCCAAGGGCTGCAGGGTCATGGCTGCCTCTGGATGATCTTCGCGTCAGCTGGAGCACCTCTTGCCCCTCCTTCTGTTCTGACCTTGGTTTCTGAGGGCTGCTGCTCTCACATGTTGTCACTTTGTTCTTCTCTGGCTGCAATTGCCATTGTGCAGAGCTTTTTGGCCTTTATAACTACATTATAACTACAATGGCAGAGGTGCAACTGCCCTTGCTGTTGAATTCAGCCTTGGCCGGCAGTGGGTCTGTCTAGGAGCCACAGGGCATTGGCTCTGCTGGGCATGGGGGAGATTCCGGAGATTCCCCAGTAGCCCCCCTTCTTGCAAATCTTTGCTGTGTAAACCAAATGGACTCACCTAAAAAGCAAATGTTTTTAAAGGAAATGATGAGTATTTTTGAAGAATACCTTGGATTTCTTTCTGTCATCTTACAGATGGGGTGTTTAGGGGTTGTTGGAAGAGGTGTGTGAGTATAATGATAAGAAAAAAAAAGCCTCCAAAGAGTTTCAGCACTTGTATTTGCTACTTTATGTCCCAATCTATCCTGTCTTTTTGTATATTGCAGCTGTCCTTGTGGTCCTACTATATCAGTGCAAATGATGTTACTTTCCCACTTAGCACTTTTTTCTCACTCTTTAATGTTGGACATGTAACTCATACTGGCAATCTTGTCACTAAAGAATTTAGTGTGGAGATATCTGTGGGAGATACATTTACTCCATATCTGATTTATTTGAGATGTTTCCCTGTCGGTAGGAAGCAATAGCTGTTTTTTCTCCCAGAAAAATAATAAAAATTACAATGCTGCTGTATTTGAACAGATTCTCTGATCAATGCTCATATTTAACAGGGAAAAAAGTATATTTGAATAGAAATTACATATGAATACTTTAACATATGTTATCCACTTTTTCTTTTTTATGATCATGTTTCTGTAAATGATAGCAGAAGCTGGGACATGGCAGCTTGTGCTCTTGCTGAAAAAATTAGTGCTGCTGAGATTGGATGCTGTTGTACTGGAATTAGCTTGTGCAGTGTGTGTGCTTTTCCTTTAGCAGAGGTCATCACAAAACTGACTGATGTATGTGTTCCAATAGAGCACTTGTGCTGGGGATATAGGCTCATCCAGGGGACTAACATGCACAGAAAACTACCAGGCTTTTCCCAAAAAAAAGTGAATTTAAAAACCCTCAATGATCTGATATTTTTGTGTAAGCCAAAGACTGCTCACTTTTCCAGAAAAAGAATTTGTAACACAATCTGTGACAGTGCTACCAGGCTCCCCTTGCAGTAGGAATGTTTCAAACTGATGTGTCTTAATTGAAGTAATCCATCTCAATCAACTTGAAGATATGTCATGAAATAATATAAATATTTCTCAGCTTTATCCCCCTATATACTCACATTTTTTCACTACTATGTAAATTAGAGTGTACTTTTTATCCTGTTGAAAATGACTTTTTCCATTCCTGAGACCAAAACATGTAAGTTTTTAGCAATGTATTGGTTATTATTAAAATAATTAGCAAAATTTTCTCACAATCATTTCATTCTAATTATGGAGCTGCATAAACACATTAAATGACAAAAAATAAATTCCTATCAGATCTTACGAATAATAGTGAAAGAACTTTGAAGCATCCTGTTCAGTGCCTGCCTGTGTGGTTCTCAACAAAGAGAAACCTGACCTGATATTTTTCATGGAGTGATGCTTTTGACTTACTTAAGTTAAAGGACCATGTGCAACAGTGACAGGCCTCCATTCCCAATTTAATTCTCAGCAAAGAATTTTTTATTTTTCTTTCAATCTATGGAGGAAATTTGTTAAAAACCCCAAAACTTCAAAAATATTTTTACAGGGCCTTCTATACTTACCATTCTACTTGTTGCTATTGCAATATACACTAAATGAACATTTTTGATGTCAGACTTTGGTAACTTCTCTCTACTTGCAAATATTTGAAAAATCAATGCCAATTAAAGAAAATAAATCAGGAGGTTTTTTTATGAGTCTAGAATATTGGTATAGTTTTGTAAAACTGTGATATATCACTGCATCCAAGACAGTTATTGTAGCCATTTAGCCAGAGCAATTATGACTGATACTGAACAAATGGATATTTCTATGCTTAGTAAAAAAAAAGAT
>VXBB01004125.1:32216-43679 GCA_013399915.1 Illadopsis cleaveri | reverse complement strand
ATCAGGAATGACCCACAAACTAGCTGTGATGAGTATTTGGCATAATTGTGGTAATGCAGAAAAATATTAACTTGAACAAACTTGAACAAAGCTGTGGCTGTGAGGTAATTTAGAAAGATTAAGGGTTATTTCCAAGTCACCTCACACATTTGGAAAATGAAAGGTTAACAAATCCTTATAATTAGTATCTTCTTATCATACATTTTTTTAAAATATGAACAGTTTACTAATTCCACATAAGTTGCAACTTCAATGCAATAGCTACATAAGGAATTTCAGTCCCTGAAGGAATTGAGAGTAGGCTCTTTCTGAGGAATTTTAATGACATGAAATCACTTCCATATTATGTGTCAGGGCTATTATAACTGACTATTTCAATCTCAAGGTCACAAGTTTTCAAATAATTTTACTAAATACATTCTAGCAAGTGGCATCAGCAAGTGCTATATGTGTGATTTTTTTTTTGTATGCTTGCCAAGTATTAAGAGAGAAACATACCTAAGAAGATACTGCTTGCCACATGCAGAAGGTGAAGGTTCTACGTAGGTGTTCTGGAAATAGATTATGTATCTCTCTCAATGAAATTAGTCTGAGTTAACTCAGTTTGATTACTATATGGTGTAGTAAAGCATATAGGTGGCTATCTAGGCCTATCTATCATTTCCCTTGAGGCTTCTACTTTTTTCTTCCATTTATGAAAAGCTAACTGGATAACTTTTAGAGTGATTGCACAAAATATCTATGTTTGTGTATGTGAGCACCATGTCCACTTTTATGCATTCAGTTCATAAAGGCCACAAGTCTCTTGTTCTTTCTAAGGCAGTGACCACAGGGGGATTGTTGAGGGAAACAATCTTTCTATTTGGGTTATTTGGTTGGGATTATTTATGCTATTTTATTTTTTAGCATGAAACCCACCTTCTTGCTTTCACAAGAATTTTTCTCATGGGTAAGTTTGCTTTTAAACTACTCCTAACCCAGATTTCCTTGATTTTGTGACTGTGGGAAAGGAAAAGTTTTGACTCATGGCTGTGGTCCATAGCCATGTGAACGTGAACTACAGCCAAGTCATTTGAAGATGTTAATTGAGAATTATTGCTAGTTTATCCTGAGAAAGGTTTCCCTGCTCTCTAGCACCTGTATATATTGCATAATACAATATTCTATTGACCAGAAATTTTTGTTCTCTGTTTAGAAGCTGTAATAATGTTATTTATGTGCAATGAAGATTACCTAGGGAGCTCTGAATAGGACTGAATAATGCTTTATGTAGCTTCTTCATATAATGTCAGAAGAACTGAGAGGAGTAAATTGCTAAGTGATATTAACATTCTTCCTTGCACATAGAAAAGCCCACTGCAGCTCTTCAAAAATTCGTGTCTTTCTGGCAGTTCCTTTTCCTATTTTCCCCATTTTCCACAACACCACTTTTTACTAGTGAAGCCATGTAGGCTAATTACATGTCAGACAATATTATGTCCAATAACCTAATACAGGTTGACCCAATCAAACATTTGATAAAATTTTTATTTTATATTTTTAATCAGGCCTGCTATATTTTTCTAATATGCCTGTTGCTACCCACATGACATCTTTAGATTTTGACGAGTTCTCTAAGTGCACTTTTTCATGTACAACTGATCATGTTCCAGCTTGTAGTAGAAATTCAAGTGATTCCTGGCATGCAAGTTTTAAAAATCAAAATAGTTTTGTTTGTTTATTTATGTACTGTTTGGCTTGCAGATATTGTTAAGGGTTGAAGATTAAAGTTCTTTTGGGACCATAATTAATACTAAGTTGGTAGTGCACCTTTTATTGTGAAAAGATTCCTCTCTGGTAATGCGTTCCTTGACTTAATTCTAAATTTAAAGGAGTTATAATTAATATGAAATATGACAGCTGGCTGTTTTAATTTGTTATGACTTTTCAGCTTTTTTTCTTGTCTCAGGTTTTTTGTTTATCATCAAAAATACAATGTAATAAATGTTTCCTCTAGCCACTTGATTTATCTCTTTGAAATTATCACAAATTCTTTCTTTGATACGTTATGGAAACATATATACATATATTAAAGCTTGTAATGACTTTTATTAAAATGTGCCCTCAGAGACACTTGGTGTCTCAAGTAGTTGGAAGTATCCAATAAGAATATTTTCATTACTGACTGTCTGGAAATAATTTTGTACCTGTCCAGCTCCAGATCAACCATTGTTCACTCAGAACTGTAGACAGATGTGGGAGGTAAGTTGACATTGGAGACACCAGTAGCTGTAATTGTTGTGCCATTTAATGTCACTCATTATCCATGAAGAGCAGGTTTGAAGCTATTAAATGGGAAAGAGAAAATAAATCTCTGCTAGTAGGTGTCTTGAATTTGATAGCAGCTATATTTGGGGTTATACCATGCATGGCATACAAATATTTCTACTCCCTATGGATTCCCGAAGGCAACCAGGAAGTTTCAGAGACTGTATGTATATTTTCAGCGGCAGGCATCAGAAACTTACTACTCTCCTGGTCAGTCAGCAGATTGAGTTATTTTTATTTAAAAACCTCGTATGCGTTGAGTAGCTGACATGATGCATTTCCAAAGCCTGTAGGAAAATGCAATATTTTAAAGAAATATATTGATCTTATTAAAAAATTGTATAGCTCCTTGTTTGGATTTATTTTGGATTGTTCATTAGCAGACGAAAAAATCGCTTCACCCTAAACTCATAATTTAAATTTCTCCTAGCGTTTTCTTGTAATGACAGCTCATTATTCTGTCCTTAAACTCCTTAATTTTCAGAGACAGATTTCAGATGTGCTGAATGTGATTAGAACTCTCGTAATGAAATTGACTTCCCCTGGATTCCCATATGCTGAAAAAAAATGTTTTGCAGCAACTGCCAATCTGATATGGCAGGAGAAAAAAATTCATTTAAGTTGCCAAGTGTTTTTGGAATTTGCTTTCCTGTGTTCCGGCAGAGTTGTATGTCTAAATCTTTTAGGATCAGGTAACTCTCTGGAACACCTGTTTCTGGCCTCTGAGTCCTCCCTTGTGGTCTGACAGACTATAAGTAGCAGAAGAGAAAGACTGGATCTAAAGGGACAATATGGTGACCTCAGACAGGACAACACTCTCCAGGTGATCCGGAAAAGCTCCAGAACAAGATTTCTGACAGCTGATCTACCAGAGGAATTACCTCCTGCATGGCTGTAGGTGCTGAACTTCTACCCCTGGGGAACAGTGATCCTGTGACCTGAAGTAAAGCTCCACAGTGATGTGAAGCTGCAGCTCCTTGTGCTCGCTGCACAGATGACCTCGGCTCATTTTTTTTCCCATTAGGAAAGCAGATACACTGAAATTGTACTGGCAGTCATTTGTTTCTGCAAAAAGGGAAATTCTGCCCAGTGGAGCTATGGCAAATATGTATATGCTGCTCAGCTCATATTACAATAATTACTGTGTTTAGCAATGGGTCATTGATGTTGTATGTCAGCAGAGGAGTAATGCTTTTGATTATGTTAATGGACACCAGGAAAGCTTTCAAGGAGTGCATTCATTTGACTTGTTTTCCTCTCCCGCCCACAAATTTCTTTAATTTCAAATAGGCCTCCTACAGCATAGCAAAAAAAAATCACAGCTGCAAACACTGAGACATGAAATATTGGCTGGGAAGTTGGGGCAGTTGATTCAGACACGTACAGAGCTGTTTGGGTATTATGATTAATAAGGAAAATATTTTAAGCTGGCCCAACAAACCAGGGCATAATCCTTTCAATGAGATGTATTTAAATTGGTGCACTTAGAGTGAAACAAACTAGATTGATGTAATGTCCCTGTGTGGACATGCCCTTGCTCTGCTTGCCTCCCTGCTTTGATCTGAGATCAGGGAGCGAGATGAAAGCAGATGAGAAGAGTGCTCCCTATTGTACCACCGTAAGTGATCACATCTATCTTCATGTGACGCCATGGCAGCTGAGGCCAGCTCAGGTGGCAGAGCTGATTTCCCACAGTTATAAATGCAAAGGCGCTGCAGGCAGGGAATTTCAATGAGGGGCCCTTGATTTTGCAATGTCAGCCAGCAGGCCCTCAGTCAGCTGATTGAATCTCCTGCACTGCCTATCCATTTAGCCACGTTTTTGGAAAGTGGCTGCCTTTCAGGCAGTGCTAAAGATGTAGGTCGCTTGTTCATTTCATGTCATGGGGCAGAATAGTTATTTCAGTGACAGGAAAATTAGGTGTAGTTCCTTAAAATTAATGTCATTGTTCTGACACAAAAGAGACGAACTGAGCAGAGTGTAATTGAATCTATTACTTACTGATATGCTATATGGATGGAAAAATGAATACATATTGTTGATAGATCTATGCATATACAAGAAAGCATTACTTACTTGTTTCTTCTAGTGGTCAGGTACAGATGTTCTGGTATCAAATACATGTTAAGGGTTCTATAGAAATACTGTCTTCTACTGAAAAAGCCTAAATATTGACTATGCATCTATAATCATCTTCCTTGGCTAAACTTACAGGAATACTGTATGATTTGTTTTACTTCAGAATGAAATCTTTTTATTCCCTGCTGAATGTCATGTGGAGGAAGTAGTAAAGGCCTGTTCTGAGTTTCCAGGACCTGCTAGAAGCTGTAATGCATCAGCTATTGCTGGAAAACAGCACTGCTGAAACATTAAATCACAGCCTTCTGCAGGAAATGTTGAAATGAACCCAATGCTTACAACTTCCATTAAGAAAGCCTTTTTATTTTTGTGCTGTCCATGGAAACACTCACACAGGAGCAAACTTCATTTTGCCCTTGATAAGTTGTTGCTTTAATTTTTTTAACTGTTTGTGCGATAACATGGATTTAGTCTTTGCAATCTTTAGTGTAGCCACCCTTCACAAGAAGAACTTTTGTCTATACTACTACATCCAGTAGTGTAAATGGAAATAAGAGAGCATATATCATTTTTAATTAGATCTTTTATGGCCCATGACTAAATAAGAGTCAAAAGCTTCAAAGATTATTTATTTGTGCAAGACAATATTCAATTATCTTGTCTTGATTCTCCATGAGAATTGTAGACTTAGATCTAGAAAAAGAGCTTATCTAGTGTTTAGAAAAAGTATTAGCATTTCTAATCAGTTTCTGCAACTAATTTGCTTTCCTCTATTGATATTGATCGAACTTTTCCATGTCAAATCAGTATGTTAAAGCAGAATTGAATAACTTGGAATTATGAATAAATCCATTCAGACTGTTCATTCTGTGGCAGTGGTTAATAATGGTTGCTTAAAAGCTCAAAATGACCTGAATTGGAATTCCCTGTTCTGCAGTGAATTAAATGTTATTTTGAGTATTAGAAAATAAAAGGAGATCTTGAACAGCCTCATTTTCTTAATAATTTTTATGGAAACTGGGGTACATCCACTAAGAAAAGGTGAGTTTCTTGAAGAACATTAATTCAGTTTCACTCTGGTTACGAATTTTTCTCACTAGACTTAAATATTAGAATTTGGCCTCTGGACATGTAGTCCTGTAGCTGAAAAAGCTGTCAGTAGTTACAGTTGTGAAGGCTGATTCTGAGTTTGCATGGGAATGAATAGCTTTCTACTCAGGCATTTAAGTATTTGTACTAATTTAGTGCTTTCCACATAGTGGATGTTTGGATTTCTGAAAGCAGGCAGCATTAGGGAAAAAGCAGTCTCTTCTTTATTTAGTAGAAGACGAATGGAATGGAATGGAAGCAGCCAACAAAATTATCTGCCTCCCTGGAGACTATGGAAAATAGTCTCCAATGCAGTTCAGTGATGGACTTTCACGAGCATAGAAAGACAATTGCATGAAACTGGGTTGAATTATGGGTAGGTAGTTCAGTAAGATGGACTACTGCCCACTGGGGTGAATTTTGGAGCTGTGAAAAACTGATCTTTAACAGTGATAATGTATGTAAAAATAGCAATTTTTCTTTGATGGAGATAACTTTTCAAGGCTTTGGCCTTGCTTCTTGACTATCAGGTTCATCTACACAGCACAAAAGGAAAAATGTAAAATAAAAATTGTGTGTGTATCTGTGTGTGTGCATGTGAAATGACGCATCCCCTACTTTCACTTTCAAATAACACAAAGCCAATTTTATGTAATTTACTTATTTCTACTCTGAATGATGTCATTTAAAATATTTGTATTTTGTGGTGTTCATGCAGGAATCTAAGGCTAATAACAAGTAATTCTAAATAATAACAACATATAATTCAATTATAGCATACTTTAATATAATCAGTTTTTATAAAAACACATTAAAAGAGGCAATTTGTCTCATTAAAATTCAACAGGCATTTAACTCAGCTAGAGCAGGACTTATTTCAGCCTCATTCACACTGAATTATCAGATAGGTTACAAACACATAAACTTAAAAAAATTAAGTGCAAAATACTTTTGGAGTTAGAGCACTTAAAATGTTCGAGTGGCAGCATCTGTGTATTTTTTATGAAATACTGTATCTTTACCCTTTCCAATTTGAGTAAATTGCAGTTTTGTAAACCATAAATATATGGAATCACACTTAATGGTTATATTTAATAATGCTGAGACAATATTAATCAGGTTTCTAAAAGTTTATATATACTTTCTCATTTCTCATATTGGTATTATGTGCTTCAGGTAATTACAGTCATCTATAAATTTTATATGAGGTTGGTTGCCACTCCTGTAAATCTATTTATATTTGGGATTCAAACTTGCACAAATTTTCACAAATTTGACAGTTTAATGATGTATTTTTTTGTACACCTCTGGAATGAGAGAAGCTGTGTTAGCAGTCTGAAACCTATCTTGAGAAAATGTACATCTGTGACTCTGTGGTGAATGTGTGTCAGCTGCTGCCTGAGTGCTACCTCGTGGAGGTACCTTCTTTTTGAACTATGAGACACTGTACAGACTGTTTGAACCCCTGCACCATGCTTGAATACATTTCCTAATGATGTTCGTCCTCTCTACCTGCAAATTCTTGAAGTTTGGACTAATTTCTTACTAGCTGCATGTGAGCAAAGGGTTACATTTCCAATCAGCTTCTCTTACAGTTGAATCTTACAGCAATTAGTGAAAATCCAGCTATTTATATACCACAAAATTGTTGTTTCAGTATAGCTGTGGAACTATGTTCTTCTATGTAACTTCTCCTCTGCTGCCTAAATTTGCTGGTTGGTTGGTTTTTGTTTGCTTGGAGCTTTGTTTGAGTTTTTTTGTCTGTTTGTTTTTATTTGGTAGGTTAATTTTTTGGTTGGGTTTTTTTTTGTAGGTTAAAGAAAATTATGCACAGAGTTCTCTGTGTGCTCTGTTACACGCCAGATCAGAGAGAGAAGCAGAGCAGGGCTTGATTCCCAGTTTGTAATTCCATCTAGTAGGGCAGGTAGTGAAATTTGTCCTGTAGCATAGTGGCTGGTAGGTGAGAGGAGCCTGCACATTGCCCTATGAGCTGTTCTCGTATGCCTTTAGTCAGCAGCAAATGTGATTATTTCTTTATTCTTAGTCCTTCTGTTTTTTCAGAGAAGACTTCTCACAGTGATCCTAGCAACTCTCTAGGATGTGTAGGGTGGCTGTTAGACCATACTGCTTCTTGTTCTCTTTTTTTCCAAATGTAGATTTAGTGATCCTAATTGGGAGGCAACTACTCCAGACATATTCTGTTACATCTAATAAATCAGGATCTTTGTCATTCAGCACCCTCTCTGATTCTACTTCCATGTTTCCACTACTCTTTATGGGCATAAATATTCCTGTGAAGTAATAACTTTATCATTCTTTGCTTTTCATTCAGAACTTTTCCATTTCTGTGTGCAAGATGGATGGTATTGGCAGACATGAGAGAGTTTTTGTCATTTTCTGTTCACTCTTCTCATCTTCGATTTTTTGTTTCGCAAGGATATGCATGGAAATCTGGTCCAGAAGCCTGTGTGTTGAAACTCATGACCTGAGAATGGAATTGCTTACTTTGACTCTGGCTTCCTGCCTGGTGTAAGTGGATGACCTTCCTGTGTGTTCCTCGTCAGTCATGGTCAGACCTTGAGGTGAAAAATGCATATCTTCTGGCTCTGAGAATTATTTCCAAAGGGACCAAGACCTGCTGTAACCTGCAGTTCCAAGGAAGGGTGTGCATGTACTAATCACCCATGAGCAAAACACAAAGAGTTTCACGTCAGTCTGTGACATTTGCCTGTCTTCCTCTCTTGGGATACTGGCCACTCATTCTCTGAGAAGAAAATCCTGCTCATGGAAGGACTGTGGCCAACAGACCAGGCCAGGACCTTGGAGCTAATACTGTTCAGGGAAGGAACTATGGCACTGGCAACAAAACCTTGGACAGAAGAAATAGCTTGAGCTAAATTTCCTAGCAACAGAGTAATTTTATTTTCCTCCATAGAAAGAAGAAATAACAAATGCCTGTGCTTTCAAAATTATTGCTGTAATTTTTAGTGTACTCCTGTATACTCCTAAGATGAGAACAATTTTGTAGACTATTTTGCTCTGAAAGAAGATATCTGTGCTTAATCACTGTGCTGCTTGGAGAAAAGAGATTACTATTCTTATCTTACTGCTGTGCTCCTTGAAGAGTGTTCCTAGTGCTGTGCTCGTTCCTACCTTGGCTCTTGAGTCACTTTTTTCTTTTCCAATCCACTTTACCCTTGCTTTAATGGGTTGGCAGTTTAGACTCCAGTGGCTGCAGTAGCAATTCTGTAACATCTGACTTTTAGATTTTTTTTTTTAAACACAAACCCCAGGTATTACCATAGGATAAAACGTGTAATTTATCATTTTAGTGTACTGCCTTTACTGCAGCTATATTCAGCTAGAATGTACAACCAAATGGCAACTACATAGCTTTAAAAATGTGTGAAATGCTAGCTTGTATTTTAAAGTCAAGCAATTCATTGATATCTTGCATAATCACACACATCTTAAAAAGAAATAGAAAATTTAAAACACAAAAAAGCATTACATTCCACCTCTGATAATTTTTTTTTTTCTCATTTCAGTGATGGACCATTTGTCTTAAGCCAAAAAGAGGTAAAGCATATCTGATTTTTATGTCATTTGCCATACCCACAGGAGCTGCTTTGCTTCACTGCTAGCATTGTTTAGATCATTTGTACCAGAGAGGAAAGAACTGAGAAGCCAATAAATTGCAGCTGCTTTTAAAAAGGAGCTGAAAATCAATAATAAATTATTGTTTTGTATAGCAGTTTAGGTTCCTTATGTGTCCCCACTGACATGTGGATGTAGCTATAAATTAATTTAGTTTTAGGCTGTAAAAAACCTAACTTTCTCTGGACTGACTCTCTGGCATGCATTAGTGATATAAAAATAACGTACCTTGGCAGAATAGCTTTCAAGGAGTGCCGTACACTGCAAGTTATTTTTATAGTTTAATGAGATATAGGCCCATACTTCCAGAGGGAGACACAGTGAGCAGAACACTCTATAATTTACTGCAGTAAAATGATCAGTATTCATGCTGTCTATAAAACATGAAAAGCATTCTTCATTCCTTACCAATTAGATCATAGTTACAACTCTCGGCTCCTTTGAGCTTAAAAGAAAATTCTAACTGCTAGACATAAATGAATACTGTGGTTAAATTAAAGCCTTCAACAGCCCAAACAGGCTTGAAAGAAATGCCTTCTGGATGTTTTTAACATGCATATTTAAGTGCTATTTTTAAAATTTAACTGCAAGCCATAGCAAGAACAAATGTTTATAATAGCTATTTCAAAATTGAAGCATTAATTTAAAAAGCATTTTCATTGCTGTTAATTTCTTCCTAATAATTTTATTTCAGCTTTTACTACAGCTGATTTTCTTTTTCTTTGCATGTGATGACAGACAACTTGAACTGAAGTCCCAAGATTTCATAATTTGCCAGCCTTGAAATGATTCTCCCATAAAATATGTCGCGCACAAATAAAAGGCTCAATTCATCAAATATGTCAATTTACAAAGTGACCAATCCTATTTATTTCAGTGGCACATCAGTGTAGGAAAGGCAGATGGACATGTTGCAGAGTCAGTGCTTTGGTCTTGTGCTTTAGTTCAGAGATGAATCATCGCACATCACAAAAATACCTGTGGCTTGTTCTGCAGTGCAGGGAGAACAAAGCAGAGTGGAAGAGGGGAGGCTAGGAAAGAACAGATAGCAAAGGTGTTTGGTTTTCTGTCACAGGTTGCTGGTGTGGTTAATCTTCTCTGCTTCAGTACTCCACATTTTCAATTCCTTTCCAATTTGGTCACACTGACAAGCCACAAGCACTGTTTGTTGCTTACAAGAAATGTTGATTGCTTGACAGAAATGAATTTGAGGACAACTCAGAGGTGACCTTGCAAGTCTTTGAAATATCAAAGTGTGTTGTTCTGATATGCCTGATAAAAGTGTCATTTGAATATCCATGAAAACTGGCTTTCACGTGGAGCTCAGGGGCTTTGGTCATAAACAAA
Source organism: Illadopsis cleaveri (assembly GCA_013399915.1). Lineage (NCBI taxonomy): Eukaryota > Metazoa > Chordata > Aves > Passeriformes > Timaliidae > Illadopsis > Illadopsis cleaveri. Next base: position 33,200 of record VXBB01004125.1, on the reverse strand, counting down.
ATACTGAACTGTGAAGGGATATCAAAGATATACCTCATCCTTTTGATGAGGTAATGCAGCTAATCCTTTTCCTCAGCTCTGTCCTTAGGAAGACTATTGAAGGTGAAGCCAACCTGTGTAGTGGGAACACTGAGATTTATTTATTGCTTTGATGTTTCCCACAGACTACTGCTCCCTGGGAATAAGGAGTGTGTGGTAAGACACAAGTGAATCCCTGCCTCTGTATTTAAAAATTAAAAATGCATTCATCTCTGCATATGTCTATATTTGCATGTGTTAAGTGGGAAGCAAGCTAAGCAGTCCTGTATTGCCAGAGAGGTGTTCAAAACCAGCCTGCAAAATCTGTAAGAACTAGTGCCTAAATTTTGCTACAACCTTGAAAAAGTGTTCGTGCTGTGTACTGTCATGAGGGTCTTCTCCAACATTCTCATTATGTAAACAGTATTTAAGTCAAGGTAGTAATTTAGCTAACATAATGAAGTAGGGAACTGTTACAGGTAATTAAAGGAGATGAACAATTCATATTCTTTCTTTTGTAATTTTGGTCCAGCTGAGACAGATATTTTTCCAGCCTGTGGACGAAGATTACTTTACCATTAAATGTAGCCTTTTAAAGCATTACTGTAGAAATGAGAATTACCCTCTTATTACTTTTATCTTGTTTAGCAACAGAATATATGTAAAACTGTGGTGAACTGAGCAGATTACTATGTACAACCAACCAATCAAGCCAAACTAAAAAAAAACCCAACAAAAAAACCCCCAGTGCTTATAAAACACTTGACAACTTCTGTTTATTAGACCATATTCAGGTTTTTTAGGTTTTCTGGAGGATTGATTCAATTGTATAGTCCTAGGTTTTTGTCTTTTTCAATCTTTCATTGATTTTCTTTTAATTTTTTTAGGCTTCATACCATCTGTGATGTACAGATCTTCAAAAATTTTCTTGGGAATTCAAAAATGACAGGATCCCTTTCATTAGCT
>VXBB01004125.1:9167-32199 GCA_013399915.1 Illadopsis cleaveri | reverse complement strand
CAAAAATAACAGGGTCCCTTTTTTTTTTTTTTTTTTTTTTTCCTTTTTTTTTTTTTTTTTGGTAAAAGATAAACATAAGAATAATAATGAGAATTGGAAATAACTGATTTGGAATAATTTATAGAGAACAGTGTTAATTTTATGTGAGAGTTTCAAAGCGATTTCAAGTGCAAGTTAATTGAGCCTACTTATGCTCTTTGGGGTGAAGTTAATTAATATTATCGCCTTCATAAAGGCCCCAGCTGTGAACAGTCCTGGGCTTCTCCTGGACAATAAAACCAAACAATAAAAAGCTGTGTGTTTTGTGATTAGATGGGAGTGGTGCCTCCTTTGAAGATATGATCCTGCTGAACTTATTAAAAAAATATAATTCAAGGAGCTGCCTTGGACCAGGTGAAAAAGTCTTTGGAAAAGAGCTTAAGCTAGCCAGCTATCTGCAGTTTCTGTTCACCATCATTCTCCTCAGTCATCTCCCTTTGTTGCATCAGCCCTGGCTGTGTGGCAGGTCTGCCACTGCAGGAACAACAGTGAGAAGGGCAGAACCACATACTCCCAACTTCAGGTGCTCAGTTCCGGGGCACAGCCTCATCTTCAGGCACAGAATGTTTTTGCCAGTGTATTGACCTAAGAATAGGAATGGTCATAGCATGGGCACAAATTCCCTTCTGCAGTGCATGACCGTTGCTGTACAGATAAAAGCATTCTGTTCCCAAGAGTTTCTGTTTCTTTTCTCCCTGTGTACAAACATCAGGCATTTGGAGGGAGTAAGAGAGATGGAAACTGTCTCACAGAGAGCAGAATGATAAATATAAATTAGATTTCTACCTCTACCAAGACTGACGCAACAAAGGAGAATAGGAGGGGTTAGTTAAAGAAATAATCTAGTTATAAACTGAAGTAACAAAACAATAAAGCCTATTGTCTTTTAGTTAGCTTATTTTTTAAAATTTTCTTAAGGTGTTAAGTCTAGAGTGCTGTAATCTACCAAGAAGCCCCATAACATGGCCTGAATATCATGGCAGCAACACGTGCGCAGCATGAGGTTTAACTTTGCTTTGTGTAAAGCAAATCTGTCATGCCCCCACTCTTGGAGCAGAACTGGAAAGAAGATCAATATCTGGTAAAGATCAATAACTGTCAGGGAAGGTTTGTGACACCAGAGCTGATGACTGGAAATATGAAGTAAGTTGATTAGAAGTTTTTTAGAGATCTGACATGTAGAAATGGTAAGTGGAATGTGGAAAAACTTTGTCCACGCTCCTACGTTTTGGAGAGAAGACTAGCACCATAAAATCTCTAAAATTAAAAATAAGGCTTTGTTTACTTTGGGTACAGGAATAGCTACTTTGATCTCCATCTAACTCAAGCGAGTTCCTACTGCTTAACTTCAAAGCAGTTTTGGAACTCCAGGGCATTTTGATAAAGCATCCCCAAAAATCCTGTGTCTGTTGGCCTGGTGGTGATGGGTTCTCAGATCATGAGATTATTCAATATAACTGTCACCAAGGAAGGTATGCAAGAATGGCAATGGAGCAATATCAGGACTAGCTCATAAATGTGTACGGTCAGTTCTATAGAATGATGAAAAGGTTAAGGTTGGAAAAAACCTCTTAGATCATCAAGTCCAAACAAGAACCTAGCCCCATCACCACTACACCACATTCTCAAGTGCCATATGCACACGTTTCTTGAATACTTTCAGGGATGCCTGCTTCACCACCTCCCTGGGCAGTCTGTTACAATTCTTGATAACTCTTTCAATTAAGAATCTTTTCCCAATATCTAATCTAAAACTCCATGTCAAAACTTGAGGCCTTTTCCTCTTGACCTTGTCACATATTACCTGCTAGAAGAGACTTACACCCACCTCAGTACAACTTCCTTTCAGGCAGTTATAGAGAATGATAAGGTTTCCCCTGTCCCTCCTTTTCTCCACGTAAAATAACCCCAGTTGCCCCAACTGCTCCTCATATTGTGCTCCATCCCCTTCATCACCTTCATTGTCCCTCTCTGAAACATAGAATATACATGTATTGTACATAGATATATTTTGTGTAATGAATCATATACAATATACATTACAGCTATAATATATAAGAATATATAAGTATATATATAAGTCTATTGTGTGTGTATATATATTTATTTATCATAAAATATCCTGCTTTGGAAGGGACCCACAGCGATCACCAGAGGCCAGCTCCTGGTTTGGTACAGGACAGTCCCAAGAATCACAATGTGNAATGATGAAAAGGTTAAGGTTGGAAAAAACCTCTTAGATCATCAAGTCCAAACAAGAACCTAGCCCCATCACCACTACACCACATTCTCAAGTGCCATATGCACACGTTTCTTGAATACTTTCAGGGATGCCTGCTTCACCACCTCCCTGGGCAGTCTGTTACAATTCTTGATAACTCTTTCAATTAAGAATCTTTTCCCAATATCTAATCTAAAACTCCATGTCAAAACTTGAGGCCTTTTCCTCTTGACCTTGTCACATATTACCTGCTAGAAGAGACTTACACCCACCTCAGTACAACTTCCTTTCAGGCAGTTATAGAGAATGATAAGGTTTCCCCTGTCCCTCCTTTTCTCCACGTAAAATAACCCCAGTTGCCCCAACTGCTCCTCATATTGTGCTCCATCCCCTTCATCACCTTCATTGTCCCTCTCTGAAACATAGAATATACATGTATTGTACATAGATATATTTTGTGTAATGAATCATATACAATATACATTACAGCTATAATATATAAGAATATATAAGTATATATATAAGTCTATTGTGTGTGTATATATATTTATTTATCATAAAATATCCTGCTTTGGAAGGGACCCACAGCGATCACCAGAGGCCAGCTCCTGGTTTGGTACAGGACAGTCCCAAGAATCACAATGTGAAAACAGAGATTTTAAACTTGATTGCTTCATGGTTTGTGTGGCCAAGGTGGCCACCAGTCTTCACACATGACAGCCTGTCTCTTAACAAGCCACAAGGCAAGGAAGGTACCTTTCCTTGTTGGCTCCATTAGTAGCTATACTTTGAGATTTTCATCCAGATGTTTTAGGACTGNTTTCCCAATATCTAATCTAAAACTCCATGTCAAAACTTGAGGCCTTTTCCTCTTGACCTTGTCACATATTACCTGCTAGAAGAGACTTACACCCACCTCAGTACAACTTCCTTTCAGGCAGTTATAGAGAATGATAAGGTTTCCCCTGTCCCTCCTTTTCTCCACGTAAAATAACCCCAGTTGCCCCAACTGCTCCTCATATTGTGCTCCATCCCCTTCATCACCTTCATTGTCCCTCTCTGAAACATAGAATATACATGTATTGTACATAGATATATTTTGTGTAATGAATCATATACAATATACATTACAGCTATAATATATAAGAATATATAAGTATATATATAAGTCTATTGTGTGTGTATATATATTTATTTATCATAAAATATCCTGCTTTGGAAGGGACCCACAGCGATCACCAGAGGCCAGCTCCTGGTTTGGTACAGGACAGTCCCAAGAATCACAATGTGAAAACAGAGATTTTAAACTTGATTGCTTCATGGTTTGTGTGGCCAAGGTGGCCACCAGTCTTCACACATGACAGCCTGTCTCTTAACAAGCCACAAGGCAAGGAAGGTACCTTTCCTTGTTGGCTCCATTAGTAGCTATACTTTGAGATTTTCATCCAGATGTTTTAGGACTGTTCTGGACCTATTTGTGCCAGCTGTGTGGTGCTCCCAGTTAACATCTGACACATTGATGTTCCTCTAAAGGACAAGGGCAGTTGTTTTGAAGGTGTCACTTAGTTCCTCAAAGAAAAATTCACTGGAATCATTGTCATGCCTTGGTGGCCTATAGTAGACTCCTGTGATGTCATCCATGTTATTTTTTTGTCTCTTAATCCTTACTCAGCCTGCTGTGACTGACTTCAGGCTGCATTCCAGCCCTTCCAGTTCTCTTACCCTGCCAGTTCCTCCTGGAGAGCTTGTGGCCATCCAGATTTTCCTGTTGGTTGGGTCTGGTTTTCATACTGGGCTCTCTCTTCCATTAGAAGGCAGCCACCTCTATCTACCCTTCTGTTGGTAACAGAGCTCGTGAAGGAGGAATTAGATTGTATTACCCTAAATGGGCCCTTTATCCCAGAAGGACCTTCATCCACCTTATCCACCAAACTGTTCTTCTAGTTCCAGGGCCTTATATCTGTCATAAAATCTGCCAGTCCTACCTGTCATTGTCCAGTTTCTGCCTTCCTCCCAGTATGGCCAGTGATCAGCTTCTATCCTTCATGTTCAACAGATCCTTGACTACAAACGGGAGGTTTGAGACTCCTGAGATTGTAGCATCTCTGAGAGTAACCTCTTGATCTCTTGCTCATTTTCTCAAATACTACATAGCTTATTCACTTCCTCCTTGTTTTACACTAATTCTCTCCTTGGGAAAGGAAAAACAAATCAAAGTCACTGAAACAGTTCAAATTGGATTTGTGGGGATAGGGAGGTGGGGGGAGAAGTGTTTTTGATGTCCTAATCTAAAATAAATGTATGGTCAGACAAGGTTAAAAAGTAGTGATGATGAGATAATCCAAACTCTGGGCAAAGCAGTAAACTGATTGATTAGTCTCCTTTTAGAGAAATCTGTGGACACAAAGTAGCAAAAGTACAGTGTGCAGAGAGTTTTGAAACTGATGTAAAGGAAAGTCTTTAATGTTTCAGAACTCAGTAAACTCAAATTAAAAATTACACTCTTTTCTACTACCTGACATTGTAACTGAGCTGCACAATTAGATCAGAGAGCTTGAGACATGGGGGATTTTGCATGCCACACAAATAGGCCTTTTTGTGTTTGAAGAAGACCCTGTGAATTTGGAGCAAGCCCAGCTAGCTAAGAGCCAGATCTGATCAGTGTGTGAAAGACCACTGAACCTGCTACATTTTTATATATAAGAGGGGAGCTGATGTTCAGTTTTCTTCGAATCCTGAAGTGGGACTCCAGGGTATCTGATGTCATGTCCAGGAGTAAGTGAATATGTGGCTTACCTTGTTGGAATTCTACATGTTTTAAGGCACAGCATTCTTTGTTGGCAATGTAATCTGGCATAAAGTCTACATGGCTGTTATAGCTGGAAGATGGCTGTCCTGTTGATCCCTGGGCATTATGGAAACTTCGGTTCCTCCTTTTGCACTCCATTTATTGATAGCTATCTTCAAGGCAGTATGGCCAAGGCAGTGTTGACCTAGATCTTGATCAGAAAATGACTGAAATAAATGATCCACCATAAAGTTTCTGAGAGGCTATCCCTTTCACCTCACTTTAAATTTGATTTTGCTCCTTCCTGTTCATTCTGCTGCTCATCTCTGTGTCTGTTTCTGCCCACTTTCCTATCCATTTCTGCTCAGACCTTTTTCTGCCCTTTTTAATCTATTCTCCTATTGCCGCATTCTCTTTCCTTTGCCTCACTCTTCCCTGCAGTCTTTCCTATGTCCTTCCTTTATCTTGCATATCAAGCATCTCTTTTACTCTACTCTAGTATTTTATTAATCCACATATCTTATCCTTTGAGCTTTTGCTTCCTACGCCTATCTAGTAATAATGGTTATCTCTTTATGTGAGGGAATTGCAGATGTACAGTTAAAGGGCATACTCTATTACTCTCTTTTGCACACTCTCTCCTTGCTCTATTCTCTCAGTAATTTTTTCCAGTCTTCTCTTTCTACTCTTGTGAAGCACACCCTGAAGCTCAGTGCTTTGCCAGTTTTCTCCGGGAGGTTGTGGCAACTATATTTTACCTTCTTGTGATAGGATTTTCTTGCTTTACTTTGCTTTCCTAGTTTTTCTTTCTCTTCTACTCTTTCCCACTGTTATTCTTTAGCTCTCATTGCTCCATTTTCTCCTCTTTTAGATGAAGATTTCCTCACAAAAAAGGGAAAGGATTGCAAAAGTCTGCTAACATGAACAGACATGTTACCCTTTACACACATTTAAACTAACTGCACAAACCCACAGAGAATATAATGAGGTGAAAACCAGCAGGAATCTAGATTTCCCCTTGCTCCCTAGAAGTTCTTTGTTTGCCAGAACTCTGACTTCTGGTGAACAGAATCTCTAAGTACAAGTTTATTTGCAATTCATGAATTTCTTTGTGAAATGGACATCTGACACAATTGAATGATGTTTCACAGTGGGGTTGGGGTACTGTAGCTGAAGTTCAGCATGGCCTTGGACCACTTCTGAGTCACGAGTCTCCTTTGCCCAAAGGCTGATTTTTGTTCTGTGATCATATTTCATTCCTGCACCACATCTTCACTATTGTCTGTGAAGCTAGATGGTGAGGGTCTTGATTATACCAATGATAAAGACAAGGAGTTGGAGGGAAAGAAGCAGCCAAGACCCTTTTCAAAATGCATGACTTGGTTGGAATTTTATGTCTCCTTGTTACTGATTTTGGTTAGGTTGGGTTTTGGTTTTGGCTTTTTTTGATTTGCTTGTTGTTTGGTTTTCTTTGGGTCTTTTTTCAAGTTGGTTTTTAGGTTGCTTCCTTGTTTTCCTAATTCTTAAAAGTGGAGAAGGAGAAATATTTTGGGAAGGTTGAAAGGCAGTCCCAGTGGCATGGCATGCATAGTAACTCTAGTGAACTACAGAAATTTCATCATAACTGAGTTCAAAACTTCTACTTGTTAGAAAATTCGTCCCCTGTTAAAACACCAATAAAGTGAGGTTTTCTTATGTATAGAAGTGAAGCAAAATGTGAAAGAGAAGGAAGCCAGAAGAAGTAAAACCACAAAAGATGAATTGGAGATCTCTAGTATCGAAACATTGGTCTCAGTACTGATCTAGTCCTTATTTTACATCATAATGTGTACATTAAGTCCTATATATGGTACTGCATTGTAAAACCATGTATTTTTTTTTAATAAAGTGAATCTACTATTTTAACTATATCTCCAGGAGAAAAGATGAGAAAACTTCCAAATTATGTCTTGCTTTTATTCACTTTCCCTCACTACTGCTTGGTGGAATGCATCCTTTATTCCCAGAGCTGAAGAAAGGTGAAAAATTAAGGGTCTTGGTGCTGTATCCCTGCAAATAAGTGGATGTGGCATTAGGACTTGTCCTTCCTCACTGTAGGGAAGAGGCTGGGAAGGAATCACTCCCTTCTGAACCAATATTAAATGCTGGTCTTTACTACAGAATGATAAGCAAATTCATCCTTCCTGTGCATGATAGATGTCAGTTCATTGACTTCTCTCACAATTACAAACATAATATCACGTTCCTGCATATCAGCTGAACTACAGGCTGTGTTCTTGCTTCTAGCTTTCGGCAAAGTAAGGTGAAACTCCTTTCCTTAAGTTTAAATGGAAGAGATTTAAATTACCTCACTCTTGCAGTGGGCTAAGAGCCAGCATACAGTTTATTACACCAGCATGGCTGGTAGGGAATTCATCATGTTACTGCAGCTCGATCATGTAACTGACCCCTCCCGTAATGTCTTACACTGATAAGACAGCCAGTAATGGGATTTTATGTGAGCATTGTCCAGGATATCCTGGTAAAAGCACCGAAAACCTGAAGGTAGTTCATGGTAGAAAGGGCAGCTTCATTAATAATTATTCTCCACAAGGAGAGGAGCAAAGTAGTTCCTATAACAGAGGAATGCAGTAGATTGTATTAGCAGTGACAAATTCTGCTGTAGCTTCCCTAACGAAGTCTTGAGCCAGCCCTGTCTGCTGTCAGGAGAGCTCTTCAGCCAACACAACCCTGGTTTAAGATCTATATACCCATCCTTAAATCTCCTCAATAAAAAGGAGAAAGCTCACTAGCTCTAGCAGCAAGTTTATGAGAACTCCCAGAATTATAAGGTATTTTTTGCCATTGTCTATCATTCATCCTATCTAAACTGATATGAGCACAGATTTTAACATGAAGAAATATCCTAATTTCAAAACAGCCAAGTTTTGGGGCATAAGTGAAGATTGTGAAGTTACCAGCAGTCATTGAATTTTGGTCAAGTTTTCTCCAGCTTCACTGTCTTTTCTTCCCTTTGGTAGGTTTCAGGATTGATGCTGCATTGGGATTCTCCCTGACATCCACCATAATCAATGTTTATAATTAGTGTTGTTCTGCTGGCATGATGTGTTGAACAGAGCAGTGCCCAGTCAGCACAACACAGAGGCAGGGAGAAAATGAGGAAGGGAGTGAGAGAGATGTGGTGAAGAGGTTGATAACAAATTAAAGAGTCAAACTTGAAAAAGAAGGCAAAGCAATCTTCAAGTATTTGTTGCAATTCAAGAGGAATGTAGTTATATCGTGCACTTAACCTCATGCCTTCTATCTTGGTGAGCACTTCATCATTCTTGTTTTATTGGCATCAGGATCTGCTGTAGCACTTGCCTGAATTTCATGTGCTTCCCTATTCACTGGAAGTATAGTTTGAAGAAACCTGTGATGCAGAGGGCAGTTAGCAAAGATGGCCTCTCAGAGAAAACCTCTTGAAATTTGGTGCTGTATTATGTAGTGGTGTTATTTGTGAACCCCATGCAATTTTAGACTATGCTAAGAGGGAAAACAATCAAATAATAAAATCAGTTTGAAAATGCTGTGTTTTACCAAATAAAATTATACCAGGAAACGCGTAATTCAGTAACTGGAATAATCAAAGAAGACTACGTGGAGAGAGAGAGTAAGTGAGCAGAAACACAAGAAAAAGTCATGTAAAAAGGAAGAAATAGAAAGTAGAAAATATTGATGACTAATGTTAGTTTTGAATGTATATAACAAAGCAATGTTTCAGGTACCTTTTATAAGACTTAAAGAATAAGAGTGCATGAATGCTCTCACTCTGAGCTGTGGGAGAGTCTGTGGTGTGTCATTAAATATACAGACCTACCCATCCTACCAGGCTGTGTTCTATGAGAAAACATGCTCTCTCTCTGATCTGCAGCTCAGTTCCTCAAAAGTCTATCTCAAGTCTTCCAACAGCCACCTGCTAGTCTGTGAAAACTGGCATAAGAAAAGGCCATTTGACAAGAAGTTTCATGTAAACTAAACTTTTCCTTAGTCCTTCTGAGATCAAAAGTAGCATATTGATATCCTCTTCCTGTTGTTAGATATTGCATTTTTTTTTGTGTTGGGCATATTAAAATTCCTTGCTTACATTTAATACTTGTATCCTTAGTTGTTTGGGGTTTTTTTTACAAAAAAGGTAAAGCTTAGTTATTTATTTATCTTTTATTTTATTTTAATAATCAGTAATTAATTTTGCAAACTAATGTCACTGTAATTACTTTAACTCAGCAGCAAATGGGAAAACGGGCTTCTGAATTGATGCCGTGTGCCAAGTAGATTATGCTTTTTTAAAAAGATACATTGTCTTGCTCTTGCATGTGGAAGAATGATTCAAAATTATTTCATTATATATCAAAGGCTTTCCTCTCTCTTTAGATCTTTATCAAACACTTTTATGAGACACTTTAGAAGGTTCTGACTCTATGGAAGGTAATAAGATGGTTCCCTTTGAAGAAAATCTAAACCCACAAATGAAAGACTATGTGCTTTTGAAATGCTGTAAGAAGAGTTTTTATAGTGGCACAGAGGACAGAAGAATCTGATCTGCTTAGAAGAAATTATTATTTAACAGTTTAAACAACATCATTTCCAGAAGATCACATTTTTAAAATAGGTGTCTGTTTCACATTTTTAAGGGTACAAAACTCTTTGACATGGCAAAGGTCTCACTCCTCAGAGTTAGAGACCATGTCTGCATGTCTCATACTCTATGAGCATACTATGAATATACTACACATATTCATAGTATGCTCTTAGAATGAAAGACCTTTTACTCAGGAAAATGAACTTAGCACAACACGCCTGGCATACTTTCACATGGACTGAGGATAAAAGGTCTTAAATCCACGTGTGGAGCACCTAATTCCTCTGGGCATGACTGATGCATGTGCATCTTTACAAGACTCAAATCCTCCAGCTTCTGTGAAGCCATTAGCAACTGGTTCATCTGCTATGCAGAGGGCATATGCTGTCTGTGCTTTCCTGTTTGCTCTTTGCTCTTTGTTTGACAGCCCTCTGATGACCATCCACCAGCAGATACACCTCTCTACAGCCCCTTTCTCAGCTGCTTAGTTTTTGAATATAAAGGTATTTCCCTGCTTTGTGCATTCTATCTTTAGCTCCATCTTTCCTTGCTGTACATTTTACTAATCTCACATTTTACTCCTGCCTGATTTATTCTTAAAATTGATTGTGCCATTTTGATAAAGACTTCTTCCACACAGCATAAAACTTAAGGGGAAGTCTAATGCTAGACTTTTATTGCTGTCTTAACAATCTCACTGAAATCTGCAGATAAGAGAGAGCCAGGCTGTTCTCAGAGATGTGGTAGGATGACAGGAAACAGCCTTATTCTGCAGCAAGAAAAATTCCTGTGAGATGTTAGGAAAACATTGCCATGGAAATATTAAAGCAGTGAAGGGAATTTCAGGGTATGTCCAAGAGTTGTTTTATTCTTGAATTAATTCAAAGCTTGACATAGTCCTGAGTTTGTTTGTTGGGCTGGCTTTCATTGGGGACTTGCACAAGCTGCTCTGCAAAGGTCTTTTCCAACCTGCACCATTTTAATGAAAGGTAAGTTCCCCTCACAACTGACCTACTTTTGACTCTCCTTGAAGCAGAGTTCAGTGAGCACATGCTTTTCTGCTTGCTGTAAGCTGTAGCCTAAGCAATGCTCACAGTGTAGCTCACATCTGCTTTTAGTCTGCCTGAAAGAATGGTAATATGTCTTGTTAAAGGACAGTGGTTTTTGTATTTAGCATGCAGTTGAAGCTAAATTCAACCAACCAACCAACCAACCAACCAACCAACCAACCAACTCACCTGAAACACAAACCAACAAACCCAACAAGAAACCCAAGAAAACAAAAAAACCCCAAGCCCCCAGCTGGTTGTTTAGAAATGCAAGATCTGTATACAATACAAAGATAAATTTACCCCCAAGCTCCTTTGAAATTATTATTTTTTCTGACTTTTAATTTTCTGTGGATTGTTTTAGGATTTAAATTCGAAGAATGTATGTTCTGTTATTTATTGTTTACATGATCTGCATCTTTTTGATATGAAAATATACTTTTGGCAAAAATATGTTTCAAAGACAGCTGCCTCAGTGATACCACGGGAAGACAACTTGTTCTTATGAGTTTTTATTTTCTTTAAGCGTTATTTGGAATTATCCTAAACTACACCAAAGGTAACATCCTTGAGAGAAATATTCCTATACAGAGATTTCCAGAAATTTAAATAGATACATATAAAAATCCCGTGTAGGGAAAGCTTTGGCAGGTATAGAAGAACCCTGGATCAGAGAAACATTCATCAGACAAAAAGGCAGGTGGCTCAGGTGGAGATGAAGGGAAGTGTAAAAACACAAATATGAGAGCGAGAGTAATAAAAGTGGCTTCTCTTCAAAAGGTGGTTACCAGCAGGACGAATAAATTTCCTTGTTTCTGAAGTAAAATGCAAAGTTTCTGCTCGTGTCATTGAAACTGAGATCTACCTTAAAAGGTTTGTTCCAGCAAAGATGTTAAACATTTGTTTAACTTCAAATCAGTGAATAAATGTATTCACTTTTATGGGTCAGGGCCAAAGACTAATCACGTTGAATTCTTTGTACATGGAACAGATATTACAGCATAATTGCCAAGTTAGAACATGATGAAAATGGTGAACTAGTTTTTCCTTACACTGCTGATCTTTTTTCCGTCTGAAACATAGCTGCTATACTTTTGTTTTCATTCACTTCATTTTTTTTTTATTCATCTCTTAGTTTTTTGCTGTTTGTCTTCTGACAAGTATGTTTTAAGACTGAGAGCCGCACCATCACTGTTGGTATTTTGTTTGAAGTGATGTCAATATCTGAAAGCTTTACTCTGAAATGTGACATAAACATACTTTGATTCCAGCACAATTTTATCTCAGTCCATTAGTGGCTGATGTTTCCTTTTTGTCTTCTGACATTACAAAAAACCACTTGAAAAGTAACTTCTCAAATCCTAAATGAATAAAATTATTTTCAGGGGATGAATGGCATTTTTATAACAAATACTTCTCTTGCAAATAAAAATTATTGCAAAAAAATCAGCTTTATGAGTAGTTGCTTTATGAAATATCATTTTTTATTGATAATATACTTTAATAAGTTTAGAGACCCTTCCCATCTGTGCTATGGGAAAAAATACTTTATTTTCTCTTAATTATTCCTGTGATTCATGAGTTATGACCTTTCTCAGGGACAAAAAATTAATGCCAGTTCTTCCATGAACAAAATGTGCACAGTGGGAATACAGAACCCACACAGGTATTAAAGCAACCAATGTCCTGAAATGAGTAGATCAGTAGAAGCATCAGGAAGCAAATATACTGTATTCAATCTGACAGTTGGAGTGGTTTGGTTATATAAATAGTGGATAAATAGTCCAGTAATTAAGTAGGAATACCATTAACAGTTTAGGTGGAAATAACAGCAAAGTAGACTCCTGGGACATCAGAGGAAAAGTAAAAAGCCACAAGAAAGATGTTGTATGTGTTTTTTGGAGTATTGCACTAGGTAATGAATCTGGTAGCTTCTTCCACAGTGCTGGCCCAATTTCTTGGGATCATCTTCCTCACAGCAGAAAAAGTGCAGAGGCAAAATAGAGTCTCTTTCTCTCTTAACTATCTTTTATTTAGGAGAGACAACCACAGACAGGGGAAGAGCTGCCCCAGACACATAACAGGTCAAAGCAGGGGTGTCTGGGTGTGTTTGATTGCTGCAATGAAATGTGTGTTATTTTTTTCCTATGCACAGGAATCGGGACGTTATGTGTGCTAAAATGCATTTCAATCTCTTCACCAATTTTTTGTTTAGGTGACATGGACTGTTCTAGCTGCACATACATTTCTAGTACTAGAATAATACTGGAAGATTACTGTCCCTGGCCTGCACAGAGGCTGTAGGTCTGCTTCTGAAGCAGTCTAGGCACGATTTCCTCCTAGCTAGCACCTAAAAAGACAGCAGTGATGTACAGGCATTTAGGACATTGCTTTCTTTCCTACCCTCTGATATGATTCTAGTGAGGCAAGTCTGAACACATTCCTCCCATCCTCATCGTATTGCTGGAGAGCTGGGAAGAAAAAGGCTTTTCACTCCACATCATTCTTCTAGTGGCCAGCAACAACTCTGCTGTAGTGCCAGCAAAGAGAGCAAGGACTGAGCAGAGTGCAAGCTTTTGCTTTGCTAGGGACCAGTCTTTGGGGAGAGGCTTGTGCCAGCCTCCAGCAAGCATTGCTTTCTGATACTGTTATTGAAATTTCCTTTTCCTACTCTATTCTCTTTTCCAAACTAACACTTGTCATGCTGCATGGTCCTCCTTTCCATCCTCAGGTTAGATATTTCTATTTTCCAGCATAAGCACCCTTGGGCAGAGGATGGGGAGCTCATCAGGGAAGTGGAAAGAGAGTAAGGGCTCAGTGAGGACAACAGTTGTCCCCAGCAGAAGGGCTACCAAGGTGTAACTGTAATAAAACCTGGCATGTGCAATTCACAGTCCAGCCACCAAAAACATCTGTTCCTGCAACCTTCACCTCTAAAAACCTGAGATTCATGTGATCTGGGTCTTCAAGTCATCTTTCAATTCTCTTAGAAATGTGTTTCTGATTTGCAGATAAGAGCCTGGGAAGATGAATTTTAAAGGACCACAGACTTGTAGCATTGTTCAGGGTGGAAAAGGCCCTTAAGATCATAGAGCCCCACCATTAACCTAACACTTTCAAGTCCACTACTAAACCATGTCCCTAAACACTACATTTACACATCTACACATCTTTTAAATACTTCTAGTTATGGTGCCTCAGCCCTGGGCAGCCTGTTCCAATTCCTGACCAGACCCTTCGGAAAGAAATTTTTCCTTATATCTAACCTAAATCTCCCCTGGAGAAACTTGAGGGCATTTTTTGTCTTGTCACTTCTTACCTGAGAGAAGAGACAAACCCTTATGTCACTACATCTTCCTTGTGGGTAGCTGTAGAAAGTCATAACGTCAGTCCTCTAGAGCCTCTTTTTCTCCAGGCTGAACATCTCCACCTCTCTCAGCTGCTCCTCATCAGACTTGGGCACCAGACCCCTCAACAGCTCCATTGTCCTTCCCTGGACTTGCTCCAGCACCTCAATGTCCTTTTTGTAGTGAGAGGCCCAGAGCTAAACACAGCACTCAAGGTGTGGTCTCATCAGTGCCAAGTACCTGGGGACAGTCACTACCCGGGTCCTGCTGGTCACACTTTTGCTGACACAAGCCAGGACACTTCTGGCCTTCTTTGACACCTGGGAACACTGACACAAATTAAATAACCAAAGCTTGTAATTTTTAAAGGCTTATAAATACACATGACACTTCTCATGTCTCAATTTATGATTCTTTAACTATTTTGCAATATTGCTCTTTTCATGTAACCCTGTCCTTCGTTATTTGTATTAATTGTCTGACACTGAGAAATCTTATATAGCTTAATCATGACAAAGGACCTAAGTTCTATGTGGCTTATTTGCTGTATCTTTCTTCCTTCCTTCATTACTTCTTGGTTCACAGTCTTACATTTCCCCATTCTCTCTTGTTACTCCAGTTAATGGTCTGGTTTTGAGCCACTTTCCAAATGCCTCAAGAAAAGCTAAGCTACTGCTAGCAATGCCTTTAAAGCACAAACAGCTGATCTCAAAAGGACTCTGACATGATTTCTTTTTTAAACTCTGTTAATTTGACCTTTCAGAATTAGTCTTGTCCTGTTCTTGTACTATTTTATCCTTAAATAGGCTCTCAGTGAATTTTCTTCAAAACGTAGAGATTTAGACTTTATGAATTTACAGTTTCTATGACACCCATTACAGTTTGAGAAAGAAGTCCCTGATGAATAATTTTTCACTTTCTGTGAATACTTGCTGTTTCACTGGATGCAGTACGTGCTGTATTCTTGCCAGTGCCTCTGCTGCTTAATGCTATGCCAAATGACCAAATCATAAAATTTTTCAGTAATCTTCCTCCCCATAATTTAAATTTTTTTTTCGGGCAAGATTTCTTACTTTGTACTCTGCTTTGTGTTTAGGGATTTCCTTATCTTTGAAAGATAAAAATTAGGTTATGGGCTAAAACTGGTTATATCTTAAAAATTTTATTTTTAATTTAAATTTCTGCTTTAATTAATGCTTCTATCTGCCCTTTCTAATGCCTTAAAGCCCTTAACTTTTTCAAATGCATTTTGCTTTGTTATGAACCCCTTTCTACTTAATTTCCACTTAATTATTTTGTCATTGTTTTCCACACCCAGTTTTAATTCTAATGTTAACTATAGCGGAAAAAGGCAGTAAATAGATACTGGGGTTTGGATCAAGTTCACAGAACAGCATTTAAACAGTCTTTTCTAAATGGCTATTCTTAGACTGATCTTACTTATTTTAAAGTTTCAGGTCAACTCAGAAGAAAGGCTTCCCTGACCCCCAAATTGTTGTCTATACATTAAGTCTAGTTTGTAGATGTGTCACATATTTTGTACTGGATATATATCTTTGACTCCTTACCAAGGTTTCTTATCTCTTTGCCTAACAGGAAGCTTCGAGAAATTTTACAAAGTGCTGAAATGTCTGTTAGTATGTTCAAGGCTCTTAACTTGAGATTGCATTTTCAATAATTTAGTATGTCATTCAACTTCATTAGAACTACAGTAGATGTGTATCAATTTGAAATGTTTCTTTAAAAGTAAGACAAAAGCCCAGCATTCTTTACATTCTTCTGCAGCACCTTTTTCTTGCCCAGGATACATAATTTGAACTCTGTCATCTGCTGACCTTTAATCCTCCATTCTTTTTCTTAAGAAGTCTTTTTTCTTCATCACTGTGATCTCAGAATAAAAGGCCTCAAAAGATTATTTTAGTTTTGACTTAGAAAATATGTTAGCTTCCATTTTAGTGAGGAAAATAGTGAGTAAAATGCATAAAAGTTACTTTTAATGTTTGTGTCACTTTGCAAAATCAAGACTTGAGCTTCGTTTTGATAATTTCCCTCTGTGGTGACAGTTTCAAAACAAGTCTTTTCAATGTAGTTTAAACCAGGAACACATGTTAAATATGACTACTATGCTAGTGGCCATAAATGTCTGAACAACTTTGAGGACCAAACCTCCCTTATGCTTAAGGGCTGAGGACTCAAAACTGTAGTGAATATAATCAAAACAAACTATACAATTCAATTATGCTATTAAGTATATTTTCAGTTTGTTGTGCTAGACTACTAAGTATCTAGAAGACTTCTACAAGTGGCTCCTATTGGACAATGAAATATCAAAACATTTGATGTCTCAAATGAGGTGAAGTTAGTAAAAAATCAGATTAAAATATTTAAATTTTTTGCAACAATTATCAAGTTTTACTGCAGCACACTTGCTGGTTGATGCAGTTCATGAGCACATAGGAAATTCAAGAAGTGGACTAATTTTGGGCATGACTAGCACAGAACTGTACCTTTCTCTTTGCTGCTGCTGCCTCTGAAAGGGGAAATTGTTGTTTCTGTACAAGGAGGCGAGATGAGAATATTGTTCATTTCTAAGCGCAAAAATAGACACATCTGATTGTCAGCAAGTCGTTATTTTCTAACAATCCCTGTGTTAAAGCTTGTTGTTGTTATTATTTTTGTTTAAAGGCACATTAAAGTAGTGTCAGTCATGCTAAGGTTGGGACATGGAACAAATGTCAGGTGAAAGCATGAGCTATGATATTGGCTAGGAAAAATCAAATAATAAATCTTCCTAGATTCTGTTTAAAGAGAAATGTGTGTTTAAAGAATAAGCTGTGAAAAGCTTGAAACAAAGGCCAGGGCTGTGATCATTCCATGCATTATCTCTAAATCATTGTTATATGTGTGCCAGACACTTTTTACCTCACATCGTGTATAATTAGAAAGCTGGTTCTCTTGCTGAAAAGCAGTCTTACTGTGATTTTAGAACTATCCATTTCCAATTTAGTTTCATTTACTGGTATCCACTTTCTTGCAACTATATGGTCTGGAGATGAATTGCACATTGGCCCCATTGTCAAAATGACAACATGAAAAGGGAAGCATGTGGTTGTAATAATAATGTGGTACATGTGTAGAAGGTCAGAGAAGCAACAGATTAACATTCCAGCAGATGATTTCCTTAGGGACAACTCTTGAAAGTATCAAAGGCCAAAGGTCATGACACTGAAAATGTCTCTAACGTTGTTGGCGAAATAGTTGCTTAAATTTCTCCTTTCTAGGTGTAATGCTTCCCCCCTCCCACTCCCCACCCCAATTAGGTAGTGAAACCTGCTGTGAATCCTGAAAAATCAGTTCCATAAATATTAGTCTAATTACATAGGTAGTATTAGTGTTTGAATCAACCAATTGTCCAATGTCCATTAAGTCACGTATTAAAATGAAGTGATTTAAGTGAAAAAGCTTTCTTTGTGACCAAGAAGTTTGTAATGAAGAATTTTGGAAAATGTTTTATTATTGAAGGTAATGCGCAATGGATTCTTCATTTCCATCATAGGAAGCATAAAAGATGGGAGGTCAGTGTGTATGAACAAAAAGCTCTTAGCCAAACTCAAAGACAAAAAGAAGCTTAAAAAGGATCGAAGAAGGAATGAGTAACTTAGGAGGAACTGTAAAACACTGCTTGTGCACCCTGAGATGGACCTGGGAAAGCTAAAAGGAATTGAACCTGGCCAAGGTCATCAAAGACAACAAGATGTGCTTTTGTAAGTACCTAGGTGAAAGGAAAACAAGGGGATGTGTGGGCCCACTGCTCAATGAGACAGTGGACTTGGTTATACAGGATATGGGGAAGGCTGAGCTACCAATGCCTTCTTTGCCTCAGCCTTTATAGAAGGGCTGGCCTTTAGGAAGGCCAGGTTCTCTGCAGGATGGAAGAAGTACTCTTAGTGGAAAAGGATCAGGTCAGAGGCTATGAGCAAGCCAGGCATATGTAAATCCATGCAATCATGGGATGCACTCATGGGATCTGGCATGTACATTGTGGGGACACTCTCAACCATCTTTGATTGACCCCAGCAACTGGGAGAAGTATGCAAAGACTGAGGAAATAAAATGCCATAATGTCACCTCTATCTTCAAGAAGGTTAAATATTACCCAGAGGACTACAGAAAGGCCAGCCTTGCCTTGGTTTCTGGGAAGGAACTGGAACAGCTAACCCTGGAAACCATTTCCAGGCACAAAAGCACAAGAAATTCATAAGGAGGTGTCAGCATGGCTTCACCAAAGGGAAGGGCCACAGAGTTGACAAGGGGCTGAAATATCCCCCACATGTAAGTCTGAAAATATTGGAACTGAATAAAAGAAGGCACATGGGGATCCCATCAATACGTGCAAAGTTATGAAAGAAGGGTGCAAAGAAGACAGAACAAATTCTTTTCAGTGGTGCTCAGTGAACAGAACAAGGCAATGGATTCAGACTGATCCATGGGATACTCCCTCTAAACCTCTCAAAACCCTTTTTATCTGTGAGGGTGTCTGAGCATTGGTGCCAGATGTCCAGGGAGGTTATGGAATCTTCATCCTTTGAGAAACCCAAAAGCCACTAGGAGATGTTTCTCTGCAACCAGCTCTATGTTGAGCAAGGGACTTGGGCCAGGTGACTTTCAGAGGATGGTGTCAACTTCAACCACTTTGTGATTCTATGGTTCTGTGAAATTACAGTATTTGACCAAAATTGCTTTTTAAAAGTACTCCAGTGTTAAAAGTGACAGAAAAAAATCGCCAACAAACCAGGTTTCTGGACTTCAAATCAAGTGAGCCTTCTTGGTAAGTAAATAGACTTTTTCTCCATCTGACAGCCTTGTCAAACCCAAGCAGAGGTTTCCAATTCAATATGTCTTAGTAGTCAAAGAAGTGTTTGAAAATGGTTGAGGCTAGAAACTGCAAATGGACTATTTTAATTAGCTTAAGGTACCAGGATGGAAGAGAGCCCTTGTCATGCTCATGGCTGTTTTCACCGTGTGTGGTATTTCCTTCCTCCACTGATGAGACATAAGCATACCTAACCAACATTTCATTATACTGAAACAGAATAAACTGATTCTTGATTCATTTCAGTATGTGACATATGGGCGGGAGTGAGCAGCACTCACATGCTCAAATAGCCTAAAGCAAGTAGTCTAATAGATTCCATGACTACTTGATGAGCCTGAGCAGAAAAGAGGGGCCAAGGGGACTCTGGCAAGAAGTAGCAGGAGGAAAATTAAGCAGGGTCAGACAATGAACCAAAGGTTCTCTCCTGTTTCCTAAAATATTGGTATGCCTGCTCTGCTGAATGTACTGTTTCTTTTTAAAGCTTCTGGAAATAAGCTTACAAAAATTCAAAACACAGCCACAAATCATTTATACGAGACAAAAAAACAATAAGTAGTGTCAGCACAGAGGGATATATTTTACTTGGTCATGCCAGAAGGAATTATAGTGGGCTGTGATGAGTGGAATATAAAGTAGCATAAGTTACCTGTTGACAACAGGGTTTGAAATTATAAAATGTAAAGCCAATATATTTCCCTCACAGTATCAAACAGCTGGGATTTTTTATACCTAGTAGTGGAATAGCATGTAATTTTTCAGAGCCCCATAATTCTGTAAACATGTTTAAGTACATGTTGTTATTTATTTGGTTTGATTTTTTTTGTTTCAAGTATTACATGGATTGTGATGCACTGAGATGCAAATATAATAACAGTGATCAGCATTTTGTGGAAAGCTGTTATCAAAGATGGTTTTCTGGTCTTAAATTCGGTTTTGCTCATTTAGGAGATTGTATTTAATATACTGAAATAGCTAGCAATATTACTATCCTCTTATGAATCATCACTGAGCTCAAAAATCCTGCAGGAATCATGCTATTTAAAAATCTAATTATAAAAATAAGCCTTGATGATGAACTGACTGCAGCAGAGTTCAAATAAGAGCTTTTTGAATGACAGATGGTAATAAGCAAGTCAGGCAGTTAGATGATGGTTTATGTGCTAGACATTATAGGTGGTGTAACTATTGACCCATGTTAATGTGGTTACTCTGGCAAATAAAATGCAGGAAACAAAGCTACCTTGAATGACTTACCCCAGCTGCTGATTAGTAGAGTATTTGTCAGTCAGCGGCAGGGCCTGGTCAGTTGCCAAACCCTTACCACCTTGTCTTTTGCCTCTCGGTCCCTTTTTCACATGCTTTGCCATTCCTATTGCTGTTCTCTCAATCTACCTCTTTAATACCACTTTGATGTTTCTGGTAAGGAATCTGATTCTGACAAGTAGAGCTAATAGGGTCAAGAGGAAACAGAGGTAGTAGGAAAGGTGTTTATCTCCTCTTGCAAGAGGTGAATTAGTCTTTGTCTAGAAGGCATCCTAAAGGCCTTGTGGAGAATGGTAGCAATATAAAATGAGGTGCAATAAATGGGAAAGGCAGCAGGGTTAGTTGCTGGCTTTGCCATCCATATGAGCTGACCTCATCACCCATAATTGTAACACTGAGGAACAACTAATAAGCTGTAATATGGATGCCTGTGATTCAAGTGCAGGGAAATGTGTGGGAATGACAAATAGACTTGATAAAATCCAACCTTGGTTTGTTAAATGTTTATCTTACCAAATATTTCAAAATGAGCATATTTTTCCACCTTTTGTAGTAGTTGCACTGGGATGTGCAGCTAAGATGCAGCCGTTCCTATGGCTCCCCACACTATTTCTTTCTGCCACGTTGTTATGTGCTGAATAAACCTGGCACAGCTTTTGGGTCATTGCCAGTTGTGGGAAGTATGCCTGCGCTGGAGAAATAGGCTGTTAGTAGGTGAACCAGCAGGATTACAGCATTCCCTCAGTAATTATGATGTGGTGATTATGATACTTTCTGGCTACATATCTTCTAGTAAATCTATATTATTCTTGAAACAGACCACAGGAATGTCAATTTTAGTCCTTCCAGGACAGAAGGTGAATGCTGACTGTCTGTCTATTTTGGTCTTCTAAATTGTCTGCCTGTGTAGAGTCAGGGAGGTTTAGAGTGGGTGATGGTGCAGTGAAGGTAGATGACAATTGCAAGGCATATGTTTTAGATAGCCCAGTCAAAGAGCACTGAGCACATTCAACACTTGTGCTGCCTCAGGGGAGCCTGGGCTGTTAATGGAAGTTGTATGTTCATTAACAGAACAAGTTCAAGGAGGTCATAATACAGGAGGTACTGGGTCCTGTGGCATAGACCATGATACTGTTTAACTTGTCCAGCTACAAGTTTATGATTTCAGTTTTCAGTCCTTTGAATTACTTCAAAACCAAAAAGAAGAGAAATTATTTCCTCTGTATTACCATAATGATAAATAACCCTCATTATTTTGTCCCACTACTGATAGCCCTTTCTGCATATGACTTACCTCTTAATTTCTAAAATTATTTTTATGTTAAGCAAAGATGAAGAAATACTCAGTGTGAATATGCACAATTATTTTTGGCTATTTATATTAGACTGGTGGTTTGTATTATTCTTAACAACAAACCAGTGACAACTAGTTGTGCTTAAAATTGCTGCTACTGCTTTTGTCTTTGTGAGTCTTTGTGCATGATTCAGAGACCAGGCCATTTCTGTGACTGGAGTATGTTCAGACCAGGGACAAAGTAATATCAAATAAAATCAAGTAATATCAAAGTAATATCCTCACCTGGCTGCTAGGTAAGAACTATCATAGCTGAACTAATGGTTACTTGGAATAAAAGAGGGCTTTGCAGACATGACACATGATTTCCTATTTTCCCCTAAAAATACAATTATTTNTCCTCGGTCCAGGCCTTGCTAAGGCCTTGACCAGGCCTCAGCTCGGGTAGTTCAAGGCCCAGGTAGACATCATGCCCATTTTCTTTGAGGAATTCTGTAACAGTTTCATCCTGACACGAAACGGGTTATTGTCCCACAGGATGGAAAAAACACTCGCTATAAATAATGCTCAAAGATAGATCTATTTCTATGTAATTTTCCCTTGTTTGTCTACTCTGTTCTGCTAGATTTGGGAAGAATAAGTCAGCCAAGTAATGCCCACACTGAATTTGGCGCTTCCCCTCCCCTTGAGAAAGCTACAGCCAGCAAGAAAGGAGGAAAATTCATCGACAGATACCAAACTTAATGAAGTATTGAGCAAATCAAATCAGGTCAAAGGAAGAAGGACACATGGTCTTCTGCATCTTTTGAGAAGGAAGAAGGACAGGTAGGTGGGCAGAAAATAAAGGCAATTGCTCATAACTGGAGATTGTATCCTCCAATTCTGTTCAGTGTTGTGGAGCTGTTAATTACCTCTACCCAGTCTCCACTGCAGCATGACACACAACCTGCTCACACAAGCAGCAATGAAGGTGTGTATCTGCCATACTGCTGCTCTTATCTTTCTGTTCATCCCCTTCTTTCTTTGCTAGTCTTGCTGGTGTTGTGCATGCATTAGGATATCCTTGTGTTAAAGTTCTGGATTTTGCCCAGGTTTTTGCTTGTTTATCCATGCTTAGTCTTATTGACAAACACAGGACCATGTGTTCCTCTTAAATCAACTGCTCAAAAATGAAGTTGTCTTATGGCACTTTGCAGTCACTGAAGGCTACTAAGGATGTATTTCACAAAACAGGTTCATCTTCATTGACTACATCAGATGTGTTGTTAGTCTTATCTGGGCTTTGTGCATCAGACTTAGTAACCTCTGAGTCAGACAACTTGGATATTCGCTTTTCCTGAACTCATTCACCAGTGCTGAGGTTACTTGTCCATAACTTTTTATTAACTCTAGTCCTGACGATACCTTGCTGATAGCCCAAACACCTCCTTTTCTAGTATTCTTTACCACTGAGTTCAGCTAGGACTGATTTTTTTTTTTTTTTTTTTTTTTTTTTTCTCCTCCCTTTCATTTTTTCCAGGGCCCCCCGGCCAGC